>CM024528.1:16939745-17073226 GCA_014182385.1 Eucalyptus viminalis | reverse complement strand
TTTTTTTTTTTTTTTGGAAAATGAATTCCATTTTAAAGTGCAATTTGTACGATGCATGGAAATGTTAATGCAAATAATAAAGGAATCTACCTGGAATAACTTACCTTTAAGGAGGGTAGAGTAACTTAAGATAGTTAGTGTTGCATGTCCAAGACCCGTACTTTTCTACGATCACCTAGAATAGTAACGGGGCTTTGTAAGGAGACTGCTTTTCTAGGACCTGTACCTTTCTACGATCGCCCAGTATGGCAGCAAAATTTTGTAAGGAAACTGCTTTCCTAGGACCCATACCTTTCTACGGTCGCCCAGTATGGCAGTGTTTGGTTGTGTTTAGGATCCGTACCTTTCTACGGTCGCTTTGACGAAAAAAGTTGATTTTCCAGGATCCATACCTTTCTACGGTCATCTGAATAAAGAAATTGATTTTCTAAGACCCATACCTTTCTACGGTTGCCTGTTAGAGCAATAAATGTTATCTAGTACCCATATCTTTCTACGATCGCCTAAATGAGGATTCACTTTCCAGGACTTGTACCTTTCTATGGTCGCCTGTTAGAGCAATAAATATTGTCTAGGACCCGTACCATTCTATGATCACCTAACTGAGGTTTTGATTTGCTAGGACCCGAACCTTTCTTTGGTCGCCTAGCATTGCAGCATAGATCATCTTACCAAGATCCGAACCTTTCTTCGATCGCCTTAACCAGACTGAATCTGAAGAAAAATCTTTGAGGGACAACTCAATCGAGTGTCGGTATACTCAAAAGGGAATACATGTGCAATGACAAGTATTTAAGGTACGGATAGAGATATACTTACCTAGTAACATCTCTGCTCCTAGAGGATATGTCTCCTGTAAAACTTGGTCATAGGAGAAGCAACATGCATTTGTAGTCACAAATATGCATTAATTCAAGTGAGGTTCATGCGTAATGATTTCTATCAATCTTACATTACCTAATTTCCATTGGGAATGATTTCAAAAAAATATTCAAATCTGAACGCATGAGTGTCATGGATGTGTTAAATGAATGATCTTTCAGTCTGAAATGACTTTTCACTCATTCTCATTAAAATGGCATTTTCATCCTGACCTTTGATGCAGGATTTCGACAATCGCTATACCTCACCATTGTCATGCCATGCCAAATAAGGGTTTGAGCAATCTCATAAGTGGTACGACCTCACCAATCTAAGAGGTCTTTAAGAGGGACCGTAATGTGGGCTTGGTCAATGGCTTAACAAAGGGGACTCTTTGAGTCGAGGCTATTGAAAAATGTTATTTTGCAATTATCTTGGGGATTACAAGTCAAGAAACATACGAAATGAGGCAGAAATTATCTTTACTCACACTTCTTCGAGCGATGCTTTCGAACATATGAACTTTTACGTTAATTCAAGTGTGATAATCTGAAGAGACTTTGCAAGGGACGTAACGTAGGCTTGGTTCATTTGTGAGAAACAAAAGGATTGTTAGGCTCAAAAAGTGTTTGGGGGTCAAAGTTGGTAATCATCTTGACATTTCCACCAATTTTCTTTACCATCGAAGATTTTCTCCATATTGAAACTCCATTGAGTGTAACATCTCGGCATTTGAGTATTTTTTTAGTACCACCTTGCTGGGGGTATGACTTACTACAACGAATGTTTGATTTTTCTTTTTGGGCATTGGCCTTACTTTTACTAGGCACACTGCTTTTTTCATGCCTCTCTTTTTGAACTTATTTTCTTTGGACTCATGCAGCCTCTATCTTTTATCAACATTCTAAACCATGTCACTTGAATTTTTTTGCCTTGCCCAGTGTGGGAGATGATCACTAACTGGGTTTAATATGAAATAGATTCATAGGCTCAAATGGGCTATGCAATAGATAAAAGTGTATATGATAGAGAAAGTGTAAGAGCTAGTGAGAACACTTAGGGGGTAAATAGGTGTTAAAAGAAATTCTCGTAAAACTAAAAAAGTCAAATTCCTTTTTTAAGATAATACACTAAAGATGTAAATGACAACAAGCAATTATATAAAGTTACGTATTAAAGTAAGGAAATCAAGGAAAGAGAATTGAGATACAAGGTTTATAGTGGTTCTGCTTGGATTAAGCCTACGTCCACTCTCCCGCACTGACAGCCCACTGGCTGGATTTCACTAAGAATCAAAAGAGATTTTACATTCTTACATTCTTACAAAAAAAAAAAAGATTTTACAGTCTCACGTCCACGACTTCACTCTTTCAAAGTCTCTCGAGTGTTTGTTCTTTCTTTTGAGTACAAGATTGGCTCAACGATTGAAATAGCAAAGAACTAAGACTTCAGACTTTGGAATTTTTCTTTCACGCACATACTCGAACAACTTGAGAGTCATTCTTATATACTCCTCCATGCCTTTACAACCGTTGGCATTTTTCAAAAGAGTTCCTCCAATCTAACCGTTGGACAGAATCAATCAAATAAGATCTCGAGTCATTTAATAAATGTGTTGATAGTCTATCAATCTTGTTCGCCCATATAATCAGGATCTTGGTTTCCATAAATAGAACCTTCCAAGTAAACTTCGCCTTTCAAAAGATCTATTTATCCAAATTGATTTCAATAAGAATAATTGATCGTAGGTGTTTTCTCCAATCATAAGATCATCCACAAACCGTACGAAACGAATCCTTAAAGATAAACTCACATCCTGGTAAATCTTTTTTTTCAGTCTGGAATCTGTTAGTGAGGTCGACTTTGAACTTCAATCTTCAGACTTTGATAGAAGAGTCTTGAGATCTTCAGACTATAACACTTGAGTCTACAACCTTTCAGGCTAGACTTTTTGAAAAGGCTTTGTCAGCTTCAAAACAATAAGGAGTCTTCTCTAACAGAAAGAATTGCTCTTCGTCATCTTAAGGCACTTCAATTACCGTATAAGTTACCCTGCGAAAGCAACACTCGGAGATTGATGCAAGTGTGAGTAAGAAAATTCCTATCATTCATTTCAAATTTTGTCCCAATATGGGATGATCCTTGATAGGGATAATTTAAAAAGCTCTTCATGTGTGTGGGCTGTGACATCCAGATTTTTAGATTCTGATTTCGAGTGGATAAATTGGGCATTTCATCGACGCAACTATAGTGTTTTTCTCTAAGTTGGCCACTCACGAGATAACTAGACTAGCTGGGTGAGTTATTAAGGACTTTAAGGCAAATAGACTTGAGAATTCGACCAAGAATTGACTTCTCGACTGTGCTCATTTTTAGAGATCATTGCGACATAGTATAAAATCGATTTGAAATCAAAGATAGGTCGGTTCGACTGAGATGAATGACCGATCGTGGGTGACTCTACTAAATTGGAAAATTCTCATCGACCAGCACTAATTTGATTTTATTGTCGTTTTGGTACCTTGTGTCCATATTTGAATCCTAGAGATTTTCACGACAATCGAAAGTTGCCAATGTGTCGAGTGGGTTTATTGTGGCTCAAAGAAAATCGACCACAGGTCATTTGTCCTAAAAAGTTATGAAAACTACCTGGTAGCCTAGGTCATGCTAAGAGCGCATCGGAGTGAAATTAACCGCCAAACTAAGTCCGATTTTAGAAATTGAAGAGTCTTTCATGTCACAGGTCATTTTAGGAGCGTCGACTCAGTTTTAGAAGATTTTTCGGAGATTCCAAGATTTTTACAGAAAATCGTTCGGACGTCGCGGAAAATTAATAGAAATTCGTATGTACCGAATTTAAGCAAGTTTGGACTTTCAAGCCAAGCCTGTGAGTGTCGGGGATTTATGGAAAATTGTCCGGGATTTTTCTTCATTGAGATTGGATCTCAATTTGGGAAATTGTGGAAGATATTGAAGATGAAATTGAAATATAAACTAAAGGAAATTCGGAGCTAAGGAGGGCTGTATATTTTTTACTTCAATTGGATTAATTATGGGAAATCCAATCCAAGAAAGTATTAGAGGGGGGACAAGAAGTTAATGGAGGGGATAAGTGTTGACTATTTCTTCCTCTTTGCTGGCTTTCATTACACGATTCAGCCCCCTTCTTCGGCCGTTTTAGACCGCTCATACCTGCAACGTCGACTCTCCGCTCGAATTCACCAAAGCCACGCGATTTTTCCCTACAAGCTGCCGCTCGTCCAGCTTCAACGGAAGCCCATCTCAGCCACGTTCTTGTCCACCCTCTCCAAATGAAGTCCTTACTCAAAGACTCCAACAGCACCGAAGAATTTCACTGAAGCTGTTGCCACGTTGCTGCTCCCTCTAGCAAGTTTGGTCTTGTTAGAAATTTAAATGTGCGCGGAAGCATGGTATAGTTTATATTTGATAGAGAATGGATAAGGATATGAAATTTTGAGAAGGTTTATGGGACAAAGATAGTTTCAATAGTTTATAAAAATAATTTTACAATAGTTGAGGTGTTGGTGAGGGAGCATGATGTATGGTTTTTATGGTTAGCTCCCTACACAAAAACATGGAGCACTTGCTCCTCTATATAGGCTGCCAAAGTAGGTGGAGGAAGTCTCTAGACTTCTCTAACATAAGATGAAACTTCTAGACTCATGAGCCTTCTAGACACATGAGTTTGTAGACAATTCTAGAGACTTCTCTTACATGTTGGACATTTTCCTCTTTCTTCTAGAAAATGTTTTCTTCTTTCTTCTAGAAAATTCATCTAGGGAATTCTAGAGAATTCTAGAAGCTTACCAACTCTAGGAAATTATAGAAAATGGATCACCATTTCCGACACTCCCCCTTGATCCATTTTCGAGATATTTCGGATATTGTAGTTTATCCCATTCCATCTTCGTTCCATGATCCTTGCATTCTCTTGTCGAAATACTTGCACTTGCACTTGCCTTTGAACATTCAATGATGTCCCATATGGCTTGGGGCATAAAAATGCTCTTAGTTGTAGTTGTTAGCTTGGGCTTTGGCTCTGGCTCTCGTAGGCTCTGGCTCAGGCTCCGGCTTTGGTTTTGGCTCTGGCTCCGGCTTTGTCTCTGTTGGCTCTCGCTCGGGCTCTGACCTTTGATTCTGGCTCTGGCTCTGGCTCTGGCTCTGTTGGCTCTCGCTCGGGCTCTAGCCTTTTTAGTTGAGGATGGTGAGGACAAATGCCCATAACCATCCGATATGCCTGGCTCTAATACCATGTTAGAAATTTAAATGTGCGCGGAAGCATGGTATAGTTTATATTTGATAGATAATGGACAAGGATAGGAAATTTTGAGAAGGTTTATGGGACAAAGATAGTTTCACTAGCTTATGAAAATAATTTTACAATAGTTGAGGTGTTGGTGAGGGAGCATGATGTATGGTTTTTATGGTTAGCTCCCTACACAAAAACATGGAGCACTTGCTCCTCTATATAGGCTGCCAAAGTAGGTGGAGGAAGTCTCTAGACTTCTAACATAAGATGAAACTTCTAGACTCATGAGCCTTCTAGACACATGAGCTTGTAGACAATTCTAGAGACTTCTCTTACATGTTGGACATTTTCCTCTTTCTTCTAGAAAATGTTTTCTTCTTTCTTCTAGAAAATTCATCTAGGGAATTCTAGAGAATTCTAGAAGCTTACCAACTCTAGGAAATTATAGAAAATGGATCACCATTTCCAACGGGTCTCCACCGGTCTTCTTGTTGCCGACCCCATCATCCCCATCCCACCGAAGTTGCTTCTTGTAGCTACCGTCCAAGCCACTTCGCTGAGTCGACCACGAAGCCTCCACTCGCCAGCAACTGTTCTCTCTCCTTCAGCGTCCAATTCCCCAGCTCGACGTCAGCTGCCAGCATCTCCACGACCGCATGCCAGCTCACGCCAGCGAAACCAAAGCCCATCGGCTTCTTCGATCAACTTTAGCAAATGGTTGACCTTCGCTCATCCAACGCACGCGAGCAGCTTCATCTTCGCTGCTTCGTTCTTCTCAGCGTCCACGTCTCGGTCAAATTTGGTGGTCCCTCGGCGGTGTGTTGACGCCAGCAGCTACTTTCCTCTCGTGCGCCAGCGAACTCCACAGCAGCTCCTCTTCATTCGTCCGCACGCCAGCAAGCTGCCCGAAGCTACTGCCATCCACGTTTTGGTGTCTTTGCCTTGGTCGGTCAAATTTCCCCCAGCAGGAACCCCAAGAGTTGACCTTCGAAACTTCACCAGCTTCTGCCTCTTGCTGGTTCATTGATTTCTTCTTCACGCCGCGCTGCAGCTCCTTGCGCCATTCTCCAAGCTCGGATGACCTTCAACGAAGAAGACCATGCTGTTTGCTCCAGCCCATCAACCGTACAGCCCAAGCTTTCGGCCCAGCTTGTTAGTGGATCCAGCCCACATGAAGCCAGCAGCAATTTCAGCCCAAAGATCTAGTAACTCAGGCCCAGTTTTGAAGCCCAAGAAATTCCAACAGCCAGCAGGTCCACTCAAAGCCCTCATTTCGGCAACTTCAGCTTTGAAGTCTAGCCCAATTGCAGCCCAAGATTTCAGCTATCCAATTTCAGTCCACCGAAGTTCAACCCGGTTCAGTTGCATTACGGCCCAAGCTCAGTCACCCCATCTCAAGTTGAAGCCCGGTTCAGTTTAGTTTCAAGCCTAGCATCATTTGTATTTCAGCGGGGCCCAACAAGTTTAGCCCATCTTGGGCTCGTGAAGCAAGTCGACCCAAGTTCGGCCGCCATCGCGGTTTTTGATCTTCGCGTTTACCAAGTGAGTTTTGCTCACTAATGCCTTCTTAGTTTTCTAATTATACTTAAATGTTGATTATATTTAATTAATTGCAATTAGGTGGATAGATTAGATTAAAGTAATTAAATTAAAGACTCATTGATGCGTGTTAATTAAATTGATTGTGCATTTAACTAGTAAACATGTCTTAGTATTTATTGGATGCTTCTTGGGATTTTTCCCGTCCCTTATCGGGTGTTAATTAGGCAATTCAGGCCTAAGTGGAATTTTTAGTAATTAAATATTAATTTTCAAAATTAATTATTTAATTATTTATTTTTCGGAAATTCAATTGGGATGGTCAATGACCGGAATTTCGTGCTGATTATCGTGGTGCAGTCCGTTTATTTAATTGAGCTTTATGTTGTGCTAAATTGAAATTATTGTATTTATTTAATTTTCGAAATGAATTATTTAATTATTTATTTTCCAGAAATTCAACCTGGGATGGCCAAATGACCGGAATTTCGTGCTGATTATCATGGTGCAGTCCGTTTATTTATTTGAACTCCACATTGTGATTAATTAAATTGATTGTGTAATTTAAGGAATTATTCCTTAATTGATTGAAATTGAGTGGAATTGAATGATTGATTAGTAGATAGCCGAGTATGGCTATTTAGCATTAACAATTCTTTGATGAGTTGTAAAGCGGAAAGAATTGTGAGAGTGAATTGAGAACTCTATTGGCTGAGACCGATCAGGTACGAAGTATAGACAGGCGTGGTTCGGTGATTAAAGATATCACTGTGCGAAAACGGCGCCTTAAAGAACTCGCGTAAACTGTCTATGACTTGTGGCAGGCGTGGTTCGGTGATTAAGGATATCACTGTACGAAAACGGCGCCTTAAAGAACTCGCGTAGACTGTCTATGACTTGTGGCAGGCGTGGTTCGGTGATTAAGGATATCAATGTGCGAAAACGGTGCCTTAAAGAACGCACGTAGACTGCCTATGAATTGTGACGGGCGTGGTTCGGTGATGAGGAATATCACTGTGCGAAAACGGTGCCTTAAAGAATGCACGTAGACCGTCTGTTACTTATGTCACCTTGGCGAAAGCGACGCCCGAGAGAATTAATGGAGCTCTATGACTAAGTGTATTATTGGAGGTTTTATGGGATGGAGTGAATGACCTAGAAATGGTTCGATTGACATGTAATCAACTAAGTCGATTGATCTTTGCCTTGATTCAATGTTGTGACTCGATTGATTGAATGAGAATGACCGTGAGTGGTCTTGTTGGCGTGTAATCGTTTAGGTCGATTTGATCGATACTTCGATCTGTGATGTGATTGCTTGGATGTCTATTTGATCTGTGCTAATATGCAGGTGGGATCTGAGGCCAAGGTAAGTCCTCTAACTCGTGTGGTGCATAGGTAGCCTTAAGGTGTATTAGTTTACTAATCGGGTCTTTGGGGGTAGAACTTGCTGAGACATTGTCTCAGTGGTTATTGAATAACCATTTCAGGACCCGGATGAGGAGCTTAAGGAGGAGGAACCTGACGAGGAAAACCCTGATGAGGAACCCGAAGAGGAGTACGTGGAGGAGGACCCTGAGGATAACTTCGACTACGACCCAGATAAGAACTGAGATCCCTAACTGTCTTATCAGACCTTGTCTGCATGTGAATAGATGTTAGATCAGGCTTACGTTTATATAGTATTGTAGAGTACTATGAGATGCGTGTAAAAAGATGTGGTTGTGAATTTTCAGTATGAAAAATATGGCCTACTTTTCTATCCCATTGTTTTATTGTCTGGAGATTTATAATTGCTTCCGCATGTGCATATATAAATGAAAGGGTCGGCGATACATAATTCTGGGATATCGCATTTTAAAATCGACCAAAAGTAAGGGATGTGCACATGCCTGAGGATCGGCGCGTGACATGGGCTCAAAGGGCTAAACAATGGGTATACCTATTGTGTTTTAGGTAGAAGAAGAAACTGTCCCTCATCACCTCGGTTGACTTACCCTTTGTGAGATCACCATTTTCCTTGCTGGCATGGAATTTTTCCACACAACTCATCGGGGATTAGTGTATAAAACAGTGTATAGAATAAGGCTTGCCTTTCGTCATTCCAAAATATCCCATTTGATACATTCAATTTATCTCACACAATTCATCACGGAAAACATGCAAGATTTGTAACAAATTTGGACCCTTGAATTTGCAACTCATTGAGGCAATGTATTCATCATAAAAATGCTTGCAGTTCAAAACATGACATGGCAAAATGCATTTGAGTTCTAAAACTTACAAAAAGTGCATTTAAGTCCTAAAACTTGTCAAAATGTTTCAAACGAGTCCTAAAATTGACACCATCTAATTTCTTAACAGAAAAAGTTGACGTGGCTTTTTACATAATTTTTCTTTTTTCAAATGGCTTTTTAAATTATTTTTTATTCAATTTTTTTAAAAACATAGATTTAAAAACTAAAAAGAAAAGAAAATTTATTTTTTAAAATTGTTAAAAAAAAAAAGCAGCTCCTCCCCTGCTGACGCCGCCGCCGCTGCCGCCGCCATCGCCGCCAATCGCCGCCAATCGCCGGAGTGGATGGCGACCCTAGCCAAGCTCGGGCGAGGGTGCCCAGATCTGGGCACGCCGGCCCTTATGTGGGACCGGCGGCCATCGCCCAGCCTGGGCGACGCCTCGTCGGCCTTCGCTCGGGGCCGGCGAGTCTCGCAGACATCTGGCAACACCTCGTCAGCCCTCACTCGGGGCCAGCGAGGCTCGCCTAGATCCGGTGAGGCTCGTTGGCCCCGAGCGAGGGCCGACGAGGCGTCGCCTGTGCCGAGCGACGGCCGCCGACCCCGCGAGGGGCCGGCGATGCCTCGCCTGTGCCGGCGACGGCCGCCCCCGCGAGGCCGGCGACGCCGCCCAAAGCTGGGCGCGACGGCCGCCGCCCGTGAGGGCCGGTGTGCCCAGATCCGGCACCCTCGCCCAAGCTTGGCGAGGGTCACCGGCCCCTCCGGCGATCGGCGGGCGGCGGCGGCACCGGCGGGGGAAGAGCTGCTTTTTTTTTTTTAACAATTTAAAAAAAAAAAAAAAAAATTCTTTTCTTTTAGTTTTTAAATCTATTTTAAAAAAAAAATTGAATAAAAATTAATTAAAAAGCCATTTGAAAAAAGAAAATTATTTAAAAAGCCATGTCAGCTTTTTCCGTTAAGAAATTAGACGGCGTCGATTTTAGAGCTCGTTTGAAATATTTTGACAAGTTTTAGGACTTAAATGCACTTTTTGCAAGTTTTAGGACTCAAATGTATTTTCGTGACAAGTTCTAGAACTTCTAGTGCACTTATCCCAAAAAAATATGATCTTCGTGAAATATTTCATCTCTTTGTCAATATGCACGAAAATTGCCTATAACCTTCTGATCACAAAAATCATTTTATTTTCCTCATCACCTGAATATTCTCCACTAATCTTATTGCCTATTGCTAAAGATAAGATTGCAATGTAATTTTCTCAAATTCCAAAAATCCACCGTAATATCATATCAAATCTTCATTTTTCACAAGATAATTAAAAAAGGGGCTTGAGTTAATTTGCTCCATTCGTGGGTTTAGTCCAACTCGTTAAATTAAAGTTCGAACTACCAATTCAAACCTATCCATCACCAGCCCCAAGCAAATGCAATAATAACAAATAAATGCACATAAATTATATTCTATGCATTCTAATATTTTTTCAGAGATAAAATTAATCCCTAATTTTTATGCAATAAATAAATAACCAAGTCGCCAAAATTTATGTGTCAACAGCCCCATAACTTGAATGAAAATGAACAAGACAAGTTTACTTCAAAATGTTGTATAATTATTCTCTACAAAGCAAATGATGTATGCATATTGAGGTATACATTGCTTGACATGTGAACCTCATATAAGCATTATGTCTGCCAAATGCGTATTCTTTTCCTTTTATTTTCTATTTTATGGAAGTTGGAAATTTCAACAAAACACATTATGAACAATCAATTGAACTATTAGTAGAATTAATAAAATTTCAATGTTGCAACAATATTGATTAAATTTTAGTCTCGAAACACCACAAAATAACGTGCAAATTTTACTAGTGTGTAAAAAAAGTACTTTAAACTTGAACAATCTCTAAAGCAAGAGCACTGAAACATTAAAGGGAAAGAAAATTACAGATGAAACAAATATTAATGGAGGAACGAAATAAGAGAGAGCTTACCCATGAAACTTTTTCCACGCTTGGTGCATTCTGTCCTTTATCCTTTTTCCCCTGTCTTGTCTCTTTCTTTTCCATATCAAAGGTTGTCATGTCTCGTCACTTTTATAAAAAAAAAAAATTACCAATAGCAACATCATCTTCTTGCCACGTCCTCTAACCAATATTAACTTGAACTGGGTTTTTCCCCACCAAAGTATGGCAAAAGGCAGGCATATTACCTATTTTGATGAGTTCTCACTCAGCATGAATGACTTTTTCCTTTGCCTTTAATGATGTGTTGCAAGTCACTTATAATCTCAATTCACACATTAAGTGCTGTATTTCCTGTACCCTCTTCCAACTTTCACCTTTTTACCTCAAATTATGATGTGGTCTAAAAGTTCATGCTATGTGAACTCTTCCTCTCCATGTTACCGCCCTCACTTTTTTCTCATCTTCTCGAATGTGCTTCCGACCTTCTCTCTCATGACCAACCTAACTTAAATGAATTATGACTGGCACCAACCGGGACCATTAGGCCAGCATGATAGAACTCAGGCGAGGCCACCCCTAAACCGTGTCTCTCTCTTAGGCCGAAATTCCCATGCCACATGGCATGCTCCCATTAGTTATAATCCTCGCTACCCACAATAGGACAAATGGCTCCCAATGATTTTATTAATTTTCGTGATGACTGACGCGGGAGCAGAAAACTCTAGTAAAAGGAAAAAAAAACAATCCATTCTTTCCCTCCTTGAGAAAGCGGCGGCACAAGAAGGAAAGGTCCCTCTGTGTTTTTTTCAAGTTCACTAAGGGAAAACTCATGCACCCAGAAGGAAGGAAGCAGGGGAAAATGGCTCCATCTTCCGTCATCTCCAGTCACCATAATATCTCAAGTTCCGATACAGCCACTTAGCTACCACCGCCCAATCATTACATGTTCCAACTCCTTTGCTGATCACCACCGTAGACCATCAGTCTCGGGAGGAGCACGTTCTGTTGTCACAAGTAAGAGGCCGAGTGTCCGATTCTCTTATTATGGTTAATATCATAGTTTGAATTATTTTCTTTTTTTGACTTCGAACATCATGTTCTGACTTAGGTTGAGTCTAGTTATAAATTTGAGTTTGAAATGGCTTTGATCTGTTCCACAACCAATTCGCCATAATCTGTTTGATGAAATGAGTCTGAGATCTTGTTGTGAATTGATTCCAGTAATCATCCGATTTGAAAGCACATTAGTGATGTTCACTTGATTTTGTTTGATTTTGCAATCTTTAGACATTTTTACGAGTTTATGCCATGGTTGCCAAGAATGAAACTGACTCTCCGTTTGTTTTCTCAGTGGTTCCTGTGATCCTCTGGTGATTGGTGGTGGTCAGTGACACGAGAAGGCTTGGAGTCGCTGGCACACACATGATCTTTGGTGATGATCATAGTACGCCCTGTCAAATAGAATTGAGATGACGTCGCTGAGTGTGAATTGCGATCATGCCAATTCAGATCACAAACTTCGGCTGACACATGTTACGGTCACTAACTGGAGCAATTTATGGCTGGTTGCTAGCCGTGTCCTTGCCGCTGAGTCACCCCGCAATGTCCTCAACCGTGCAATGTCTTGATACTTTGTCACAAAATCAATGTGTGTTACCTCCTTCACAATACCTGTCTTGTCCTATGGTTATTGATTACTCCACCTTCGTCAATTTCATTGTCCAGAAGCAGGTAATCAATCTAAGAGCACCCACTAAAATCACATTCTATTTGCGTCATCTACTTCCTGCTTCATTCTCTGTGCATGACATATTCTACTTCACCATGTGCTGCTGAGGGAAATCATGGTCAACAATCATATGAAGTGAGCAAGTTGTACTTATTCTCTGTCTTTAGTTGATAAGCTTTTGCGTATGGCAATCAATGAACGAACTAGTTAATAGCTTGCTCAGAATTAGTATATGGCAATCAATCGATGCCGTTGCTTTGTCTCCAAAAGTGGGAAGAATTTATTGTTCTTTTTGAACTTGCATAAGAATCGATGGAATGCTCATGGAGCAGTGACTATCCGAATTTTACAAGTTATATGAATTGGTGTGTCCTGTTGCTGCATATATTGGAGTTTAGCGCTTATTGTTCATCTATTTCTGCTGAACCATTTGATTTATCACTTCAATCAACAGAATTCTGATAAAGACACATGACAATTGCGAGAGATATCTTGAAATTGGCACTTTGGTGATGATAGTGCTATTTCCTGTCCACTGTATGTACTTGTTTCAGGAAAAAAAAAAGAAAAAGATTTATGATATTGGAGAAGTGAATATGTGTTGTAGGTGCCTTGGATTGGCAATAATAAAACCCTAGTGATCTTGGATCCATTCATTGAAGAAATGGAGAGATATAATTTCTACATGGATGATGTGAATAAGTCACTGCTGAGCTTTTTGCGTGTTAATTGAATTTGATTTGCATAATGGGTTGAGGCTAACATTTGAGTAGTGCTGGAATTTCAAAACTGAGAGAAATTGAAGAATTTGATGTCAGCTTATCTAAGTCAATGCCGACAAGTAGCAGCATGTTTGAGCTAATCAAGTTCTGTCATCTAAGCATATTAAAGTTGTCGCCTAGTAGTGCATCACTTAGTCCTTTGTAGAGTAAATGCACCATTTAGTTAGAAATTCATGCATAAGGTTTCAAAGAGGTGAGTCCCACGCGATATAATGAGAATCAAGCTGACATGTATGATGAATTCGCAGACATGTCAATGGAAGCCAATGGAATTACAGGCTTTTCCGTTTAAAGTATTGACTCTCGGCTATTTAAACTGACTATCGGCTTTCCTTCTTCACACTTGATTCAAAGTTTTGAGAATGCTGCAGAGGGTAGATTTTACAGCCTCGGGGTACTTCCTCTGGACGTAGTTCAGTGCAGTTTGTCTTAAAGTGGTACAATTAGCATCCTAAGTGACTTCTGCTCAAGTCTTGTGGCAATAGTTTGTTTTCATTATATTCATTTAGGCTGACTGAAAGTGAAAAAAGAAGAACATAAGATTAAGGTGTCGCGTAGAAGGCTTGTATATTTGAGATGGAGGCAGGTATCTGATTTTAGTTAGCAAGCTAAAGGACCAGAGGAACAGAGTTTGGTTTTCTTAGGTGGCAGAGTTTGGTTTTCTTAGGTGGCTTCTTTTCTCGTTCCTCATGTGTTATGCTGAAAGTACTTCTTTTATTTATTTTATTTAGTCTTTTCATTTTGCGTAAAGAGCACTTTTAGAAGGTCCCCCTTTCTTGTTATTTCGCCGCAAAAGCATAACTTCATGTTCCTCTTGCGCTCCTACTATGAAGGGTATTTCAGTGCAACAGCACTTATAGACCTTGGATGACAGTATAAAATTCCCCACGGTCAATCTCGGTGTTTTGCTTATTAAACGACGACCTTTCAAAATTAAGTTCCATCTTATTAAGGATGAGAATGTGTAAAACTGTGGTTCCAGACAGAATGACTGGTCCTGTTCGGATTATTCTTGGACAGTTCCAGGGACCGAAGTCGGTTATCCCTTTGAGCTTCTATGGTGTGTTTAACCGCATGAACACTAGCAGGTAGGAGTGTGAGAATGAGCCTTTTTTCGCTGTCGTCTGTATTCTGATCACCCTTACCTTATGTGCTACGTATCCTCCATGAGATACTAGGGACATGACTGCCAAGCCTTGCCAGCTCAATTGGATATGGTGGAAGTTGTCTATAGCCCCCGCAAGGCTAATCAAGTTACGGATTGGGTCACTAGCGCTCATAGGAATAGAAATCTCTCTACCAACTTATCATCCTTACCGTCTTAGCCCATTTGGAATATTTTGTGTATAGAAATTTACTTGTCTTTCTCTAGTGGAGCCTTTATGATTGAACAAATGAATGTGCTTTTCCGACAAAAAAAAAAAAAAAAAGCAAAAAGAAAATCAAAAGACATGACAAAAGCAATTTTTCATGAGACGACCACATTATTGGAAAAGTGAATAATAGTTCTCCATTCGATTATAAGAGTGTTTACAAGTGTAAATAATTTTAATCATTTATTTTGTTTTCAGAACTACGCATGTGATTTCAACGGTTAAAGTGATGTATTATTATTTGGGAAACCAATAAACAATTAGTCTTGGTGGGAATGGGAAGAAAATAATCCATTCCAGTTGAAAGAAAACGGAAATGTAGTATGTCTTTGACTTTGACCGGAAGGCAAGTCAAAGAAACGTCAAATTGCTTGCCACGATGCAAATTGCAATTATAGCTGAGAGTGACCGGCCTCCCTCCCCAAGATTCGGAGGTCATTATGGGCTTTGCACATATAGGCCCTCGTCTATCTTTCTTTAATCAAAATAAATTACTAACTCATTTGTATATATTTTCGGATAGAAAGGAAACCCACCGATTTTTCCATTCAAATAATGGAGTTTGGTTGATTTACTCTGCCTTGCAGGCTAGTGAAAGTTCAGGTCCTCATTAATTTCATCTTTTTTTGTTACACTTCTTAGGGCCCGTTTGGTTCAGCCTTTAAACGCCTTGAGAATGCGCAAATACCTTTGAGAGAAAGGGGTTTTCTGAAATGCTAGACTATTTGGTAAACTAAAATTGAAAAGTGCTTTGGGGAAATGCAAAACTATTTGGTAAACTTGCATTTGAAAAGCCAACCATTTAAAATTAAGTGTTTTAGTTTTAGTTTTTTTTTAAAATTGCAAAAAAGAAACAATGGTATATAACATTTTACATTTTCATGTTGAAAGTAATATAAAATATACATATTAGTAAACTTATTAAAAATTATATTAAAAGAATTTGATTATAGATTAAATGCAAAGCTTAACTTTTAGCCTAAGGTTCTTTTAGGTTTGTTTTTAACTTTGAATATTTTTTTTAATTATTGTAGTATTAATCATCTTCGTTAATTAATGATCATTCTAGTGTATTGATAAAAAGTTGGGCTATTGATTGTCAAAAGATTAAAATGATATAAAAAAAAATTGAACTTATTCGGTGGATGGTGAAGCGATCGATTGTAGATGCTAATTTTTTTGAGTAAGCATCACATATAAAAAGAGAGGTCCTAATTAAGAGAAATAAAATCAAGTTCCTCTCATACAAATTTGACTAGAAAGAGTCATTCATGATAGTGAACATGATCATATATATCTAGAAAAAAGAAATACGTTATACTTAGTATTACAAACTTCAACGACTTTGTAAACTTATGGCTATTTCATCACGTAAAAGTGCCATGTCCGGAGATGCATACGAATTTGAAGCACCCACCCCTTCATTTGTATCATCATGGTCAACTGAATATCCATAATCGGGATCCAATTTTGCTTGTTCAAAATCCGTATCAATCACGTTATTTCTCCGGATATAATTGTGCAAAGTCATTGCTGCTACCACAATTTGCACTTGTTTTTCATATGGATAACTTGGCATATGAGTTAAAATCCTCCACTTCTGTTTTAAAACACCAAAGGCCCGCTCAATTGTCGAGCGTAGCGAGGAATGGGCACGGTTGAACACTTCTTAATATCTCGTAGGTGAAGGACCTTCTTGAAACTCTGGCAAATGATATCTAACTTCTTTATATGGCCCCAAATAACTAGTAGGATTTAGATATCCAGCATCTACTAAGTAATATTTACCTATATATATATATTGTAAATTTAGTCAACATATGCCAATTAGATATATGAATGTATCTAAACCATTGACTAACATACCTGGAGGAGGATGGAGAAAATTTACGTCACGTCTTCCAATAGCTTCATAAAAGATACGGGTATCATGAGCTTGTCCCTCCCAACCGGCCTAAACATAAACAAATTCCATATTAAAATTACATATGGTTAACACGTTTTGAGTTGTTGTTCCTTTTCGACCAATAAAACGAATTTGATCATACTTAGGTACAACCGCTGGAATATGTGTGCCGTCAATAGCTCCAATGCAATCCTTAAAATATGGATAAAATCGCCGATCCTTCTTGATCTTCTCTAGAACTTTTCTATATTGTGAATCAGTTGGTTGGATCAAATTTTTTCCCATATCACATACTTTATCTAAAACTAAGTTGAAGTGCCTACTTATGGTTTCCCCGGAGCGTTGAAAACGCTCTTGTGCTAATCTATTACCTATACCATGTCCTAGAATATGAAGAAACATACCAACCATTTCTCTAACATCAGTATTCCTAGATCCTTGAAGGCCATAACGTGTTACTAAATCACGCGTTAAATTGTCAAATACAATCTTATGCATTCTAAACATATTGTAGCACCTTATCGGATTAGCATCTTCACCAATCAATTCTTTTAACCATACATAACCTGTATATGTTGAGGTCATGCAAGATTGTTTGCAAAGGTTGGTTGCTTGATAAAGAATTGCAGCTTCAGTGACTGAGATAAGATCCCATAATTCATTTTCCTCTTGCTCATGATTTGTCCTTGTATGTGAATCATCCATAACTGCTTCAAGTAACAAATTATAAAAAGAAACAATGTATTAACCATCACATAAATCATCCATAATTGTTTCAAGTAACAAAATATAAAGATAAACAATATATTAACCATCGCATATATGCAAACTATCACATTAAGAGAATACCAAATGAAAACAATTCTAACATCAAACATTAATTGAAAAAACAATAAGATGCTAACATCCTCCTATCTACGAAGACTTGATTCTTTTCTCATCTCATATTTGAGATACTTTACTTTCTTTGCATTATCCTTTAAGCTCATGAAAACTTGCCTATTGTATATCTTTTCCTTTAAATGAGAAATTGAAAAAAAAAAAAAGTACAAGTCTTTGTCTTCCACAATCTCAGGTATGGAATCCAATATCTCTATGAGGTCCTCATAAGGATCGACTAAACTGGTTGCATTGGATGCAGCACTGGTAGTACTCCTATTCTCAACAACTGTAAGCAGCCTGTTAATTTGTGATCCGAGCTCCTCTCTTGTGCTCAATTTCTTATCTTTCTTTCCTCGAGCTTGCATCTTTGAAGTCTGTGTGGCTCTCTTACGAGTTTGAGTTCCAGTTGGTTCATCCACGTGATCCTCAAAGTTTTCATCAGTAGACCCTACAACATCATCGATACCAGGTTGTGTGGTCTCCATAGCATTATCAACACATAAACCTTGTTCAGGATTCCATGTGATTCCTCCATTAGCAACTGTATTTCTGAACATCATATCTAACTTTACTTCAAGATCAGGATGTATGCCTTTCATCCTAAAAGCCTTTCATCCTAAAAGCCTTAAACTTTGGATTAGCCTGTTATAATGAAGCATTTGCATAAGTTGTATCATTAAAGGTGAGCTTAACATGAAAATTAAAAAAAAAAAGAGAATTGAGGAAAACCTGAATTTTACGCTCCCACCATTCGTCACTCGCATCAATGGTTTTCTTCCTTGAATCCCATCCTAATTCAGTTTCCTTGTAAAGCAATGACCTCCATCTTTTCCATTCTTCCTTGAGGTTTTCCCACTTACTCTTCATTTTTTGTTTATCATATTTTTTACCCGTTAGCTCCTCAAACTTACTAATTATGACTGTCCATCCATCTCTTTTGTTGTTTGCAGGATGATTGCCTTTTTCAATTTGTTCGATGCACAAATTACAAAAGATTTTTACATCTTCCGAGCTCCAAAATGCATTTTCCTTTGATGAACTCATCCTACTAGTAAAGTGACATGAACAAATTTAAGAGACAAACAAACAAGATCAACCACTTAGGCCGTCTCTTATTAAAAAACTAGAAGATATTCACTTAAAGAAAAGAAAAATAACATTGAGAAAAAATAAGGACACGATAGCCACAATGAAGACCCCACAGTATGCAAAAGTTTATTCTACTTTATCTTCCAGACAATAGCTTATATATAAGGCATCGATAGCCACAATGAAGAACCTCTAAAAAGTTAAGACCAGCCTATAATCACTCTCATGCTTGCAGCTGCTTCAATAGTAAAGTGCAGAAGAGCAAAAAAAAAACATAAAAGTTGGGCATGCAGGACACTGGAGTGACCAAATCACAAGGAACAATAAGTACAATTAACGTAGCAAGCAAACATGGAGTGCAGAGAAACCGAAGCAGACATGTGGAGTATTGGTGTCATTGCCTATATGTTACTATGTGGTGATCCACCCTTTTGGGGGCAAAATCAATCTGAAATATTCCGGGCGATTCGTGAGGAAGAGCCAAGTATTGAT
This sequence comes from Eucalyptus viminalis, assembly GCA_014182385.1. Lineage (NCBI taxonomy): Eukaryota > Viridiplantae > Streptophyta > Magnoliopsida > Myrtales > Myrtaceae > Eucalyptus > Eucalyptus viminalis. The sequence goes on along the minus strand of CM024528.1, from coordinate 17,054,105 downwards.
GAAGACCCATGGCCTTCTCGATCCCCTAAGGCAATTGATTTTGTGAAGAGATTGTTGAACAAGAATTACAGAAGGAGACCAACGGCTGCCTAGGCTTTGTGTAAGTCTATAGAGCCATTTAAACAAAGAATAACATACAGAAGAATAGCAATTAATTTGTAATTGGCAACCTGGCCTTATTAGTTTGCTAAGTTTTATCCCTAATCAAAACCTAGCAAGGGTTGCAGATTAATATTGATCTGATCTTCGAATTCCCATAATGTTCATTAGGTCTTCCTTGGCTGGTTTCTAACCATGATGTCAAGATACCACTAGATATGATGATGTGTAGGCTTGTAATAGCCTATATGAGGTCATCTCCTCCACAAAAAGCAGCTTTGCAGGTAAGTGGTGATTTTACCGAATTTGTCTATCTCCCCGTTGTCTCGCTGTCTCAAAGACTGATTTTGCTTGTACGCCGCATCTTGAATTTCATGATTCGACTAATCAGGGGACATACAGAGCTTGCATCAAAATAATCATACACTCTGACATAGTTCTTAACTTTTCAATGATTTTCTTTCTCCACCTTCAAATCAGATGCGAGTCTGTGACTGTTTTTGCCTACTGTTCTAAGAACTGAACTTATGAATCTTTACCACTAGAGCAGGCTCTTCTAATGACATTGACAAAGGCTCAGCTAGCTTACCTCAGGAAACAATCATCTCCAAGAAACACTTAGCCATTAACAAGATCCTCAGAGGAGCTACTATTTGCAGTAATTTGGCACGAATCAACCTATTCGAGACTCCCCTTCGTCTCAAATCCTCATACAAGAAAGCAAAAAAAACAGAGAACAACTGCGACCATTTTCTTTTCTCAGCGATTACAAGGTGCCCTCATCTCACACACCTCAACCATCTACAGTCTTTCTTGAATACCCTGCAAATTACAGGGACGCCGAACCAAAACCCAACAAGATTACAACCCAAAAAGGGGAAAAAAAAGGAGAGGAGGGCAAAGAATCGAACCCAAGAAGATAAATTCAAACCACAATCAAACACAGGACTCAAAACCCATCATCAGAGCCCTGGAACCCCAAATCTTGCCTCGTTCGAGAACAAATTCTAGAATCAACGAAATCGAGCAATACCCTCAACAGAATAGAAGAGAGAGAGAGAGAGAGAGAGAGAGAGAGAGAGAGAGCGAAGTGCCTGTAGAAGGGAAGTGGAAGGACAGGAGAGTACCTGGCCGGAGGGAGCAGCGAGCGAAGTGGAGTGAAGAGAAACCGAAGCAGGCCGAAGAAGAGGAAGAGAGCTCCGTCGAGGTAACGAGAGTTTACAGGGATCCAAAACCGAGAAGGACCGTTGTCGACGAATTGCGGGGAGAGAGAGAGACGGAGAAGAAAGCCGTCGAGTTGTAGGGAGAGAAACGATGGAGAAGAAAGCCGTTGAGTTGCAGGGAGAGAGGGAGCCGTTGAGTTGCAGGGAGAGAGAGCGACGAGGAAGAGAGTGTTGCGTGAGAGAGCGTCGCGTGAGAAAAGCTTCAAATTGTTAGGGTTTGTTTTGTATAGGATAAAATTGGACTTTTGATAAAATTTTGAGGGTAAAATGGGTAATAAGCAAAAATTCATTAATCCTCCTATCAGCATTCCGAAAATGCTGAAATGCCCAAAGCAGGTCCCCACCTGCTTTGGGCATTCAGCATTCCAAATACAAATATTTTGCCAAAGAGCATTCGAAAGCTGAACCAAACACCCTTTAATTTTTCCTAAGGGGCTTTGGGGCTCAAAGCCCCTTGGGAAAGCTGAACCAAACACCTCCTTAATCCTCAAAAGACTCTGAACTAATATTTATCATTTGTCTCAATAATATAAATAATTAATAGAACTTTTGTATGCATAGATTACATTGAGGATTTCAATTTTCTATTTTTCTCTCTGGGAGGGAATGATCCATCAAGCACGCCAACCAATTGTTAAAAGCACCGTTAGTTAAAAAAAAAAAAATGCACTCTACTATGCAAAAAGTCGCATTGCATAGTGAGGATATCTGTTGAATTGATGTTTGTTGTTTTTCCCCCTTGTGCTGTCGAAAGATTGGAGGGGAGTCGGGGTTCAACTTCAACATGAGGTACTTAAAGGATTTGGCCACGAACGGAGAGTGGGACGATGTGGAAAAGTATTTATCTGGGTTCACAAAAGTAGACGATAACAGATACTCCATGAAGATTTTCTTCGAGATTCGGAAGCAGAAGTATCTTGAAGCTCTGGACAAGAAGGTCGAAAGCTTTTGGACAATTGATGGGTTCGACTTGTTTAGGACTCATTTCCTCTTATTGCTCGAGTATCTGTTACCTTACTGGGCGACAAGCATTTTGATTTTTGTGGTTGTTGGTCTTGCATTATTGATGATTGCAGGAGGGATAGTGCTAAAGCTGTGGAAATTTTAGTCAAGGACTTGAAAGTATTTGCTGCATTCAATGAGGATTTGTTCAAGGAAATTACGCAGTTACTTATGCTGGAAAACTTTAGGTACGAGGTCTTGCGTTGAAGAATCTTTTAATTTGTAACTGACAGTTTTTCTCTGGTTGACCTCTCGTCTGTTGCTATCATCACGTTGGCATTAAACTTGTATCCTGCTTGCAGAGAGAATGAGCAACTATCAAAGTATGGTGATACCAAGTCAGCTCGGAGTATAATGTTGGTTGAACTTAAAAAGTTGATAGAGGCTAACCCCTGTTTCGTGATAAGCTTCAGTTTCCCACATTGAAGAACTTAAGATTACGCACATTAATAAATCAAAGGTCCTTGCTGTCATATTGCCTTATGTATTTTCTTGACTGAAGTATTGTCATACTGACTTTTCCATGGCTTCTGGTAGTTTGAATTGGCAGCATCAACTATGCAAGAATCCTAGGCCTAACCCTGACATAAAGACTCTATCTGTAGACCACACTTGTGGACAACCAAATGGTGCTCGTGCGCCATCCCCTGTTGCTAATCCTTTAATGGGTGCTGTCCCCAAACCAGGGCCCTTCCCACCGTTGACTGCTCATGCTGTGAGTCTGGAGGAGAAAAGTTAGTGTGTTTCCTCAGTAGATTTTCCATTTAGATGTTGGCAACTCTTGTTAGTTAATTTTTTTTTTTTTGTGCTTTCCACATCCTTTATCACAGCCCTTCCAGCCTCCTCCGGCTGCTCTTTCAACATCTCTTGCTGGATGAATGGCAAATCCGTCCTTGGTAGCTCACCCCTCAGCATCTGCTGGACCAATAGGTTTGACTGCGCAAAATAATTCAGGTGCATGAAGCTGCTCTACAATGTCAATTTCAAGTTCATGGCTACCATGGCCACATATCTAGGTTTACGAGAAGTTGCAATATGGATGATATTTTTTCAGAACATGTAAAATATCTTTTAGGATAGTGTGAGGCTTTATTATATCCAGACTAGTGAAATTTGATCTTGTAGTTTCCACAATTTCAAGCTGTTAGTTTGGCATTCTGTTTACTTTTTGCCTTGTGAGACATGATACAGCTATCTTAAAGCATCCCAGGACGACTCCTACTAACGACTCAGCCATGGACTACCAAACAGCAGATTCTGAACATGTTTGGAAGAGATCGCAAGTTTGCAATCTCTGATGAAGTACTTATTTGATCTTGCTTTTTCTTTATTGTTATTCAGTTATTACTAGATGGATCAATCCACAAAAAGAAGTTTTTTGCTGGGTGATTGACAATTTGATATGTCTGGGATGCTTTTCTCATCATTCATCAGACTTGTTGTATGTACTTATTTTCTTTTCATGGAAGTCGGGATTTCCAGTTTACCTGAATTATAAAGTGGAGCTGGAGTATATCACTCCTTTTGCATTTCTATTTCTTAATGATCTTTTAATGCAAGTCATTGAATGAAAACCTTCTGAAAGCTCTCATTTTGGTACTATTGCAGCATAAGATCATGCATTGAGAATCTTCAGGAGAAACATTTTAGCTTTGAAGTCCCTAAATACTCTGAACTTTTATGACAATAACCTAATAATTGTTAATCACTGGAAAACGAATATATAAATTATAAAAACCCATTTGGAGATAATTGAGGATTGGAAGGATTACTAGAGATTCTAGGAGGGAAAAGGGTGCGAAAGGGTGAAGATTGGCAATATGTGTCTGTGTGTCTTAATTGTTTTTGTGATTGTGTCAATTCATGTTAACATCATAACCTTTATCAACATGTCAAAGAATTAGACTAAGATACATGAGCATCTCGTCAATATATTGGTTGATGCTATTGTGATGTCATATTGGGTTGTCTCTATGTATTTTGTTTTGGTATTGGCGGGTAAATCTCTGTGTCGATATATTGGCAACATTAATAAGGAGCAGGAACTAGGTAGGTGCGAATTACATCTTCTTCCAGCATGCATGGATTGTGGTCATGTATGCTGGTAAGACGGGCTCTCATATGACTTTTGCATCTTTTGAGTGTCATGGCTTTCATTAATTTTCTATCAGACTCACTGGTTTTGTAATCTTTATGCATTTCTATTAGGTCAATAATTTGCCTGTAAATATTTTGCCTGTCACAAACAACATCCGGAGCCACGGTCAGAGTTCATATTCTTCAGATGACTTGCCCAAAAAGGTAGTCACGACCCTAAGTCAAGGTTCACCTGTTAAGAGTATGGATTTCCATCCAGTGCAACAAATTCTGCTGCTCAGTTAGCACATCTTTCTTACTCTATGAAAAACATGTTCCTACTTTTCTTCAGTTGATATATTTGTTTCCCCTTGTAGGACATAAGTTTGTTTTCTGATGCGTGGAAGATTGCTTTATGTTGTCCTTTTGACACTAGTTTAAGCTAATTGAAACCATGGGATCTGATTCTTCATCTTTTCTGCATAAATAATTTTAGTGGGAACAAACACGGGTGATGTTATTGTATGGGAAGTAGGCAGCCGTACAAGGATCACTCAAAGAAACTTCAAGGTTTGGGATCTAGGAACATGTTCAGTGACGCTGCAGGTATAGAAGTTCAATTCTAAATAAAATCAAGCTACTTTGTTTTTGGCCATGTGATTATGGGTTTTGATTCTTTGTAGGCATCTCTGGCCACTTATTATACAGCATCGGTCAACCGTGTAATGTGGAGTCCCGATGGAACCCGTTTTGGTATATGTACATGCTGATTGATGAGAAACCTAAATTGCTGAGAACCAGAGTTCTTTGCAATATTTTTAGGAAGAAGTGTTCATATGCTGCTATTACTGATGATTTGTGGTGTTTTCTTTAGGTGTTGCTTATTCCAAACACATGGTGCACATATACTCATATCATGGTGGTGATGACCTATGGAACCACCTTGAGGTTTGTTGCTAAACATGGAGAAAAAATTAAGCTTCTTTGTTCTGCGGACAATTGCCACCTAAGTGTGAGTTTAACTTGATTTTGACTCTAAACTAATGTGTGATACAGATCGAGGCTCATGTTGGAAGTGTTAATGATCTTGCCTTTTCATATCCAAACAAACAGTTGTGTTGTTACCTGTGGAGAGGACAGGTTGATCAAGGTATATTCTGATTGTTTTCCGCAGTTTTAATAGGGTTGTGCTGTGTGATTCCTTTTACCCAAGCTAGTAGTTATGCAGGTGTGGGATGCAGTGATAGCGGCCAAGCAACACAGTTTTGAGGGTCATGAAGCACCTATTGTTAGGAGGTCCATGAAGGCAATTACTCTGATTTTCATGTGGATTGTGTTGTAGAGTTACAGGTGCAGCATATGTGCTTTTTTAAGTGAGACAAGGGCTTTTCTGTGTCGCCAATGGAATCATTTTGCTCTTACTGATTAAGATATTGAAAAAAAAAAAAAAAGGCAAGAGCTTTTTTCACCCATCCTGAGATGTAATGGTCGAGCTGTTCTCTCCCATTCTAAAGAAGGGAGATGCCATTTGAGGCAATTGCCTCTCGGTTCATATGTCCCACTTTTACTTATGAAGTTGTTAATACTGTTCTGCCTGCTGATATCCAGACAATGACGACATTTATGCCCCCACCAGTAGCAGCAACATTTCTAGCATTCCATCCTTAAGACAATAACATTATTGTAATAGGAATGGAGGACTCCTCTATTCAAATTTACAATGTTCGAGTAGATGAGGTGAGACCTGTTTTCGTAGTCATTGAAAGTTAACCTTGTTATTATTTGCGGCAAAGTTATGGATCTTGACTGTTTCACTTTCTCAGGTCAAGACAAAACTAAAAGGACATCAGAAAAGAATTACAGGCCTTGCCTTCTCTAGTGTCTTGAATGTTCTCATGTCTTCTGGCACTGACTCTTAGGTACCAGACCACTGCTGCATCTTACTTTCCATGTAGACATGCCTGAGAGAGAGCAACGTATTTTAAAGTGCCCAAAAAGGGTTGATGTTTACTCTGGATATATTGATGCTTACGCCCTCATCATACGTTTGGTCGTGAAGGCATCATTTACCAGCAGGATAAATCCTTCCAGTAAACTTCATCTTTTGTGGTGACAAATTAATTCCATCCATTAAGTGGGAAACGAAAAGCTATGATGTCCTGTTGTTGCTTACCACTGATGATTGGTGTGATTCTGATATAAAAGCACAATGTGGAATTTTTATTCTTTCAATGTGCATCAATGTTGATATTTCCTTTGATAATTGTCTATCATCACTGCAGTTGTGTGTTTGGAGCATTGATGGACAGGAGAAGCAGGCTAGTAAGGTTCTCCAGATACCAAATGGGCAAGGTGCAGCTTCTCTTGCTGATACTCGTGTTCACTTTCACCTGGATCAGATACATCTGCTGGTGCTTGTGTTCAATTTCACCTGGATCAAATACATCTGTTGGTGGTTCATGAAAAACAGATTGCCATATGAAGCTCCTAAACCAGAATGCCTCAAGCAGGTATTGAAGGTTATTTTATTGTGCACAAACCGAAGTCTTATCTCATCCAGATTGCATAAAGTTTGCTAAATATTAGGTATTATGAGTTGTTTTCTTGCCAAATGTACTTGTTCTGATTTGTTGTTCATCTCAACTAGTGGGTTACTCTAGAAGCTAGTGGTGCAATCACACATGCTACATATTCATGCGATGGCCAATCAGTATACGTGAGCTTTGAAGATGGAAGCATCAGCGTTCTTACTGATTCTACCCTCAGATTTAGATGTCCTGTAAATCCCGCTGCTTATGTCCCTTCAAACCCCAGGTAAGTTAGTTATTGCTGCTCATTCGACCTTGTTCTTTTTATGAGAAAGGCAAGTCTCATTTGCGAAGTTCCAATAGTCTAGTATGTTATTCATTCCTCACTGATGAATTTGGTAGCTTGAGAGTCTACACGCTAGTTATTGCAGCACATCCATCCAAGCCTAACCAGTTTGCACTAGGGCTTACTGATGGCAGTGTCTATGCGCTTGAGCCATTGGAATCTGAAAGCAAGTGGGGTTACTTCTCCTGTTGAAAATGGTGCTGGGCCAAGCACAACCTCCTGCACAATCGGTTCAGATCAACGGTGAAGGTAGTGCAGGCCATGTCTCTCATTGTGGAACTTTGAGCATTAAATGCTGAGCTGGCTTTCCTTTGGTGCAGTTGATTTAAGTTTTGAGGGATGCTTCAGAGGGTAGATTTTACAGCCTCAGAGTACTTCCTCTGGACATAGTTCAGTACACTCGTTTTAAAGTGGTACAATTAGCATCCTAATCGACTTCTGCTCAAGTCTTGCGGTGATAATTTGTTTTCTTATATTCATTTAGGTTTGACTAAAAGTGAAAAAAGAAGAAGTGCGAGATTAGGGTGTTGCGTAGAAGGCGTTTTATATTCGAGATGCAGGTATCTGATTTTAATGAGCAAGCTAAAGGACCAGAGGAACAGGGGTCAGTTTTCTTAGGTGTCTTCTTTTCTTGTTCCTTATGCGTTGTGCTGAAAGTACTTCTTTTATTTATTTTATTTATTCTTTTCAATTTGCGTAAAGAGCATTTGTTAGCAGGTTCCCCTTTCTTGTTCTATCCCCGTAAAAGCATAACTTCATCTTCCTCTTGCGCTCCTACTACGAAGGCAATTTCAGTGCAACGGCACTTAGAGACCTTGGATGACAGTATAAACTTCACCACGGTCAATCTCGACATATTGCTTATTAAACTGCAACCTTTCAGAATTAAGTTCCGTCTTTTTTAGGATAACGCAGTGTTCAACTGCGGTTAGGGACAGAATGACTGGTCCTGTTGGGAATATTCTCAGACAGTTCCACCGGGGACCGAAGCCGCTTACGCCTCAAGCTTCTATAGTGTGTTGAACCGCATGAACACGAGCAGGTAGGAGCATGAGAATGAGCCTTTTGTGAGCTGATCTGCATTCCAATTACCCTTCCTCATGTACTACGCACAGAAGATTATTATTTCTCATCACGAGCCTATGTTGTCATTGCACTCTAAACGAATGGAAAAGCTGAAAATGTGAGATGAATGGAGAAGCTGGAAGTGTAATCTGAGAGTGCCTTGATTTGATTCATGTATAGCGGGTTCAACCTCAACGATTTTGCATAATCAATAGCAGAGTGAAACTAGCTCGGACATTTTCTTCTGGCATTTCGACATAAATTGGAATTAGTTCCACTTACTAATCGGAAAGATATTGACTTTTTCCCCTTTTTGAGGAGAGGTTCTTGATTAGGGAGTTCGAAGGGAATTAGAGCTTGTTTGGCATAGTTGTAGTTGAAATGTAACTTTACTGTATTGTGAAGTGTTGCAATTTTGTTGTTTAATAAAATGTACTTCATACTGATAACATCTTAAAGTTGGATAAGATAGCTTTCAAAAAACTATCATAACTCTAGAGGTGATACGGCTGTAAAGTATTTGCTAAATACATTATAAAAGCTGCAATACACATCTTCATATCTAAATCTATTGCAGCAAAGCGATACCAAATAGCCTCTTGAATTGGGGACTTAAATTATTGTTCCTAGATACCAGCACCATCGTGCCTTCTCAATCATATCTATTATTAAGTCTAGAATTGCTACAACTCACTTATTTTAAACCTCATTTCACGAGGAGTGGAGAGGATATATTTGCTTAGATCCATATTTAGTGCAAAACATTCATTAAAGCAATTGATCATGTAGATCTCATGTGAGCTGTGTATGAGACTTCATGATTCGATTAATTTGTTTTAAACTTTATCTCTTCCCTACAATGTTAGGTTTTTAGAAATTTTCATTTTGAATCAAAAGTTAAGGATTGTGCCACATTTTAGTGAAATAAAAAATTCTCTTTTATACTCGACACGTAATTAAGTAATTGAACTTTACTTTAATACAATGAAGTATTACTTTCTTGATGTTCAACGTGGTATCTCTACTATTGTTGCCAGGTCATGTTTTTTTTACCCGACATTGCTTTGTTATTTAACACAATTGCTGACGTGGTAGCACACTAAACGAAAATTATGCAAACTCAATTTAAAGCAAAGGAAAATATTCATTTTCTTTTTTCATTTCCGATCCTCTCTCTTTTCTCCGCCATTGATTTCCACACCTGCCGGTCGCCACCACGATGGCGATGCTTATTACCTTTGCAGATTGCTAGCGTCCCGTGCAAAAATAAAGTCTTATGCAGGTACATCTTTCCACATCGTCGGTCACTATCATGTTGTCATTTTTGTCCTACTTCATTTTTCTCTCTCTCTCTTTATTTGGCCCCTTAAGACCTGAGCAGGTCTTTAAAAGACTCGCGCCAGCTTGAGGGCGGTTCCCCAGGGGATTTAACCCCGAGGGGAAAGTGGGAAAGGCTGGCTCCTAGGAAAGACTGGGTAAAGCCTGTGACAAGGCTTGAAAAATATATTGTCACCACTGGTGCGCCGCGCCCACATCCCTAGTGGATGGCCGCTCCCTCCTGGATGGCCGTGAAGCCGGCCCCCGGTCCATGCTTGCATTCCGGGGAAGGTTCAGCCAGATGAAGGGGCCGGGGGTGGGGAACTGCCCCCGGGTGCGCGCGCTTTGGTCACTATCATGTTGTCATTTTTGTCCTACTTCATTTTTCTCTCTCTCTCTTTATTTGGCCCCCATACGCTGTCCCCTTACTTGTCCGACTTTTGTAATGAAAAGGGCATCCACTTCTTGATCAACCGGTCAAACTTAGATGAAAGTAAGACACCAATCATGGTGGCCGGATCTTGAGATATATTTCCAACGGAATAACAAACCTTTGTAATGAAAAGGGCATCCACTTCTTGATCAACCGATCAAACTTAGATGAAAGTAAGACACCAATCATGGTGACCGGATCTTGAGATATATTTCCAACGGAATAACAAACCTTCAATTATCCAAAGAAACCACTGCCCAAGAAATCCAAATTTAATTTGGATTAAAGGGCGCACAGAATTTGAATTATTAAAACCCTCTGAACAAGTCAGATTCATAACTGGATACATAATTTAACATACCACATCCCGTTAATGGACAAAAAAAAAAAATTTGGTAAGTTGCTTGACTTGTCATATGTCAGTTTCTTATCAACGGGTTTTAAAAAAGTACCGACATCTATTTATACTTCAAAAACTATCGACTACATTAATAATCAACCAACATTATTTTAATGGATTATTAATGCGGTAAGTTACTTGCTTTTATTCGAAATTGTGAACCTTAATTTGACCGAATTACCTAAATTACTACATCAATAACCATATGGTCCCAAAGTAAGTTGATTCATTCCGGAATGTCTACGTATAAGATTCTTCACATTATTTAGAATCATGCACTTGGGCGAAGGGAGTAACACTTTTTGCATCTAGACTTGATTGTGCTCGTTTGGTCCCAGAAGCGATATATTCCACAATTCAAATTTTCAGCAAAATTGTATCACATTCTTAATGCATACCTTGACCGATCTCGTCCCATGTACAAAAAAAGCAAGATTATGAAACATGAAATCATGAATTAATAAGCCAAGACCTCAATTAATTTTAGTATATCCACATGAGATCCACATGATCTAACAATCGTGATACACAGAGTTTATCTGTAGATGATGCCTTCAATAATTTATTGAACTCGTTCTGATTAAATAAATTGACTAACCGCAAGTTTCTACTCCATTACCAAATAAAAATGGAAGCCCTAGCCGTAAAATAATGCCTTCTGTTCTTGCAAAGGAAGAGGATCTAGCATGCGAGAGCAGGGACTGTGTCATCTGTCCCGCACATGGAGAGGGACCTATCCTTTGTGATATCTAGTGACTGCCTTACAATTGTGGAGTGCATCATGGGCTGAGAAGAAAGCCCAGGAAAAGTTGTCTATTGCCTTGCGAGGCTAATCAAGTTATGGATTTGATCGCCAGGGCCCACTGAAACAGGACCCTTCCCACCGACTGGTTGTCTTTGCCCCGTCGACCACTTTGGAATATTGCATAAGAATTTCCTTGACTTGCTCTAGTAAAGCCTTTTTGATTGAAGGAATGAATGTACCTTTCCAATTGAAAAAAAAAAAAAAAAAAAAATCCAGATGACAGAACAAAAGCGATTTTCCATGAGACAACCGCTTTTGATGGAAAAGTGAATAATAGTTCCCTACTTGACTACACGAGTGTTTACAAGTGCAAATAATTTTAATCACTTATTTAATTTTCGGAGTGATGCATCGTGATTTTGATGACTAAAGTGATGTATCATCATTTCAGAAACCAATAAACAATTAATCTTGGGTGGGAATGGGAAGAAAATAGTCCATTCTAGTTAAAAGAGCATGCAAATGTTGAAAGAACACGCAAAGGAAGTCTCAATATGATGGGCTTTGTACATATAGACCCTCATTTATCTTTCTTTAACCTAAAAAATTACTAACTCATTCGTATATATTTTCGAAAAATGAGGAAGCCCTACCAATGTCATTTTTCCATTCAAATAATGGAAGTTTGATTCATTCACTCTAAATATTTTGCCTTCCAAACAAGTAAAAATCCAGGGCCTAACTAATTTCATCCTTTCTTACTGCACTTTTTTATTCTCAAAAGACTCTGAACCAATATTTATCATTTAGCTAGACAATATAGATGACTAACAAACTTTTCTTTGCCTAGATTATATCTAGGATTTCGACTTTTCTTTTATTTATTTATTTCTCTGGGAGAGATTGATCCATTAAGCACGCCCACCGATTACTAAAAGCACCGTTAGTAAAAAATAAATACACTCTACCATGCAAGAAAGTCACATTCCATATTCTTCCCTAAAATATATTTCATTTTATCTTTCACCGTGTAATCAAATCATTATTATCATGTACATCTTTTTATTTATTTCTTTCACAACGAAGCGCGTAAACAGTACGTCGTCGTCCTCGTAACCTACAATGTCCACTATGTTATCATGTCTTATTACATTTTTTTTTTCGTTTGTAAATTGAGGTAGTGTATTAAACATCTCAACAAAATTTATTTTACTCAGGAAATGAATGAAATTCATTTGGTTATGATAATATATTTACAATAGTGTTATTGGTCAAGGTTTTAATATCGTAGTATAGTTAGTTCATAGTATGATACTATCCAATTACTAATGACAGAGATCTATAATTATGACATCCCAGATTTTCAATTTTGTTTTATTCTGGATAAATCGGGCATTTCATTGACGCACTTATAGCGCTGTTCTCAGAGCTGATCACTCTCGAGATAACTAGACTATCTGGGGAAGTCATTAAGGATATTTAAGGCAATAGACTTGAGAATTCGACTAGGAATCGGCTACTTGACACTGTTCATATTTAGAGGTCATTACGGCATAGATATAAATCAATTTGAGATCAGAGATAGGTCGGTTCGACGAGATGTGTGGCCGATCGTGGGTGACTCCACTAAATTGTAAAATTCTCATTGACCGGTTCTAATATGATTTTACTGTCGTTTTGCTACCCTATGTTTGTAATTGAACTCTCGAGATTTTCACGATAATCGAGAGTCGCCATTGAGTCGAGTGGGTTCATAGTGGTTCGAAAAAAATCGACCACGGGTCATTTGCCCTAAAAATCTCTGAAAACTATTCGGTAGTTTAGGTCACGCTAAAAACGCGTCGAAAGGAAATTAACCGTGAATTCGAATCCGATTTCAGAAATTGAAGATTCTATCATGTCACAATAAATTCTAGGAACGTCGGCTCAGTCTCAGAAGATTTTTCAAAGATTCCGGGATTTTTACGGAAAATCGTTTCGGTCGTTGTGGAAAATTAGCAGAAATTCAGATGGGCTAAATCAATGGGATTTGGGAACTTCTATACTGAGCCTGTGAGTGTCGGGGATTTATAGAAAATTATTTGGGCTTTTTCCACAACGAAATTGGATGTTGATTTGAGAAATTTCATGAAGAAATTGAAGCTCAAATTGTCAAATTCGGAGCTCTGGCTTGGAGCTGGATTTTTAACATCAAAATTGTATTAATTGGTAGATTTACTTGCAAGAAAGTATTAGAGACCAAGTAAGATAAGATTGGAGATAATGGTGGGACCAAAACATTTAATGTTTGGCTAAGCCATGTTGAATACCCCCTCCTTTTTCCTTGTCTTCCCACGCACGCCTTTCCCCCACCGTCTCTCGCTCGATCCCATCTCACCCACGCCATTTTTTTCTTTCATTTCATTCTGCCTTGAAAACTCTCTACCCTCTTCCACTCGCTCTCTCTCTCTCGGCCATAGAAACTACAAACCGAAAGCCCAGCTGAAGACCACCCATCTTCGTGTCTTCTTTCCCCTGCCGCCGAAGACTCCGCTGCCACGAAGACTCAACCTGCTCCCCTCTCCATGCAATTCTCCCCACCGAAGCAGCTCACGGAGTCGCCGGTCAACAATCAAGTTCTCTTCTTCTTCGTGAGACCGAAGCCTCCACGTGTGTCCAACAAGTCAACCGAAGCTGCCCCTTCTGTCGGTTGTTGACTAGGAAACCGCTCGAAGCTCCCACTGTGGCATCCCAAAATTTCATGACAACCCCTGGATATACCATGAACCATGATTAGGTAATGGAAGTGCCGTTTGATTTTGTATTAGCCATTAAGTTGACAAATTTCAATTAATTTAAGGCCGAGCATTGTAAAGGATGATTGCTTGGATGGAGATGTATCTTCAAGTGACCCAAGGATTTATTAAAGTGCAAATTGATATAGAAATCTTATTCTTGGTGGTGCACTTTATAAGTAGAATTTTATTGATTAAAATTATAAAGTTTTGTGGGCTTATAAGTTGAAATTAGAAGTTTATTTAAATAAGGATTAAATGGAATAGGAATAGGAGAGGGTGGGCTGATTTTTTTAGGCCCAAAAGCCCGTCCAACCAGCCCACGCCAGCCCCTTGGTCGACCAGCCCATGAATGCCCAAGACCGGCCCAAACCTTGAAGCCCATAAGCCTTGCATGTGAGCTGCCAAGTGGCATGGAGGTTGTGCAAGGTGTGGCTGCCCCCATTGGCCATCTTGGGCGGCCACATGCAGCTGCAATGATTAAAGGAAAGGGAAATTAAGAGAGGGAGAGTGGCCGGTTTTGGTGAGTGAAAGAGAGAGAGAGAGAGAGAGAGAGAGAGAGAGAGAGAGAGAGAGCGAGAGAGTGAGAGAGTGAGAAAACCGAGAGAGGAGGCCGTGCGAAGAAGAAGGAAGAGAGTTCGTCCGCCGTTCGTTGCTGCTTTGCCTCTGTTTGCTGCTGTTTTGTGCTTGAATCTAAGGCAAGTTGGGATCCATATTCTGCTCTTGCATGTGTGTCTTGCATGTGTGTTTGAAATGGTGATGAATCTCGGTCGTTTAGGGTGTGAGAAACCGAAGCTTGAGTGTGTTGTTCTTGAAAATGTATTCTGTTCTCGACTATACCGCCTGCTCCCGAACGTTGTAGAGGCTTGCATGTGGGTTTTGAGTCGGATTTTGGCTTTGAATTCTTCACGAAAGTTGTAGACGACATCTCAAAGTATAACATACTAAAATTTGAGACAAAATGGCTGAATTTTGAGGGGTAAAACCCTCCCTCTACGAAAAGGCTAGATCTGAAACTGTTTCGTCGATCTCTTGGTGGTTTTGTGTGTTGCATGTCACTTTTTACTAAGAATTTCACTTTGACTTCTTCACGAAAGTTGTAGAAAACATCCTGATTATTAACATACTCAAATTTGAGGTAAAAAGAACAAGTTTATTCTAGTGAAACGATTTTCTTTTGAAGACGGCAGATCTGGAAGTATGGTACTGGACTTCCGAGACTTCGTGGACTAAATGGTGACTATCCTTTGAAAATATCACCTAGATTCCTTAATGAAAGTTGTAGTGGACCTATTGAGGCAAAACATATCAAAAATTCAGAGGAAATGAAGGAGGATAAGTAGGCGAAACCTCGATTTTCGGAGACAGCTAAACTGGACTGTTCGGTACTAGGAACAGTAGCTTCGTCCGTCCATGGGAAATTATCTAGGACAAATATGGCCTTGATGTCTTCATAAAAAATCTACCTTAGGGTCTTGAATATCACCTGGTAAAATTTCATAATTTTTGGAGGCCATTCGGGTATTTAAATTGAAATATTTCAAGAACTGCGCAATCTGATTGTATCCGAATGTTGCAAGCTGTGATGTGTGGGCTATATCTTTTTGTGTGAAGTTCTTTTGGGCATGTGTTCTTCATGGAGTTTCTGCCTTTATGTCTTGGCTATCACATGCTCAGATTTCATAATTTTTGAAGATCATGTGGGTACTTAATTAATATGTTTTCCGAAATTGTACAAGCTGGAATTTGGTAAATTTCAAAAAGTCATGATGTATGGATTATTCTATGGTGTATGGACCCCATGGATTGTATTGTCATAAGTGATTGGACCTTGCTGCATATATGATGATGATTGGAAATGCATATAAGAATCAAATGCTGAAAATGATCTTGTTTGCCATCATATCATATGCCATGTTGAAATTGAGCCATAATTGTAAATGTGAACTATGATAAATGAGAAGGCTGTCGGAGGTGTGAGCCGACGATGTCCCGGGAGTGTTGGGATGCCTGGCTAGGGAGTGTAAATGCCGGATGCCCGGTTGTGTCATGATACATGCCCGGAGTGTAAATGCCGGATGCCCAGTTGTATCATGATGCATGCCCGGAGGATCGTCGGGAGTTTCGAGATGCCCGGTGGTATACGGTACGTAATTCTAGGGGGAAAGCCTGGTGGTATGGCGGTACGTAATTCCGGAAGCCCCGGAGGTGTGTGCCGGGGGGATTCCTCGTGATGCTAGTTGGGATACGAGATGCCCGGAGGTGTGTGCCGGATGCCCGGTTGTATTTTGAATACATGCCCGGAGGTTCCTCGCGATGCCAGGTTGGGTGTGAGCGATAAATGTGGGATGCAAATATTGGTCCCGGTAAAGAGAAATGTGGTGGCCCAAAATGAAAGAATAAAATTGGGAAATTGAAATTGAATTATGCATGGTATGGCAACATGTATGCATGAGTGCATGATGATGAGTGCATGGATGTATGTGCACCTATGGCATGATGGTACATGTATGACATGATGATGGTGAGTGCATGGATGTATGTGCACCTATGGCATGATGGTACATGTGTGACATGATGATGGTGAGTGCATGGATGTATGTGCACCTATGGCATGATGGTACATGTATGACATGATGATGGTGAGTGCATGGATGTATGTGCACCTATGGCATGATGGTAAATGTATGACATGATGGTGAAGGTTATATGAGGATGTATGTACATGTGGTGTGATGACATATGCATGGCTTCAAGGTAAGTTATGCATGGATGCATGAATGACATGTGTTATGCTATGATTGTTATGATTGTATTGTGTGATGCATTGAGTGGTTTATTGGGTCATTTACCTACCGAGTGGCTGTACTCACCCCTTTGGGGACCAACATTTAAGACTAGATAAGATATCTCTGCTGCCACTGCCACTGGTAGATGGATCGGGTGGTTGGATATGACCGCGAGGAGGAGGATAGCAAAGGAATGAACTTTTGGATGCCGACACTAATCAATGGACTTTAAGTATATGACTGTTGGAGGACATGTCGGTCATCTTTTGAAGTGTAGCCGAGTATAGAAGACTACGGCATTTTGATGTACCAATGAATGATGTCCATCTGGTTTAAGTAAATAAAAGTGTTCGGCTTTTACCTATAAATGTTTAGTTGGTGTGCATCGTTTTCTGAATATAGGGAAGGGAGTTGTTGGATGTGCTTCCGTATATGAATTGCGCAAGGGACCTATAAAAAAAAGTATAAACCCCCACGGTTGTATGGACCCGCTGCAATTGAAATGGTATTAGAGTGATATGTGATTAGGGGAAGAAGAAAGGTAAGCGGTATGTGGCGACCCGAACAGTTCGGGGGCCGTCGAGGGGTGCCACAGCCCCCTTTTTGGTATTAGAGCAATGGTTATAGGTGGAGTGATAAGGAGCCTTATTTGGAAATTGAGGAACATGATAACAATGCACACCATAGGATATAAAACGGAATAATTGATTAACTTTGAATAACGGGTGATGAGTATTCGCTCGTGGATCCCTAGTAGTTTATTTTGAGTTGTCTTTAGGTACCAGTAACATGTATATGTTACTTATGTAGTAGTAGTAGTGGTTGCTTTGAATAGAGACAGTGAGTCTCAGATTATTCCTGAGGCAAGGCTTGGAAATTGCAGGAAAGTCATGGTGCGAGCTGGAAGTGCTCATCCATCGAAGGCTAAAGCCTCTGCTGCAAGGGCTGAACCCCGAATGGAAGACATCCTATAGGCATTGGCCAACATTGGAAATCTGATGGAAAGACAGGTGCAGTAACAACCTGGAGCAGAACGCCGTACTCAATAACTGGTGGAATAGTTTTTGAAGCTGAAGCCACCTAAGTTCAGTGGAATGGGAAGTCCTGAAGAGGCGGAACATTGGATTGATGGAATGGAACAAATTTTCAGGTTGTTGGACTGCAATGATGCTGAGAAAATAACCTTGGCAGAGTACCAGCTGGAGGGAAATGCAAAGTTTTGGTGGAGAGCTTCGAGGGCCACAATCTTCCCACCAGGTAATAAGGTTAACTAGGAAGAGTTTGTGAGAGCTTTCAATAGAAATCATTTTTTTGACTGTGCCAAGGATAAGAAAATCACTGAGTTTGTTCAGTTGGAACAAAAGGAGCCGACAGTGGATTAGTATGAGGCAAAATTTTCTGAACTGTCTGGGTATGCTCCTAGGTTGGTTGAGGATCGAGAGGAAAATGTTAAGAGATTCCTGAAAGGATTAAGGACTGACATTAGAAAACAACTAGTGCCTCTAAACATAAGGGATTATAATGAGATTTATGAGATGGCACAGTTGGTGAAGCAAGAATTAGTGAGAGAGCAATCAGAATCTAAGAGGCAGATGACCTTTAATGATGTTCGAAGGGGTAAGAGACCTTATCCTGATCAAGGACAGCCTTGGGAATCTAAGAAGAGGAATAATTTTGGGAATTCTGGAAAAGTTAGGAATGGCCCAATTCTAGGGAGAGTACCTTACCAAAATAATATTTGTTAGAGATGTGGTGGACAACATGAACCAGGACCCTGTAATGATCGATTGAAATGTTTTGGATGTGGGCAAAGAGGTCACTTTAAGAAAGATTGTCCACAAGAGAGGTCGCAGTCGAATGTTAACTCGGTGTGACAGGTACAACAAAGTACCGGTGGACCAAACCTACCAAGGAATCCATAGAGGCCACCACCACAAGGAAGGGTGTATGCGGTCACTCAAGAGGAAGCAAGAGCTTCCGAAAGTGTTATTTCAGGTATGATTTCGATAGAGGGATAAGAAGGTATATGCGTTTTTTGATATGAGTGGCACGCATTCATTTAGTCAAAAAAAAAAAATAATAAATATAGATGATTGTGAGAAATAGGAACCAAATCTTTAGATATGCCTCTTCGTATTTCTGCATCACTAAAGGACATGTTGTTATCTACGATAGCTTATGAGATGAGTGAGATAACCCTAAGGGAATGAGATCTGGAGATGGACTTGGTAGTGATAGTTATATATAACTTTGACCTCATCGTAAGAATGGACCAGCTCCGTAAGCAATGGACTAGGATGAATGATCTCCTGAGATAGTACTTACCTGTGCGCTAAGGATAAAACCATGAGGCTAAGAATGGGATAGGCCAAAGCGGATAATATCTCTGTAAGTTAGTCCCTATCGAAACGAGACCCTCCAATGGATGTGTAGTTTGGGTTCGAACCAGGCAAAAGCTGGTGTACCTGTAACGACCCGATCTGATGAGGGCGGGGAGTGGACGCCGAGGTCAGAGGACCTGAACAAGGAGCGGCTCCTGGCAGGCTTCTAGGAGGCAAAAAAAGGGGCAGGAATGAACCGAACTATGAACTGAACTGTGAAGGTAGTGTTTCTGGGATAATTTTATTAGAGTGGCGCAGCGGAAGCATGGTTAAGCTTGTAGAACTCTTGTTTGTGAAAAAGAAGGACGGGTCGATGCATTTGTGCATTGATAATAGGCAATTGAATCATGTAATTGTTAAGAGTAAGTACTCATTATCTAGAATTGATGACCTATTTGACCAACTGCAAGGAAGTTCAGTCTTCTCTAAGATTGACTTAAGGTCGGGATACCATCGGCTAAGAATTAAGAAATAAGACATTCCTAAGACTGCATTTAGGACTTGCTATGGACACTATGGGTTCCTAGTTATGCTGTTTGGATTGACGAATGCCTTAGTTGCATTCATGGATTTAATGAATATGATATTTAAGCCTTATTTGGATCAAATTGTGATTGTCTTCATTTGATGATATCCTGATATACTCTAAAGGACTTGAAGAACATGCGTAGCATCTAAGCGTAGTGCTGCAAACAATGCTTAAGAAGTGAATTATGGAGAGTGAGTTAGGAATTTGAGGATTAAGTTATGATCATTTGAGCTAAGTAATGACTTCCTATTAGAGGATCTCATTGGAAGTCTTGATGCATTACATGAAGGCATTTAGTATGTATAGATTGATCTTGGAAGTCATGAGTTTGAGTGGTCATATGAGACATGAAATTATTTGAGGTTTATATGTCGGAATAATAGGTTTAATCGATGGTGGTCAACTTTTAATTTTAGGTGATGATCTCAGTTTGAAAATGTTTGGTGGAATTAGTGGATATGATCAATTGTGGTTATAGTCTTTCTAAGGTGAAAATATGAAAATTCGAGTTGTGGATTTGATGAGTGATGAGTCAAAGTGATGATCTTTAGGATGAGACATGAGATATATTCGATGGAAACTAGACAAGTTTTACTTTGGTGGATTGTCGATCTTTGAATTGAATAAGTCTTGGTGGACTATCAATATTTGAATCGAAGGAATGATGCTATATTTTAGGCTTGAATTCATGTTGCAGTGAAGGTGCAGTGAATGTCTTTGTTGGACTGAACCAAATGAGTTATTGGTGGTGTTGATTTTGATGGTTCTAGGCTTGAATTGATGGTGACAAAGGTATAAGAATAATTTAGCTAAATGGTGTGTTGAATTGAGACCGTTAGATATACCAGAATGGAAATGGGATCATGTGACGATGGATTTTGTGCAAGGATTACCAAGGACATCAAGTGGCCACGACTCTATCTAGGTAATAGTAGATCGCTTGACTAAGTCTACCCATTTCCTAGCAGTTCACGTAGACTATCCGAAGGGTAAGTTAAGCCCTAGATTTGTTGGACCTTTTGAGATACTTGAAAGAATAAGAGATGTAGCTTATCGTTTGGCGCTGCCTCCTAAATTGGAAAATTTACATGATGTGTTTCATGTGTCGATGCTGAGAAAGTATCAGCTAGACCCTAGTCACATACTCGATCATGAAGCCATCAAAATGGATGAGGAAGTGAGGTACATTGAGGAGCCTGTGCAAGTATTGGATCGAAAGGAACAAATTCTCAGGACCAAGAGAATTCCATTGGTTAAGATATTATGGCGATATCATGATGTGGAGGAAGCCACATGAGAAAGTGAAAATGAGATGAGAAAAAGGTCCTCTCACTTATTTCAAGAGACATAGGAAATGTCTAATTTCGAGGATGAAATTCTCTAAGGAGGGAGAATTGTGGCATCCCAAAATTTCATGACAACTCCTGGATATACCATGAACCATGATTAGGTAATGGAAGTGCCGTTTGATTTTGTATTAGCCATTAAGTTGACGAATTTCAATTAATTTAAGGCCGAGCATTGTAAAGGATGATTGCTTGGATGGAGATGTATCTTCAAGTGACCCAAGGATTTATTAAAGTGCAAATTGATATAGAAATCTTATTCTTGGTGGTGCACTTTATAAGTAGAATTTTATTGATTTAAATTATAAAGTTTTGTGGGCTTATAAGTTGAAATTAGAAGTTTATTTAAATAAGGGTTAAATGGAATAGGAATAGGAGAGGGTGGGCTGATTTTTTTAGGCCCAAAAGCTTGTCCAACCAGCCCACGCCAGCCCCTTGGTCGACCGGCCCATGAAGGCCCAAGACCGGCCCAAACCTTGAAGCCCATAAGCCTTGCATGCGAGCTGCCAAGTGGCATGGAGGTTGCGCAAGGTGTGGCTGCCCCCATTGGCCATCTTGGGCGACCACATGCAGCTGCAATGATTAAAGGAAATGGAAATTAAGAGAGGGAGAGTGGCCGGTTTTGGTGAGTGAGAGAGAGAGAGAGAGAGAGAGAGAGAGAGAGAGAGAGAGAGAGAGAGAGAGAGAGAGAGAGCTGTCGAGAGAGTGAGAGAGGGAAACCAAGAGAGGAGGCCGTGCGAATTTCATAATTTTTGGAGGCCATTCGGGTATTTAAATTGAAATATTTCAAGAACTGCGCAATCTGATTGTATCCGAATGTTGCAAGCTGTGATGTGTGGGCTATATCTTTTTGTGTGAAGTTCTTTTGGGCATGTGTTCTTCATGGAGTTTCTGCCTTTATGTCTTGGCTATCACATGCTCAGATTTCATAATTTTTGAAGATCATGTGGGTACTTAATTAATATGTTTTCCGACATTGTACAAGCTGAAATTTGGTAAATTTCAAAAAGTCATGATGTATGGATTATTCTATGTTGTATGGACCCCATGGATTGTATTGTCATAAGTGATTGGACCTTGATGCATATATGATGATGATTGGAAATGCATATAAGAATCAAATGCTGAAAATGATCTTGTTTGCCATCATATCATATGCCATGTTGAAATTGAGCCATAATTGTAAATGTGAACTATGATAAATGAGAAGGCCATCGGAGGCGTGAGCCGACGATGCCCCGGGAGTGTCGGGATGCCTGGCTAGGGAGTGCAAATGCCGGATGCCCAGTTGTGTCATGATACATGCCTGGAGTGTAAATGCCGGATGCCCGGTTGTATCATGATGCATGCTCGGAGGGTCCTCGGGAGTTTCGAGATGCCCAGTGGTATACGGTACGTAATTCTAGGGGGAAAGCCTAGTGGTATGGCGGTACGTAATTCCGGAAGCCCCGGAGGTGTGTGCTGGGAGGATTCCTCGTGATGCTAGTTGGGATACGAGATGCCTGGAGGTGTGTGCCGGATGCCCGGTTGTATTTTGAATACATGCCCGGAGGTTCCTCGCGATGCCAGGTTGGGTGCGAGCGATAAATGTGGGATGCAAATATTGGTCCCGGGAAAGAGAAATGTGGTGGCCCAAAATGAAAGAATAAAATTGGGAAATTGAAATTGAATTATGCATGGTATGGCAACATGTATGCATGAGTGCATGATGATGAGTGCATGGATGTATGTGCACCTATGGCATGATGGTACATGTATGACATGATGATGGTGAGTGCATGGATGTATGTGCACCTATGGCATGATGGTAGATGTGTGACATGATGATTGTGAGTGCATGGATGTATGTGCACCTATGGCATGATGGTACATGTATGACATGATGATGGTGAGTGCATGGATGTATGTGCACCTATGGCATGATGGTGAATGTATGCCATGATGGTGAAGGTTATATGAGGATGTATGTACATGTGGTGTGATGACATATGCATGGCTTCAAGGTGAGTTATGCATGGATGCATAAATGACATGTGTTATGCTATGATTGTTATGATTGTATTGTGTGATGTATTGAGTGGTTTATTGGGTCTTTTACCTGCCGAGTGGCTGTACTCACCCCTTAAAGGACCAACATTTCAGACTAAATAAGATATCTCTGCTGCCATTGCCACTGGTAGATGGATCTCGGGTGGTTGGATATGACCGCGAGGAGGAGGATAGCAAAGGAAGGAACTTTTGG
This sequence comes from Eucalyptus viminalis, assembly GCA_014182385.1. Classification (NCBI taxonomy): domain Eukaryota; kingdom Viridiplantae; phylum Streptophyta; class Magnoliopsida; order Myrtales; family Myrtaceae; genus Eucalyptus; species Eucalyptus viminalis. The sequence continues at coordinate 17,030,810 of CM024528.1, read as the reverse complement.
ACGCCGACACTGATCGATGGACTTTATGTATATGACTGTTGGAGGAGATGTCGGCCATCTTTTCAAGTGTAGCCGAGTATAGAAGACTACGGCATTTTGATGTACCAATGAATGATGTCCATCTGGTTTAAGTAAATAAAAGTGTTCGGCCTTTACTTATAAATGTTTAGTTGGTGTGCATCGTTTTCTGAATATAGGGAAGGGAGTTGTTAGATGTGCTTCCGTATATGAATTGCGCAAGGGACCTATAAAAAAAAATGTGTAAACCCCCACGGTTGTATGGACCCGCTGCAATTGAAATGGCATCAGAGTGATATGTGATTAGGGGAAGAAGAAAGGTAAGCGGATTGTGGCGACCCGAACGGTTCGGGGGCCGTCGAAGGGTGACACACCCACCTTCGCTCGTCTTTGTGCGTGTCTCTCACTTCCCCACCGATCTTCACTCCACGCGGCTAGGAATCCAGTTGCCATCTTCGTCCATCTCTTCTCCAACCAAGGCAAGCAACAACCCAGCGAACTTCACGCCCACGAGCTCAGTCCAACGGCCCAAGTTCCAGTGAAGCTTGAAGCAGCTCGGCCCACCGATCCTCCTCCATTTCCATCGAGGGCCCTCTCAGCCCAAGTGGGCCCAGCAGCCCATCCAACTCAGATTTTGGCCTAGCATCTCCATCAAGCCCAGCCCAAGAAGTTCAGTAGCCCAGGAATTCAGCCAAGTCAGCCCTTTGAAACCCGCGAAGCAGCCCAGGCCCAAGACCGAGCTCAGCAATTGCTGTGGGCTTGCAAGGCTTTTGGGCTCGGCCTGAGTGTCCGTCGACGCGGCCGAAAGTTCAAGTTTCGGCTGTCGTCGCATTGTCGTCGCGGTGATCCGGTCTCTGCTATTAATCAAGTGATTTTTACTAACTAATGCTTTCTTAGTTTGCTAATTATGCTTAAGGGTTGGTTAGATTTAATTAAGTGCAATTAGGTGGTTAGATTAGTTTAAAACAATTAAATTAGTGACTTAATGATACATGTTAGGTGGTTAGACTTAGTCATTAGCAAGTAGAGACGTACTACTATTTATTGAATGCATCTCGGGATTTTTCCCGATCTGTTCTAGCGTTCAATTAGGCATTACTGACATAAATTGGATTTTTAGTATTTATTTATTAATTTTCGAAATTAATTTAATTTTTTATTTATTTTTTCCGGAAATTAGGCAGGGATAGCCGACCACCAGAATTTTATGCTGATTGTCATTGCGCAGTCCATTTATTTAATTGAGCTTTATTTCATGCTGAATTGAATTATTTGTGAAATTAGGAATTATTCTTTAATTGAATAATCTTCGGTTATTAATTGAAAAATAACTGGGCATCGGTTGATAAAGCTAAAAATATTTGAGTAGACTACAGAAAATGTGGGGGTTATGGAAAGGAAAATATTATATTTTGACTAAAGCCGACCGTGTACCCACATACGACATTTTATCGGAAGGGAAAAAAATGGTTATTTGATTGTTTGCTTGGAATGGCATATATACCGGCTCGATGACTCTACAGAACATCTTGAGATAGGACGGTATGATCTACCGGCTCGGTGAGTCTACAAGTTATCTTGAGACGGTAAGGTATGATATACCGGCTCGATAATTCTACAGATCATCTTGAGACAGTACGGTATGATAAATTGTGGGTATACTGATAAATGGTGTGTATACCGGCTCGGTGACTCTATATGTCATCTTGAGACAGGACGGTATGATCTACTGGCTCAGTGAGTCTACAGGTTATCTTGAGACAGTACGGTATGATATACCCGCTCGATAATTCTATAGATCATCTTGAGACAATACGGTATGATTTGACAGCTCGATGACTCTATATGTCATCTGGAGATAGAATAATATACTATCTATATATCACCAAGGGTGAGTAGTCTTGGATGTCGATCAAACTTATAGACAATATGGAATGGGCCGACCAAGAAATGGTTGTGATGACATGTAATCGACTAGGTCGATTGATTGATATATCGATTTGTAATATAATTGCTTGGGTGCCTATTGAACTATGCTAATATGCAGGTGGAATCTGAGGCCAAGGTAAGTCCTCTGACCCGTGCGTGCATAGGTAGCCTGGATAGCGTATTGGTTTACTAATCGGGTCTTAGGGGGTAGAACTTGCTGAGATGTAGTCTCATCCCGGTTGTGGGATAATATTTCATGACTCTGATGAGGAGCCTGAGGAGAAAAAACCTGAAGAGGAGTACCTGGAGGAGAACCCCGATGATGGTCCCAAGTACGACTCGGATGAGGACTGAGATACCACCCTCTTTTGTAAACCCTGTTTATAGGTGGTTGAGTGTGAGACTAGACATTTGTTAATAGTATGGTAAAATACTTTGGGGTGTGGTTGTATAAAAGTTTGATTGTGAATTTTCAGTATGAAAAATATGGCCCTGCTTCTCTATCCCGTTGTTTTATTGTCTGGAGATTTATAACTGCTTCCGCATGTGCTATTGGAAATGAAAGGGTCGGCGATACGTAGTCCTGGGATATCGCATTCTAAAATTGACCAAGGTAAGGAATGTGTGCATGCCTGAGGATCGGGGCGTGACATCCTTTTTTTGTGGTATCAGAGCGAAGTTAAGGAATTGGAGCGATAAGGTGCGATGACATATGGGATAGTAGTAAAATGACCTTTAAATTCATGCTGGTGCATGTCTTTGATAGCTGATTAGTAGAATTGTTTGTCGTGTGTGAATCGCTCGCTTTTAGTCAATATGGATTTGGAAAGCAGAGTGTCAACTCTAGCTAGCTCAAGCGTGAGAGTGCCACTGCAGGTTGGTACTAGTGTAGCAGTGTCGAATGATCCTAAATTCGATAGGATCGTTCGATGCAAGTGTTCCTTGGGATTTGGATGAACCAGTAAAATCAGATCAAATTGTTGTTGTGCTACCTTTGCTGAGGTCCAACTTGGAAAGATGATGAGGGATTAGATTTCGATATCTGAGTCAAGATTCAGCGCAAGCAGACTTAGAAATCGGTTAGGGAAAAGACTGACGTCGTGGGAAGAGTATTTGATTCCACCCAATAGGAAGGGCGGAATAGTCAGGTCAGCATTGAGACAAATGGAACATGTTGTCCCATGGAAGATGGTATAGATCAATCTTGTGTATTCTGAGGACAAGAATTTGTGGTAAGTGTCGCCAGCATGGACCGTGATTTATAGGTTGTCTGCATAAGTAGATGGAATCTCGACAATGGTTACTGTTGTCACCGTCGATAGGATAGGTCAGAAGAAGTGCGTCATAGAACACACCATGGAAATTGTGGGATAGGTCTCCGTTACAAGAAATAGTGCATGCCGACACTTGACAGGAGGTAGAAGACTCACCAGATAGGTGTCGAAATTGTGGAAGGAAACATGGATGAATTCAGTGTCCGGGTATGGCGAGAAGAACGGGAATAGAATCGACCCGGCACTAGTCAGAGGAAGAATGTTTTGGGGAAAATTCTAACAGAGTATCGTAGCAGAGTTTTGGTGAAGTTTGGGGAACTTCGGTTTATTGAAATAAGTGAAAGAGAGGGGAATCATTAGTAATAGTCATGCTTGACTAGTCGCTGAGGTGTAACTTTGACGCCACATGAGTAAAGTGGGCTTATAGAGCATCTTGTGGTAATGACTCATGGTCATGGAGCAATTCAACTTAGTCCTATAGCACATGAAAGTGTCGAGTTTATTGGGAGTCGAAATGAATCTTCAATTTCTTTAATCTTGTCAATTGAAGACAACCCACTTGTTAGATGGAGATTGCCAAGGCTACTTGGTGATGGTCATAGTTAAGACAGATTGGAGAATTGGAGATGGAAGACATTTCAGTGGTCTAATAATTTCTAGATGTGTTGTAGTAAGAATTATTAGACCATTGCCAGAAAAAGAGATAGAAATTGCGATTGAGCTAGCACCAGAATAGAGCCACTCTTGAAGGCTTCTTACCGGTTATTGTTGTCTGAATTGATAGAACCGAAGATGCGGATGTGAAGATTGAGGAATGACAAATTCATGCATATTAGTGCATCACTTTGGGGAACATCAGTTTTGTGGAGAGAGAAAGGAAGATGGTCTGTTGCAATCATGCATCAACCATCGTCAATTCAATTAGGTGACAATCAATGATAAGTGTTCATTACCGAAGATCAATGAATGGTGTGACTAGTTATAAAGAGTGTAGGTGTTTTAAAGGTCGACTTGAGGACAGATTATCATCAGTTGAGAACCAGAGAGGAGGTTATACGGAAGACAGCTATTCGTACTTGATATGGTCTTTATGAGAGTATTGTAAGATCGTTTGGCCTGGTGAATACTCCAGTTGCTGTCATGGATTTGACACCCCGAGTGTTCAAGGAATATCGAGTTCAGTTTGTGATCATATCTTTCAACGATATTCTGGTGTATTCGAGAAATGCTAAGGAGCTCGAGAGACACCTGAAAATGGTGAAAGAATTTCCATGGACCCGATCAAGATCGAGTCAATTATCAGTGGACCAATACCAATAATAGTATCAGAGATCAGAAGCCGTATAGGTTGTACAAGTCACTTTAGAAAGTTCATGGAAAGAGCCATAAAATCAGTGTTGACATTGACTCGACTTTTGAAGAAATGAGAGAAATTCATATGGACAGACGAGTGTGAGGATAAATTCCAAGAGCTTAAGTGGAAGTTGGCTACCACACTTGTGTTGACCATTCATTAGGGTCTTGGAGGATGCGGAATTTATAGTGACGAGTTGTTTAGAGGACTGAATTATGTATTGATGCAACATAGTAGGATTGTTGCACACGTGTTCCGTCAATTGTGTTCTCGCAAGTTGAACATGAGACGGTGTCGTGAGTCAGAAGATTGGCAGGACTAGAATGGTACTCCCTGGTATCACCCCGGAGGAAAGAAAGAAGTCACTAATGCGTTGAGTCGAGAGTCTTCAATTGTGCACAGGCTGGCTAAAGTATAGACTTTACTTGAAAATGGTTTGAATTTCGGTTTTCAAATTTGAGGTGGGCTACCTTTTGAATTTTTACAGCCGCCCTCAAAATTGAACCAGTTATACAAGCAAGAATCAAACGCTTCAGTTGACAAACTAGAATGTTTAGAAAATCCTGCAAGAGGATATCGGTAAGGGAAAAGTTGACGTTCAGATTTCGGAAGATGGGACGTCGAGGTATCGTAAATGGTGGTAGGTGTCAGACAGTATGGAACTTGAGGGAAAGATCTTGTTAGGAAATTCACTGCAGTATTGCAATATGTGACAAATTTACTCAATGAGTTAAAAGAGTAATGTTTCCATTTGGGATAATGGTCAGGAGATGGATGAAGCCGACTCACGTCGTTGCTGTGTGAAGGGATCTTGATTTGATCAAACGTGAAGAAGTGTACATAAGTCAAATAGTTCATCTTTGTGGGACGTGCGGACCCTTGGAGTGCCATAACTTTGCACAAAGGGACACTTAAGTGCCATAACTTACGACGCCAAAGTCTGGCCAAAATGCCGACGTGGCATTTTCCGCGAACCAAGCCAAAAACGACACCGTTTTACACGCTGATGTGGCCAAATAATGAAAAAACGGCATCGTTTTAGGCTAACGTGGTAAAAAATAATTAAAAAATAATTAAATTAAATTTTAAATTAAATTTAGTTAAAATATTTGAAAATAATAATTTTAAAATTAAATTTAGTTAAAATATTAAAAAAATAATTAAAAAATTAAAAAAAAAAAAAAAAAAAAAATGGGGGAGTCGGCTAAGGGATCGCCCTCGCCCGCTGCTGCTGCCTCGCCGCCGTCGGGAAGGGCCGGCAACGGCCGGGGAGGGTCGGCCGAGGTCGCCGGGCCCTAGCCGGGGCCGGGCGACCCCGGCCAACCCGGCGGCGAGGGTCGCGGTCCTTGCCCCGATCCGGCGAGGGTCGGCGGCCCTTGGCCCGGCCGGGCGAGGGTCGCCAACCCTCGCCGAGATGCGGGCGAGGGCCGCGAGCCCTCGCCACCGGCCACAAATCTGGGAGGGTCGCGGCCCTCGCCGGTGCAGGCGAGAATTGCAACCCTCGCCCCCGGATCGAGGCGCTCGCCGGTTAGCCGGGGTTGCCGGCCCCTAGCCAAGGCCCGGTGACCCTGGCCGACCCTCCCCCCACCGTTGCCAACCTTTCCTGGCGGCGGCGGGCGACGGCGGCGGCGGCGGCGGCGGGCGAGGGCGATCCTCGGCCCGCCTCCCCCGTTCCTTTTTTTTTTTTTTAATTTTTTTTAAAATTTTAAAATTATTATTTTTAAATTAAATTTTAGCTAAATTTAGTTTTAAAATCATTATTTTAAAATATTTTAACTAAATTTAATTTAATTAATTTTTTTATTTTTTTGTCACGTCAGCCTAAAACGACGTTGTTTTTGCATTATTTGGCCACGTCAGCGTGCAAAACGGCGTCGTTTTGGGCGCGCTTCGCCAGAAAAATGTCACGTTGACGTTTTAGCCGGACTTTGGCCGAAGTGGCACTCAAGTGATCCGTTTTTCTTCGAATGTGGCGCTTAAATGTACCTTTCGTAAGTTATGGCACTTAAGTGTCCCTTTGGACAAAGTTATGGCACTTGAAGCGTTCTTTTGCCATCTTTGTGGAGTACCAGCGACAGATCTATATCAGATTTAGAATCAAGGATTTCTAGTTTTAGCAAAATAGTTAGATAGTTCTTTTGAGGTAGAACAAAGCAGAGTGTACAGAACTTCAGTTTGTTGAGATGAGATCAGAGAAAGAAAGATCACAGGCCCAGAGTTAGTTCAACAGTTAGTGATTGCAGTTGTCGTGATCAGAATCAGATTTTAGACTGCTCAGTACCGCTAGAAAAGTTGCATCGTTGAACTTTGAAGGCCCTTAGAATTCTAAATTGGTGATTACATCTTTCTGAAGGTGTTACCAATGAGGAATACCTTGCGCTTCAGCAAGGAGGAAAATCTGGAACCGAGGAACGTAGTTTCCTTTGAGATTCTAAAAAGAATCGGCATCTTAACGTATTGTCTTGTGTTGCCGCCGGGGTAGGCACAAATGCATGACGTCTTTCACGTGTTGAGGTTGAGGACGTATGAGCCTGACTCGACCCACGTGCTAAATCTTGGAGAATTAGATGTGGATGACAGAGTGTCGTACGTGGAAAGCCCGGTTCAGATCATGAATCAAAAAGATCATATTCTGTGTACCAAGATGGTCCCCTTGGTCAAAGTGGTCTGTCAACACCACGGGACTGAAGAAGCAACCGAGGAAAGTGAGACTTGATGAGACGACGATACCCCCATGATTGGTAAAGTTTAAATTTCGAGGACGAAATTTTTATAAGAGGGGAAGAGTCGTAACATCCCAGATTTTCAATTCTGTTTTCTTTTGGATAAATCGGGCATTTCATTGATGCGCCTATATGGCTGTTCTTAGAGCTGATCACTCTCGAGATAACTAGACTATCTGGGGAAGTCATTAAGGAATTTTAAGGCAATAGACTTGAGAATTCGACCAGGAATCGGCTACTTGACCGTGCTCATCTTTAGAGGTCATTACAGCATAGATATAAATCGATTTGTGATCAGAGATAGGTCGGTTCGACTGAGATGTGTGGCCGATCGTGGGTGACTCCACTAAATTGGAAAATTCTCATCGGCCGGCACTAATATAATTTTACTGTCGTTTTGGTACCCTGTGTTTGTAATTGAATTCTCGAGATTTTCACGATAATTGAGAGTCGCCATTGAGTCGAGTGGGTTCATAGTGGTTCGAAGAAAATCGACCATGGGTCATTTGCCCTAAAAATCTTTGAAAACTATCCGGTAGTCTAAGTCACGCTAAAAACGCGTCGAAGGGAAATTAACCGTGAATTCTAATCCGATTTCAGAAATTGAAGATTCTATCATGTCACAACAAATTCTAGGAACGTCGACTCAGTCTCAGAAGATTTTTCAAAGATTCCGAGATTTTTACGGAAAATCGTTTCGGACGTTGCGGAAAATTAACAGAAATTCAGATGGGCTAAATCGATGGGATTTGGGAACTTCTATACTGAGCACGTGAGTGTCGGGGATTTATAGAAAATTATTCGGGTTTTTTCCACGACGAAATTGGACGTTGATTTGAGAAATTTCATGAAGAAATTGAAGCTCAAATTGTCAAATTCGGAGCTATGGCTTGGAGCTGGATTTTTAACATCAAAATTGGATTAATTGGTGGATTTACTTGCAAGAAAGTATTAGAGACTAAGTAAGATAAGATTGGAGATAATGGTGGGACCAAAACATTTAATGTTTAGCTAAGCCTTGTTGACTACCCCCTCCTTTTTCCTTGTCTTCCCACGCACGCCTTTCCCCCACCGTCTCTCGCTCGATCCCATCTCACCCACGCCCTTTTTTCTTTCATTTCATTCTGCCTTGAAAACTCTCTGCCCTCTTCCACTCGCTCTCTCTCTCTCGGCCACAGAAACTACAAACCGAAAGCCCAACTGAAGACCACCCATCTTCGTGTCTTCTTTTCCCTGCCGCCAAAGACTCCGCTGCCACAAAAACTCAACCTGCTCCCCTCTCAGTGCAATTCTTCCCACCGAAGCAGCTCACGGAGTCGCCGGTCAACAATCAAGTTCTCTTCTTCTTCGTGTGACCGAAGCCTCCACGTGTGTCCAACAAGTCAACCGAAGCTGCCCCTTCTGTCGGTTGTTGACCAGCAAACCGCTCGAAGCTCCCACCTTCGCTCGTCTCTGCGCGCGTCTCTCACTTCCCCACCGATCTTCATTCCACGCGGCCAGGAATCTAGCTGCCATCTTCGTCCATCTCTTCTCCAACCAAGGCAAGCAGCAACCCAGCGAACTTCACGCCCACGAGCTCAGTCCAAGGGCCCAAGTTCCAGTGAAGCTCGAAGCAGCTCGGCCCACCGATCCTCCTCCATTTCCATCGAGGGCCCTCTCAGCCCAAGTGGGCCCAACAGCCCATCCAACTCAGATTTTGGCCCAGCATCTCCATCAAGCCCAGCCCAAGAAATTCAGTAGCCCAAGAATTCAGCCAAGTCAGCCCTTTGTAGCCTGCGAAGCAGCCTAAGCCCAAGACCGAGCCCAGCAATTGCTGTGGGCTTGCAAGGCTTTTGGGCCCGGCCTGAGTGTCCGTTGATGCGGCCGAAAGTTCAAGTTTCGGCTGCCGTCGCATCGTCGTCGTGGTGATCTGGTCTCTGCTATTAATCAAGTGAGTTTTACTCACTAATGCTTTCTTAGTTTGCTAATTATGCTTAAGGGTTAGTTAGATTTAATTAAGTGCAATTAGGTGGTTAGATTAGTTTAGAACAATTAAATTAGTGACTTAATGATGCATGTTAGGTGGTTAGACTTAGTCATTAGCAAGTAGAGAGGTACTACTATTTATTGAATGCATGTTGGGATTTTTCCCGATCCGTTATGGCGTTCAATTAGGCATTACAGGCATAAATTGGATTTTTAGTATTTATTTATTAATTTTCGAAATTAATTTAATTATTTATTTATTTTTCCGGAAATTAGGCAGGGATAGCCGATGACCGGAATTTTATGTTGATTGTCATGGCGCAGTCCGTTTATTTAATTGAGCTTTATTTCATGCTGAATTGAATTATTTGTGAAATTGGGAATTATTCTTTAATTGAATAATCTTCGGTTATTAATTGAAAAATAACCGAGCATCGGTTGATAATGCCAAAAAAAATTTGAGTAGACTGCAGAAAATGTGGGAGTTATGGAAAGGAAAATATTATATTTTGGCTAAAGCCGACCGTGTACCCACACACGACATTTTATCGGAAGGGATAAAAATGGTTATTTGATTGTTTGCTTGAGATGGCATATGTACCGACTCGATGACTCTACAGAGCATCTTGAGATAGGACGGTGTGATCTACCGGCTCAGTGAGTCTACAAGTTATCTTGAGACAGTACAATATGATATACCGGCTCGATAATTCTACATATCATATTGAGACAGTACGGTATGATAAATTGTGGGTACACTGATAAATGGTGTGTATACCAGCTCGGTGACTCTATATGTCATCTTGAGACAGGACGGTATGATCTACCGGCTCGGTGAGTCTACAGGTTATCTTGAGACAGTACGGTATGATATACCCGCTCGATAATTCTACAGATTATCTTGAGACAGTTCGGTATGAATTGACAGCTCGATGACTCTATATGTCATCTAGAGATAGAATAATATACTATCTATATATCACCAAGGGTGAGTAGTGTTGGATGTCGATCAAACTTATAGACAGTATGGAATGGGTCGACCAAGAAATGATTGTGATGACATGTAATCGACTAGGTTGATTGATCAAGATATCGATCTATAATGTAATTGCTTGGGTGCCTATTGAACTATGCTAATATGCAGGTGGAATTTGAGGCCAAGGTAAGTCCTCTGACCCGTGCGTACATAGGCAACCCGGATAGCGTATTGGTTTACTAATCGGGTCTTAGGGAGTAAAACTTGCTGAAACGTAGTCTCATCCCGGTTGTGGGATAATATTTTAGGACCCTGATGAGGAGCATAAGGAGAAAGAACCCAAAGAGGAGTACCTGGAGGAGAACCCCGATGATGGTCCCGAGTACGACCCGGATGAGGACTGAGATAACACCCTCTTTTGTGAACCCTGTTTATAGGTGGTTGAGTGTGAGACTAGACCTTTGTTAATAGTATGGTAAAATTCTTTGAGGTGTGGTTGTATAAAAGTTTGATTGTGAATTTTCAGTATGAAAAATATGGCCTGTTTTTCTATCCCGTTGTTTTATTGTCTGGGGATTTATAACTACTTCCGCATGTGCTATTGGAAATGAAAAGGTGCAATACGTAGTCCTGGGATATCGCATTCTAAAATCAACTAAGGTAAGGGATGTGTGTGTGCCTAAGGATCGGGGCGTGACAATAACAAGTATTGCTTGTTAAATTTCTTTTCTTCATTTTGTTATTGATAGAAAATGCAAGACCAGTCTAAGTGCGTTGTATCTCAAATTTTAACCGAAACTCCACATGCAGTTGCTTGAAGCTTCAGATCTATGGTTTTCATTGGTCACATGTTGTCATAAGATGTCAATCGTAAAGTTCGATTATTTAAATTTTGTGTAGAGATGGTATGGCATTAACATGTATTCCCAAGTATCGACCCAAATCCATACGCTTTGAAGGGGCCAATTACAATGCCTTGTGAGTCTGTGAAAAGGATATAGAAAAGTGAGATCAAAACAATCTTGTTTACGCCATGAGATGGATTTAACATAATGTAGTAACTCAATTAGTTGTTGATTGTGCAAAAAGATCGTCATAATCGTCCAACTTGCTAAAGTGAGGACAAAAAAAAAAATCTTTATATATTTACTAACAATCAATTCTTAATTGTCTCAATAATCCAATATTTATTTACTGTAAATTATCCAGAATTGCCAATATATTAATGTGCTAATATGCTTGTAGCTCCATCCAAATTGGGATACAGTCTCTCCCAATTCCCGTCTCTGGAAAAATGTCCGCATCTAATCTTCAATCAACGTCAAACAACGGTGAGGAGGTGGCTCTACACTTGAATTTGATGGGCGGCTTCTGATTTTCTGATAAAATAGGTCTTCTCTTCTCAACTACATGCTAAGACGCATATCATTATGTGTAGGTGCTATCGCAATCTGCTATTATTAAATTAGTCAGTGGAGAATATGGACCTTCCGCATAATGCCGCAGAAATTAGGCATGCAATGATCGTCCTCTGCGCGCAGCATGTGTCTTGGACAGTTGGATGGCGCATTATGGGCTTTGAACATATAGGCCCAATCGATTTTTCAATGCTTGGACATTTTCAATCTAAACAAATGACTACCCCATTCATATAGTTACAGATGAAGAGGAAACCCTACCTATGTTGACAAATTTTCATTATTCATTCTAATAATGGAAGTTCGGTTCATTCACTCTAAATATTTTGTCTTCCATGTAAGTAAAAAGTCTAGGACCTCACTAATCCCATCTTTGCTACTAGAGTTCTCAATCCTTAAAAACTTTGGACGAACGTTTATCTTTTCTCTAAACAGCAGAATTTCTTTTTTTTTTTTTGCCCCAATTATATACTGGATTTCAATTTTTCAGGGAGGTATTTATCCATCAAGCAAGCCCACCAATTATTGAATGCATCATTAGCCAAAAAATAAAAATAAAAATTACAGTGTCAAAAAATTGCATTCATATTTTTCCCTAAAATATATATTTATTTATCTTTGCTATCGAATCTTTCCTTTATGCATATGCTTGTTTAGTTCTTCCACAAGGCAACACGTAACCAGTAACCAGTCATCCTTGTGGGCTACAATGTCCACCATATTAGTAGTAAGCAGTCTCTATTTTTTTTTAAGACTCTACTTAGGGAAAAAAAGTAGTTGCCGATGATGCTACTATAAAACAATATAATTCGTCAAAGTCATGTTATTGTAATATCGCTAGTTCATAATATCCAATCACTAATGACAAAAACCTCTAGATGAATAAGTGATAACCTTTACTTAAAAGTTAAGAAAAAAAAGTGTGTCAACATGAGATAAAAAGTTCGACAAAAATGAAATAAAAAGGAAAATGTGTCCCTAAATATTTGTCCAATTGCTAATAACCCATCAGCTCAAAAATTGTAAATGTGGCATTGAAGTATAAAAGTAATGTAAAATTTCAAAAATAAAAATAATTTAAGGAGTGATATAAAAATGCATTAGGCGAGGGGATAATGACTAAATAATTTTTAGACTAGATATGGTATGGAGAAAATTTTGAGAATCGAGGGAGATTTATTGAGATTTCCTTTTCCTAGAGGAATCTCTTTAGAAAGTAAAAAGGCAGATTGTGCTTTGAAAATAATAATCCAACTAGTGATGTTTTTGTGATTGATTCGTGGATATTCGGATATTCGCACCAGGAGTCCAGGACCATGGGAATACTGCTAGTTACTTTTCTTTTCTATTTCTCTTATTAATGGAAAAGCAAGTCAAGTCAAGAAGCGCCTACGTTGGATGTTTCCAGGCACTTTCCGCAAAATGCTGCGGAAATTATGCTCGCAATGATAGCCCTTTGGTTTTCTTTTTCTATACTCATATTAAATGAAAAGGCAAGTCTAAGTCATCATATTGTCGTTTAGTTGGTTCATAATTTCCAATCACTAAGTTACAAACAACTTTAACGAGTATGGTTATTAGTTTTCTTTTCTATTTTCTTTTATTAATAGAAATACAAATCAAGCCGAGTGTGCTGGATCTCCAATTTCAATCAAAGCTTCAACTGCACTTGCTAGAAGTTTTTTTTTTTTTTGATACCCAAGAACCGTTGTATGGTCATTAGTTTTCTTTTCTATTTTCTTTTATTAATAGAAATACAAATCAAGCCGAGTGTGCTGGATCTCCAATTTCAATCAAAGCTTCAACTGCACTTGCTAGAAGTTTTTTTTTTTTTTTTTTTGATACCCAAGAACCGTCGTACAGCCGGTAGCCGGCAACGTAAACCTGGAGTGACGCTAGCGCAGGACCCACCATCACGACGCCGCACCCACCACCACGACGCCGCACCCACCACCACGACGCCGCACTTAAGACCACTAATAAACTGTGCAGTATGCAAACCTGGGGGTTCGAACTCTCGCCCTTCCGCAAAGAAGGTTTGAGCGCATACCAACGCAGCCACCGAATGGGATGGTAAGCACTTGCTAGAAGTTTCACATCTATGGATTTCATTATTCACATGTTGTTGCAAGATGCCAATTTTGAAGTTTGGATTATTTAAGGTTTGTGCAAAAATTGTATGGCCTTAACACTCGTGGTTCCACCCAATATGGAATGAAGGGAATACATGAAAAGGAAAAAAAAAATGATCGAATAGAATCATCTCATTTATGTGATGAGATGGATTTAGCATAATGCCTCAACTCAACCAGTTGTTGATTGTGCAAATATAATCATCATAATCATCCAACTTACAAACCTTCCCATATACACTGTCAATCGATTTTTAATTATAATGATAATCCAATATACATATACTATATATTCTTCTAGACTTGTTAATATATTATGTGTGCTAATATGCTCCTAGCTCCATTCAAATTTGAGATATAGGGTCTCACCCAATTCCAATCTCTGGTAAATTGTCCGCATTATATCTTGAATTGACCTTAAACAACATGTAACAATGTGACTCCATGCATGAATTTAGTGGTCTATCTTACCATTTTCTGATTAAATAGGTCTCCTCTTCATAACTATAGGCGCTAACATGCCCGAGTAGGGGACCTCCGTGATCTCAAGTCTAATCGGACATTGACCCTGCACATCCATCTTGCAAAGAGTGAGTAGGGGTTATGGCAATCTGCTTTTTAATTGAATTAGTTGGTCGAGAATATGCTACTGACTCAGAGTGTCAGAATTGATAATTGTTTTACGTTTTTATTTCTTTATTAAGAAAAAGCAAGTCAAGTCAAAAAGCACGTGCACCTTTCTCATAATGCCGCGGAAATTACGCAGGTAAATAATTATCGTTTTAATGTAGTACGCATCTTGGACTATTGGATGACAACTCAACATCATGTGCTCTTTTTGGAGGAATCTCCTTTGAAAAAAAAAATGTAAGATTTTGGATTGAAAATATTTAACTTTCTCGATTCGAATGTCTAAACAAAGTGTCGTACTGAAATTTATGTCATGTTTTGTTTTTGTGATTGTCTCATGTCTATGTGCACCGGAAGCAGGGGAGTCTTATTGGTTAATTTTCTTTTCTTTTTCTTTTATTAATAGAAAAAAGCAAGTCAAGTCAAGAAGCACATGCATAGGATGGTTCCACGCACCTTCAGTAAAATGCTGCGGAAATGACGTGTGCAATGATTTGCCCTTTGGTTTTCTTTTGTATATCTTTATTGGCAGAAAAGGCAAAGTCAAGTTGAGGTCGTGCTCCATCTCAATCAACACGCCCATGCCACTTCTGCGCACCTTCTGCACGGTGCTACGGGGCTGAGCATCGTTCAAGCACGTATACTTTAGAGTGTTGTGTATCCGACGTTGAAGGCTGAGAGTCGGTGAACGTCGCAGTAGTGGGTGAACATTGATATTTCCTCTAGACAACATAAATGACTGATAAATTTTTTTTCCGTCCCGAGTACATCGGTAGAGCTATAATTGAAACGTAACTGTGCTGTATTGTGCATTGTTGCAATATATATATATATATTTTGGTGATACAACATATTTTACATTTATAACACTTGAAAGTTAGGTGAGACACCTTCCTAAAAACGATTGTAAGTTTAGAGGTTGTGCAACTATGAATTATTTGTCAAAACACATTATAAAGTTGCAATACACATTTTCACAGTGGAAATTACTATAGAAAGTGATACCAAATAGCCTCTTAAACTAGAGACTTAAATTATTGTTCCTAGACACCAGCACCATCGCACCCTCCAAAATTTGTCTACATTTAAGTCCAAAACTACTAGAACTCACTTATTTCAAACTTCATCCCTTCCCTGCTGCAATGCCATGAGGAGGGGGGAGGGAATACTTGCCCAGATCCGTATCCGATGGACTGTGTGCATTATAAGCGATACCGACTCGGAGCATTGGAATTGATTGTTGGTTTTTGTTTCTATTTCTTTATTAATAGAAAAAGCAGTCAAGCTGAAAGGCACACAAACTTCCGCATAATGCCATGGAATTTATGCGTGTAATAATTATCCTTTCCAAGCAGCATGCATCTTGGACCGTTGGATGGTATTGACACCTATATAAAAAAAAACAAAAAAACAAAACAAAAACAAAACTAAAAAAAATTAATTAAATACGCTTAGAGATCGGGTCAGGCCCGATCCGGCCTTGGCCCGAACCTCTCTTTCTTTCTTTTTTCTCCCGCGCTAGGCTTAGTCCAGCCTTCTTCTTTTCTCCCTCGCACAGCCCACCACAGCCGGTCGTCCTCCCCCTGCCATCCTTCACGCGTAGGGACCTGCGAACGGAAAAGCCAACTACAGCATTTTTTTTTTTAAATAGGTGTCAACAGATTTTTTTTTTTTTGGTCAGTCCTACTCTATTCCTACTCTACACTCACTGCGAGACTTGTGCCACGCCTCTTGCGGGCGTGGGAGTCGCAACCCACTCTCGAAACTTACGCGTCCCTACCCCCATCCCCCCCTGAGGAGGTGGGGATTTGAACCCCTCACCTCCCCCTTCTATGTTGGAAGGGTGGCCACTGGGGCGAACCCCCAGTATCTGTGCTTTTCTGGAGGAATCTCTTTTAAAGAGAAAAAAAATTAGATTTTGGATCGAAAAAATTAGATTGTGCTTTTCGGTTTTATTAATAGAAAAAAAGCACGTCAATTCAAGAAGCACTTGTCTGACCAAAAAAAAAAAAAAAAAGAAAAAATTAAGAAGTACTTCCTTAGGATGGTTCCACGCGCCTTCCGCAAAATGCTGCGGAAATTACATGTGCATGTTAAATTATACATATAATACTTTGATGCGGAAATCCAAAAGAAAAATAGTGATATTTTGATCTTCATGATTTTCACAAATAGATAAAAGACATACATTTATCCATAGCGTTACACTTGATGATGATCGTTGTAGAAAACCAAAGAACTCGAACCAAATGAAGAAATCCGATTTCTCTCCCTTAACCTACTATACTTTAATTTATTCTATCGATGGAGGAGAAAATACCCAATTCCTTTCAGTTATTGTTCATATGGGTGGAGAGGGGATCGGACTCTATTTGTACGTTCTTTGAAAAGATGCCTTTCATCAAAGCGCATTTTCAACTTTCATATAAGTCGCAACTTCTCGTAACCAATAATTATTTATTTTATAGCATTTCAATAATTATTAAATCATATAATAAATCATATCATGTAAACCACAATAATTCTTTCATTCTCCCACTTGGCCCATATGATTTTTCTTTCATGGTTTAATAATGACTGTAATGTGCATAATAACATTATGCTATAAAATTTCATTAAATTGGCAATTACATAATAATCACAATTAAGTAAAGAAAACTAATGCGAGTCATAGCAGTTGTATGTCATTAATCGACATAGTCCCTTCTATGCACTACAACTATAGCACTTTACTTAATATGATCCATAAATGAGAAGTATAGTAATAGTCCAACCATAATGTTTCTTTAGAAACTATCTTGTTTAACATTCATCTATTTCCATAATGTATACTAAATAGAAAACAAAAAAATCAGAAACACGTAAGTGAGCTCAAAGTGTCAAATACATAAACTTAATACAATCATAATACAAACATTAATGATGTCCAATAATGCCCATCTTTTCAACATGCTCATTAAATGTTTTGGGCGGCAGTCCTTTTGTTAAGGGATCTGCTATCATAAGATTGGTGCTAATGTGCTCAATTGACACTCTTCGTTTATGAACTTCTTCTTTAACAGACAAGTATTTGATCTCCATATGCTTAGCACCCTTAGAATACTTGTCGTTCTTAGAGAAGAAAACTGCTATAGAGTTATCACAATAAATTTTCAGCGGCTTGGCAATACTATCGACAATCACAAGCCCCGAAATAAAATTCCGCAGCCATAATCCATGAATAGTGGTCTCAAAGCATGCCACAAATTCAGCTTCCATAGTGGATGCAGCAATAACTAAACGCCGCACTCTTCCATGAAATTGCCCCTCCAGCCAGAAGAAACAAGTAACCAAACGTTGATTTTCTTGTATCGACACATTCGGCTAAGTCTGAATATGAATATCCAATCACCTCAAGATGATCGGATCTTTAATAAGTAAGCATATGATTCTTCGTTCCTTACAAGTATCTAAGAACTTTTTTTGCAGCTTTCCAATGATCCATTCCAGGATTACTTTGATATCTACCCAGCATTTCGACAACAAAACTAATATCTGGTCTTGTGCAAATTTGTGCATACATTAAGCTCCCCACAACAGATGCATAAGGAATATTTTTCATTTGTTCTTGTTCCAATTTACTTTTCGGATATTGAATAAGGCTAAATTTGTTACCTTTCTAAATTGGAACTATTCCTACTGAACATTTACTCATATTAAATCTCTCTAAAATTTTCTCAATATAGGCTTTCTGAGACAATCCTAATAATCATTATGATCTATCACGGAATATTTCTATTCCTATCACATATGTTGCCTCTCTCATATCCTTTATTTCAAAATTCTTAGAGAGAAACTTCTTAGTTTCATGTAACAAACCAAGATCATTAGCAGCAAGCAAAATATCATCAACATACAGAATTAGAAAAATAAACTTACTCCCACTAATATTTATATATATACACCGATCAACGGTGTTTTCCTTAAATCCAAATGAAGTTATGGTATCATTAAATTTAAGATACCATTGTCGGGAAGCTTATTTAAGTCCATATATTGACTTCTTTAATTTTACATACCATGTGTTCTTTTCCTTTAACTGAAGAGCCTTCGGGTTGGTCCATATAAACCTCTTCTTCTAAATTCCCATTAAGAAATACGGTTTTTACATCCATTTGGTGTAACTCCAAGTCATAATGAGCTACCAAAGCCATAATGATTCTAAGTGAGTCATTCTTAGAGACTGGTGAAAATGTCTCTTTATAGTCAATGCCTTCTTTTGTGTAAAACCCTTTACAACAAGTCTGGCTTTATGTCGTTTAATATTGCCTTTTGAGTCGCGCTTGATCTTAAAGACCCATTTACACCCGCCCTTTTTACATCCTTTAGGCAATTTAACAATATCCCAGACTTGATTTTGATGCATGGATTTTAACTCTTCTTCCATGGCATTAAACCATTCATTAGAATCTTTACATTCCATGGCTTGGGAAAATGAATCTGGATCATTTCTAATTCCTAAGTCAATTTCTGACTCTTGTAAATAAACCATATAGTCATCAGGAATAGCTGATGCTATTTCTTGTGACTCGGCTATTGGAGGTTTGATATTGACATCTCCATTATCGAGTGTTTGTTCATTAATTTATTGTTCTTGATTATTGTTAGGTTGTACTATAATATCAGGAACAATAACTTTAGAAGCTTTGGGTATATGAACTTCTACCCTTACTTCTTGAATGCAAGCATCACGCATTCTTTCACTCCCACCGATGTCACCATTCTCAATGAACCTAGCATTTCCAGATTCAACAATTCTTGTACTATGATTAGGACAATAAAATTTGTACCATTTGGATTTATCTGCATAACCAATGAAATAACTACCGGTCGTTCTTGAATCCAATTTCTTTTCATGTAAATTGTAAATTCTTATTTCTGCTTAACAACCCCAAACATGTAGGTGTCGTAAACTAGGTTTCCTTCCCATCCACAGTTTAAAGTGAGTTTTTGAAACTGCCTTACTAGGAACCCTGTTTAATAAGTACATAGAAGTCTTTAAAGCATACATTCACAAAGACAATGGTAAAGATGAATAACTCATCATACTCCTAACCATTTCCATTAAAATACGGTTACGCCTTTTTGCTATACCATTTTGTTGTGGTGTACCTGGCATTGTGTATTAAGCACAAATGCCATGTCTTTCAAGAAATTTAGCAAATGGACCTGGACATTGTCCCGATTCATCATACTTTCCATAATATTCACCGCCTCTATTCGATCTTACTATTTTCACCTTTCTATCTAATTGCCTCTCAACCTCTTTAATATACACTTCAAGTGCATTAACTGATTGAGACTTATTATACAATAGATAAATGTAACCATAACGTGAAAAATCATCAATAAAGGTGATGAAATAACTTTCTTTACCAAAAGATGGAACATCGAATGGACCACATATGTTAGTATGTATAATTTCAAGAAGCTCTGTGCTTCTTGTGGCACCTTTCTTAGTGTGCTTTGTGTGTTTACCTTTAATACAATCAATACACACTCCAAGGTCAGTAAAATCCAAATTTGGAAGAATTTCATTCTTCACTAATCTTTGCATTATTCCCTTTGATATATGACCCAAACGTTTATGCCACAAGTAAGCAAAATTTTCATTCACCAAACTTTGTTTAGTGCCAACATTATGATGCAAGGTCATTAATGTCTCAACAAAAGTATTATCAAGTCTAAATTTGTAGAGACCATCACATAAAGTTCCAGTTCCAATAAGAGTATTACTCTTAAATAGACTGAAAGATTCAGATCCAAACTTACAATAAAATCCCGCTACATCAAGTTTTGGCAAAGAAACTAAATTGCGAGAAAATGTGGGTACATATAGGGTTCGAAACAAATCCAAATAATGCCAAGTATCTAAGATCAAACGATAAGTGCCAATGCCTTCAACTGGAGCTTTGTTTCTATTCCCCGTAATTACATAACTTTCATTTGGCTTTATGGTTTGGATTGTAAGAAATCCCGGCATCGTATTTGACACATGAGTGGTGGCACCAGAATCAATCCACCAAGTATTATGAGGAACTTTAGTAAAATTTGATTCAAAACATACAAAAGCACAAGGCTTACCTTTCTTTTCGAACCAAGCCTTACATTTCAAACAATCTTTCTTCAAGTGTCTAATTTTGTTGCAAAAATGACACTTAATAAGATTGTGTTCCTTCTTATGGATTTGAGAAGCCTTTGAAGAGTCATTCAGGACGTGTAATCCTTTTTTTCTTGCTCCTTCCACCTTTCCTCTTGAAGTTTTTTTGAACTTCTTGATGACTTGAGAGATGAACAGAATGAGCCTTTTGATTCTTTATCATTGTTTCTTCTTGAACTAGCATACTGGCCAATTCATTTACATTCCACTTATCATTTATAGTGTTGTAATTCATTTGAAATGGCTTATATTGCTCATGAAATAAGAAATTAAGTATAAACTGTACTAAAAGGTACTCATCCACGTTCATTCCTAAAGTCATTAACTTTGCTGCTAAATTCGTCATCTCAAGTATATACTCATGCATGGCACGTGAACCATCATATTTCATGGTGGTTAGTGTGCTCATCAATGTACCAGCAAGTAACTTATCAGCAGTTTGAGAACGCTCTTCCACAAATTTCATAAATTCCTTAGCATTGTTAGTCTTGGGAAGAGAAGTCTTTAAGTTGTTTGCAACTGTCATTTACATGAACACTAAGCTCAGTCTGTTCAATCTTTCCCAAGCTTTATAGAAAGACTTTTCATCATCGCTACTTTCATCAGTAATAGTAGCTGGTTTCTCAGCTTGAAGTGCTAAAGCAAGATCCATGACACCTAAGTGAAACTGGATTTGTTCACTCCAATCAGGAAAATTTATCCCATTGAATAAGGGAACAGACGAAGCATGCGAATGGAGCGAAACATGTACAGATACTGCAAATGTGCAAGAAAATACTCATACATTAATGCCTTGAGAATATCACCTAATCAAATTCAAACTAATCTACACATGTACATTATAGTTCTCCTTTGGACAATCCTATGATATACAAATATATATAAACCATAATGATGATAATTGTAAATATATCTTATTAAAATTTATTTGCTATCTTTGGATATACAAACAAATTTAACATTCCATCATTCGGATTTTCTTCGACAGAACCCTCCGAAAACATTTCAACAACAACAAATAGTACGAACAGGATCATTCAACGAATCATCATACATAAATCATAATATTTCTATAAACAGAAAAATCATGAGATCATAAACTATGCTCGATACCAACTGTTAGATTATGCATATAATACTTTGATGCGGAAATTCAAAAGAAAAATAGTGATCTTTTGATCTTCATGATTTTCACAAATAGATGAAGACATACCTTTATCCATAGCGTTACACTTGATGATGATCGTTGTAGAAAACCGAAAAACTCGAACCAAATGAAGAAATCCGATTTCTCTCCCTTAACCCACTATACTTTAATGTATTCTATCAATGGAGGAGAGAATACCCAATTCCTTTCAGTTATTGTTCATATGGGTGGAGAGGGACCAGACTCTATTTGTATGTTCTTTGAAAAGGTGCCTTCCATCAAAGCGCCTTTTCAACCTTCATATAAGTCGCGACTTCTCGTAACCAATAATTATTTATTTTATAGCATTTCAATAATTATTAAATCATATAATAAATCATATTATGTGGGCCACAATAATTCTTACAGTGCAATGATTATCGTTTGGTTTTCTTCTCTATCTCTTTATTAATAATAATAATAAAAAAAAGGCAATTCAAGTCAAGTCAAGGTAAGGTCGTGCTCACTTTAAATCAAAACACCTTCGACATGGTTCTACATTGCTCAACGTTGCTCAAGCACACATGGTAGAGAGCTTTGTGTATCCAATGTCGGAGGCTGAAAATTGGTGGAGATCACAGCAGTGGGCGAACTATATATACAAATGACTAATCAATTTTTTTCCGTCCCGATTACATTGGTATAGCTGTAATTAAAACATAATTGTATTGTATTGTGAAATGTTACAATCTTTGTGTGTTATAAAATATATTTTACAATTGTAACACTTTAGACTGTGATAATTTTAGAGGTATTCTAACTGTGAAGTATTCGCTAAAATACAATATAAAAGCTGCAATAAACATTTTGGTAGAATAGTAAGTAAGACTTTGCACAAATAGTCACTAATAATCAACCCTAGCTAGGTAAACAAATTTCCTTTATTTCTTTCTAATAATGGAAGGTTGGCTCATTCACTTTAAACATTTTGCCTTTCAAGCTAGTGAAAGTCTAAAACCTCACTAATTTCATCATTTGCTGCTACACTTCTCGATCCTCGAGAAACTTTGAGCATGCATGTATCTTTTCTCTCGACAACATAAACAATTTATAAAATTCCTTTTGCCCTGATTACATCCTTGGTTCTAATTTTGTTTATTTTTCAAGGAGGGATTTATCCATCGATCACATGCACTAATTAGTAAAAGCACCATTAGGAGAAAAAAAAATGAACTTTGTAACGCGAAAGAAATTGTATTTCATATTCATCCCTAAACTTTATTTTGCTTTCTCGTCGGTTCATAATATCCAATCGCTGATGATAAACAACTATAATGAGTATGAGTTGTTCTTCTCCATTTTTTTCATTAATGTGAGGAGGATTTATATTTATTGAAACATGAATATTAAGAGAGAGAACAGCTCTTACATTCCAACAAAGTGAAATGGCTAAAATGTTGTACAATACCTTAAGATCGCTTCATTTGCAGTACCTTCTTTATTAAAGATATATACATATACTAATGGCTAAGATATTTAGTGTAATACTCAAACATAAAATTGTTTAAGTGATTATAATAACAATGACAGTGACAAATATCCTATCCGATAAATAAATGAGCGATAAAAAACGACAAAACCCAACAAGCGCTCAAGCGTTTCGGAATATTATTGCAAATATATCAATCCATGAAGCCGTTGCCAGAAGAGACGAAGGAAAACGAAAGCCCCATGGGTGCTCCAATATCAGTAAAAAATAGTTTCCACGCCCCGATTTTATAATCAAGTTGTGCTGGCACGTGCATAGGTTCCCGCATCTTCCGCGTAATGCCGCGGAAATTGGTTATTATCAAACAACATTGCTTTCATTTTACTGGAACGCATATCCTGTACACTGTCGTCCTCATGAACTACATTGCCCACCACATTAGCATGTCTTATTTTGTTTTTTGCAAATTGAGGTAGTGTATTTTATTTTATTTTTTTGGTCAGAGAGGTAGTGTATTAAACATCTTGACAAATGTTTTTTACCTAGGAAACAAACAGTAACCGTTTGGTATAGCTAGTTCACACTACGCCAGTGTAATTGGTCAAGGTCGTGACATTATAGTATAGTTAGTTCATACTATCCAATCACTAATGACAGCCACCTACAATGAGTATTGCTTGTTAATTTTCTTTTCTGTATTTTATTATTAATTAAAAATGCAAATCCAGTCAAGTGTGCCAAAACTCAAATTTCAATAAAGCTTCACATGCACTTGCTTGAAGCTTCAGATCTATGGATTTCATTAATCACGTGTTGTTGCACGATGTCAATCTTAAAGGTTGAATTATTTAAGATTTGTGCCGAGATGGTGTGGCATTAACATGCATTCCCATAAATGAACCCGAGATTCCAACAACTTGGGAGGAGCCAACTACAAGGCCTGGGGAGTTTGTGAAAAGGAAAAAGAACGTTGATTAAAATTATCTCATTTAGGTCGTGAGATTGATTTAACGTAATGCAGCAACTCAATTAGTTGTTGATTGTGCAAACAATATCATCATAATCATCCAACGTACCCAAGCAAGGACAAACAAATCTTCCCATATTTACCATCAATCGATTTTTAATTATCTCGATAATCTAATATCCATATAGTAGATTCTTTAGAATTGTTACTATATTAAATGTGCTAATATGTTTGTAACTCTATTCAAATTGGGATATGGAGTCTCATCCAATTGCCATCCTTAGTAAAATTTTCACGTCTAATTTCAAAGGTCATTAAACAACAAAAAAGAGGTGGCTCTACGTACAAATTTGAGGTTTTGTATTCTGATTTTCTGATAAAATAGGTATCTTCTACAAAATTATATGCCGATAAGTATGTCGTTATCATTAAACGCTGTCGTGATCTAATTTATTTATTTATCTATTAAAATTAGTCGGTGGAGAATACGCACCTTCAGCATTATGCCGCGGAAATAATAATCTAAGGAGTGATGTTTTTGTGATTGACTCGTGTATATTAAGACCGGAAGCACAGGAGTATTGTTATGCTGGTTAGTTTTACTTTCCATTTCTCTTATTAACTCAAAAAAGCAAAGTCAAGTCAAGAAGCACTAGTTCCACACACCTCTCGCAAATTGCTGTGGAGATTAGGGCATGCATGATAACTATTTTATTTATGTTCCAAAACTATTTTTCTATTCCAGACTTGTTTTTTGAATAGAAATCCATTTGGTAAATTATTTCATTTTATATATTCCAGAAATAGGTTTGCAAAAAACATCAAAAGTAAATTTTTTTTTTTTTTTTTTTTTACTTTTCTATTTCTAAAACAGAAATGAAAAATAAAAAAACTTTTCTCAATCTCTGTCCTCTCTATTAGTCAGTTGCTCATCCATCCTCACTGACTGCTGTTCACTACTCGTTGTCACCACTCTCAACCACCGGCTGCCGCTAATCACCTATCGCTTGCCGCCATTGACGGTTGTCGCCCATCATTCACCATCCGTTGTCGCCATTCCTAGCCGCCAGCCATCGCCACAGGTTGCTGGCCCTGCCGTCGGTCATTGACGGCCGCTACTAGTCGCCCCTATCAATCGTCGGTTGCCGCCATCGTTCGTCGTCCGCCAACCACCATCCGCCATCCACCGGTCGCCCGTCGCCTGCCGCTAGTCGCTGACCCCGTCGTTGGTCGCCACCATCATTCGTCGTTTGTCGGCCGCCAGTCGCTGACTACCATTCACTGTTCGCCGGTCGCCACCGTCGTTCATCATCCGTTGGCCACTAGTCGTCGTGTGACATCTTGAATTTTTCAATCCTATTTTCAATTAAATTAATCGGACTTTTCATCGACACGCCTATAGTGCTATTCTCAGAGCTGATCACTCATGAGATAACTAGACTATCTGGGGAAGTCATTAAGGAATTTTAATGCATTAGACTCGAGAATTCAACCAGGAATCGACTACTCGACCGTGCTCATCTGCAGAGATCATTACGGCACAATTAAAAGTCAATTAGAGATCAGAGATAGGTCGGTTCGACTGAGATGTGTGGTTAAACGTGGGCGATTCCACCAAATTGAAAAATTCTCATCGACCGGCACTAGACTGATTTTTCTATCATTTTGGTACCTTACGTCCGTATTTGAAACCTCAAGATTTTCATGACAACCGAGAGTCGCCAATATGTCAAAGAGGTTCATTGTGGCTCGAAGAAAATCGACCACGGGTCATTTGCACTAAAAATTTATGAAAGCTACTCGGTAGCGTAGGTCACGCTAAAATCACGCTGAATTGAAATAACCGCGAATTTGAATAAAAAATTGAAAGTTATGTCATGGCACGAGTCATTTTAGGAACGTCGACTCAGTCTCCGAAATTTTTTTTGCAAACTGAGATTTTTGGCAAAAAGTCGAGGTGGGGCCGGTTTCAACCGGAAAAATCAGAGGACCGTTTTTAATCCCAAAATTAGGATGCAAGTGGGTTCTAATGGCGAGGAAAAATGCCAATTTGATCGAGGATATGATGGTTGAATTTTTTAGGGCCAAATTGATTTAATTCAAGAAGGAATTGAATCCAATTGAACCAAATGAGTACAAAATTCGTATGTCCCCCTTGCCCACAACAATTGGACCATTTCAATGTCTTCTAGAAGAGTATTTGGTGTTGGAAATTGTTGTGGAAGCCAGCCACACTTGGTGGGACACACCAAAGGGAGACAAGAGGATAGATGAAGACCAAAGGTGGTCCCCCCTTAGCCAAACTTGTCCCCTCTCCTTCCTTCCTCCCATCTTGGTTGAGCACCCCCCCCCCCATTTCCAGCCTTGAAGCCTCTGAAATTTCAGAGAACCAAGCTAGCAAGCTGCTGGACACCCCTGCCGCCCGCCGGAGCCCGAGCAGCCACCGTCGCGCGTCCCTCGCAAGCCATCCCCGTCTCGCCGTCCAGAACTGCGTCGTTCTTGCCCAGCTCGCCGTCCAGCCATCTACCTGAGCCGTGTGGAGGTCGCCGGAGCTGCTGTGAAACGCTGCCACAACCCACTTGGACTCGTAATAGCCCCCGCCGGTCTCCCTTGCTCATCTCCGCCTCAACCGCACCACTAGCTAGCTTCTTCAGCCAAGAGCAGAACCGGACAGTAGTGGGTCTCTCAACTACTGTTAGGCCCGTTTTTGTGGCTTTCCCGATCCTAAAAGGTGGTCTCGCTTTGGAGTTTACCGAGCCTCGCCGCGTCCCCATTGTTTTGATCCGAGCAGATCATTAAACAAGTGAGTTTAACTCACTAATCCCTGCTTATTAAGTTAATGAAATTTAAGGGTTGATTAGTTTAGACTAAGCTTGGATTAGGTGGTTAGTTAGAACATATCAGTGAATTAGTTAATCGATATTGCATGTTAGGTGGTTAGTTTAGTGCAATTAGGGCCTAGACAAGCTCTAGTATTTATCTAGAGTGGTTCGGAATTTTTCCGGGCTTGTCTCGGCTTTTAATTAGGCTTTACGGGCCTAAGTTGCTATTTTTGGCATTTATTAATTGTTTTCCGTAATTATTTAATTATTTATTTATTTTCTAGAAATTAGACCGGGAAAGTCGGTGATCGGAATTTTATGTTGATTGCAATGACGTGATCTATTTATTTAATTGAGTTCTAATTTGGGCTGTTTGTTTGTGAATTGTGATTTTGGGAATTTATTCCCTATTTTATTTAATTTCAATAATTAATTAGAAAATAATCGAGCGTCGGTTTACAATGCCAAAAATATTTTGGTGGACCATATAAAATGGTGGGATTTATAAAGAGGAAAATATTGTATTTTGGCTAAGGCCGACCGTGTACCCACACACGATTATTTTTATCGAGGATGATAAAAACGGTGAAATGGTTAGATGATCAGGGTGGTATACTATATCAGCCTGCGGGTTCGATACATCAGCTTTATACCGGTATACTATATCAACCTACATGCTCTGATATGTCAGCTTAGCGCGAGCAGTATACCTAGCCGCTTCTGGTGAGCATAATTAGTATAATATATCAATATATCCGGCAGCTTTCGGTGAGCATAATTAGTATACTATATTAGTATATCTAGTAGCTTCTGGTGAGCTATACTATCTATTATCAGCTTAGAGTGAGCAGTCCTGATTATGATCGGACTTTATAGATAGTATCGATTGAGATGACCGAAGAATGGTCTTAATGGCATAAAATCGACTAAGTCGATTGATCGGTGGTTCGATCAGAGTGGATGATTGAATGGTTATTTGAATTGTATCGACTTGCAGGAAGGAACTGAGGCCAAGGTAAGTCCTTTGACTCGTGTTTGTGCTTAGGCAGGCCTTAGAGCGTATTTTCTTCATTGTCGGGTCTTAGAGGGTTGAACTCGCTGAGACGTCGTCTCACCTCGTTGTGGGATAACATTTCAGATCCTTAGATGGCCGCTCCTCCCGAGCATTTTGGACAACCGAAGAAGATCACATAACATAAATACTACATTTCGATTCATGGACACCCTAATGAGTTAGAGTACGAACTGGTAAAGTCCATAATTTGGGTTAATGTGGGTCTACCCAAAAATGTGCCCCATCAATACAGAGCATGGTATCACTAGGATCGTACTGGAATGAGAGAGGGCCCCATACCGGAATCTGAGATACCTCTATATGTGATGGAGGTTGCTTTTGGAAAGGGCATTGTAGACCCTCCAGGTGGTTCGGTGGTGGATCGGGACCTAAACCTATCGGAACCTAAGTCTCCTGTGTACTCAGCTGAGGTTCCAACTGGGATCTGGAGGAGGATGAAGAGGAGGACGAGGAGCCGTAGCCTTATGAAACCCCCACCCCTGTTTTGCAGACTTTGTTTTATAAACTGGTCGTGTGTATGACCTAACTTGGTATTGTAAAAATAAGTGTGTTGTGACTTTTGAAATAAAATTGTGATCCTACTTTCTTATCCCATTATATTGTTGTTTGGGGATTATTTATTTGCTTTCGCATGTGCATTAAAATGAATGGATCGGCGATGCGTCCTGAGACATCGCATTTAAATCGACCAAGAGGGATGGGTACGCGCTCGAAGGATTGTGGCATGACACGCCGGCCGCCATTCGTCGTTCACCGGTCGTCGCCGCCATTCGTTGTCCATCGACTGCCAGTCGCTATTCGCCCATCGCCATCCGCTTATCGTTGGAAATTGAGAAATTTTGTATCGTTATCAAACACGTAATTTTGCTTAGAAATTTATCTAGAAATAGAATTAAAAAAATATATTTCTCTTTCATAAATCAATTTCTAATCAAAATGATTATCATTGACGCCCTAGCCGTGCATTGATTGTTCGTGTGGAAATTAGCTTTGATGAGAATTGATAGTCGGTTTTCATCTCTGTTTCTTTATTAGTAGAAAAAGCAAGTCAAAAAGCATAGGATGGTCATCGCACCTTCTGCAAAGTGCAGTAGAAATTACGCGGGCAATAATTGCCCTTCAGTTTTCTTTTGTATTTCTCTTATTGATAGAAAAGGCAAGGCAAGTCAAACCAAGGTCTTTGTTTTGGATGAATAAAATGATTAGATATAAAATATCATTTACAATGAAAATATTTTTATTAATTGATTATTTTAAGTAATATAAATAATATTTTTTAAAAATATTTTAAATGATATAATAAAAATATTTTTATTAACTAATAATTTCAAATGATCCAAATAAATCATTGAAATGATAAATTTTATATTTACTTATATCACTTGAAATAATCAATTAATAAAAAATATTTTTATTGTTCATGAAAATTTATATTTAAACATTTTCATGGATAATTTTTATTTATTTGTTTATTAATTATAATAAAACAACACAAAAATTATTTTTAAAAGAATATTTCTCAAAATTATTTATTCTTCGTGGAATAAACACACATAGAAGCTCCAAACAAACATTAGACTGTTGTGATGAATTATTAAGGTGCTATATCAAGGGCCCTAATGTTAAATCCTTTAAGTTGCCATATCGCTTGTACTTATCAAAGAAACTCAAAATAATCTACTTCACAAACTGGTGGACTAGAGTGAGCCATGTAAGATGGACCAAAGATAAGGATGGAATTTTGAACATCCAATGAAACGAGAGATACAGATATAACAAGATAAGGCTCGAAATTTATTTATAATATGTTTTGTGGTGTGTTTAGGCTGTTGACTAATGATGTCTTTCGTTCTCATAGGATATGTAGGAATCTAATATCCTAATATATACTGTGGATGCGTTTCAAAGGTTGTGGTCTTCAAATATGCAAACATTTTTATCTAATAAGGTGCTAATTTATCTTTACCATAATGTGAGTGAAAATCCATCACTGACCTCACCAACATTTTGCATGATCTAATTTTAAATAGTAAAAGATCGATGGGCAAGTTGAGCGTAGAAATCCTTACCCAAGATCAATCATGATTAAAGAATGGGGAAATACTACCAAAAACGCTAACCTGTCGTGCAAACACCCTAGACTTGTTTGGAGAGAATTTATCTTTTGTTTTTTCATCCATCTTTTTCAATTTTTGCCACACTCTCAATTTGACATTCCTTAATCTTATGCAATTAAAATATTTTCACTCACGTTATGGACCCAATTGTACCATCACTTGAATTAGTTTCTTAAAAATGACTATTTATATCATTTGAAATAATTAATTAATAAAAAGATTTTAATTATCAATGATAATTTATATTTTCATTTTTTTCAAAGCAAGCAAGACTTTGACTTGACTTATCCTGCCTTTTCTATCAATAAGAGAAATGGAAAAAGAAAACCAAAGGGCAAGAATTACTCTCGTAATTTCCACTGCATTTTGCAGAAGGTACCGGGGACCATCCTTTTCTTCTTGACTTGGCTTGCTTTTTCTTAGGGGTGAGCATCGGTCTAGGGTCAACCTTGGACTAATCCCGAACCGGCCCAACCCTACTGATCCTAGTCCGGTTCTTAGGGAGATCGGGTCGGTTCTTAGTCCTAGGATTCCAGGACCAGCACTATGCGGGTTGATCTTCGGTCTTGGGAGTTTAGGGTCGGTCCAACCCCGGACCAACCTTGATTCTATATATATTATATATCTAATATATCATTTATAATTTTTTTATATAGAGAAAACCCTAAAATAAACGACGTTAACAACATTAAATAGCTCATTAGTGAGGAGTTTAAGTAATTTTACACTATTTTTTTAATAACTTAGATATTTTAATGTCTTTTACGGCGTCAATAGTTATAATTTACAAAGGAGAAAAATGTTTTTGTGAAGAGTCCTCCTGGCGTTCAAAAGAGCATAAATAGCTCCTCATAGCATCCTCCTCTATTACTCGTTCTCTTCTATCTTATTTGTCCTCTTAGTCTTTAATTTACCAAAATTGAAAAAAACAACTTCTCTACTTGCCACTCGACACTCGCCTCACTCGCTTTGGGTCACTCGTACCACTTGCCGCTCGATGCTCGCTTGGCTTGTTGCTCCCTGCTCGACACTCGACGCTCACCCCACTCGACACTTGTTGCTTGCCTCTCTTAGCTGACCTCGCTCATCACTGAACCTATATGGTCGGTCCGGTTCTCGCTTGCTTTTTTAGGGAGTACAAAAAATGAAACAAAAAATTATTGATTGATCTTGGGTTGACCTTGGAACTGGACCAAACCCATTGGGTTAGTTCGATTCTCGGTTGCTTTTTCAGAGAGTACAAAAAATGAAATAAATAAATTATCGATTGGTCTCGGGTTGACCCTGAAACCGGACCGAACCCACTGGGTCGGTTTGGTCCTCAGTCTCAAACTCAGTAGGGTCGATCCTCGGTCCCAAAAATTGAAGACCAGTATTGTGCGAGTTGGTCCTAGGGTAAAAAGGTGAGCCGGCCCAATCCGAACCATGCTCACCCCTACTTTTTCTACTAACAAAAGAAATAGAAAAAAAAAACCAACGATCAATTCTCACCATCTAATTTTCATAGGTCAATCGATGCACGCGTAATTTCCATAGCAGTTTGCATAAGGTGCCTGTAACCACCCTGTGCTGGTGCTACTTGACTCTACTTTACTCTTTTTTTTTTCTTTTTTTTTTTGTTAATAAGAAAATTAGAAAAGAAAACTAACCAGCATAGCAATGCTCATGCTCGCGGCACTACTCCTACGGTATTGTGCGGAAGGTGCATATTCTCCACCAACTAATTTTAATAAATAAATAAATAAATAAGAAAATAGATTGTGATAGGATTTAATGACGATAGTTTTCTTATTGGCTTATTGCTTTGACGATGGGTTGCGGCGGAAAGGAAAATTAGAAAATTTTCCTTTTTTTTTTCATCAATCTTTTTTTTATCTAAATAAATTAATAACTTATTCATGTATATTTCTAGATGATGAGGAAACCTACCCATTTCCATTATTAATTCAAATAATGAAATTTTGGTTCATTTCCTCTAGATATTTTGCTTCCCAAGCAAGTAAAAATCCAGGATCTCACTAATTCCATCCTTTATTGCTACACTTCTTGATCCTCAAAATAGTCTAAACCAATATTTATCATGGCGAACTTTTCTTCTTATAGATTACATCTAGTATTTCAATTTTTTTTTCCTCGTGGAGGGATTGACTCATCAACCATGCCCACCAATTTTTGGAAGCATCATTAGGATAAAATAAATGCGATCTAATATGCGAAAAAGTTGCATTCCATATTCTTTTCAAAAATATATTTCAATTTATCTTTCACAATATAATTATTATTATATGCATCCTCTTGTTTATTATTATTATTATTATTATTATTATTATTATTATTATTATTATATTCCATATTTTTTTAGTTTTTATATTGAGGTAGTGTATTAAACATCATTTGGTTATGATAATATATTTCAATAGTGTGATTAATCAAAGTCGTGGTATTGTAGTAAAGTTAGTTTATACCATCCAATCGTTAATGATATAGACCTGTAATGAGTATTGCTCATTAATTTTCTTTTTAATATTTTGTTATTGATGGAAAATGCAAGTCTAGTCAAAGTGAGCTAGATCTCATATTTCCATCGAGGCATCAGTTGCACCTGCTCAAAGCTTCAGGTTTATGGATTTCTTTGTTCGCATGTTGTAGCAGGATGTCAATCGCAAAGTTCGAATTAATTAAGGTTTGTAAAGATATGGTTCGGCATTAACATGTATTCCCAAATATGAACTCGAGATTCCACCAACTTAGGTGGGGCCAACTACAAGGTCTTGTGAGTCCATGAAAAGGAAAAAAGAACGGTTGATCAAAATCATCTTGTTTACGTCTTGAAATGGATTTAAATAACTTAGTAATTTAATCATTTATTGATTGCACAAACAAGATCACCATAATTGTCCAACTTGCCCAAGCAAGGACAAAGAAATTTTCTCATGTTTACTATCAATTCATTTTTGTCTTGATAATTAAATATCCATAAATTGTAGATTCTTCATAATGGTTGCTACGATAAAAGTGCTAATATGCTTGTAGCTCCATTCGAACTAGGACAGACTTTTACCCGATCCCCATCTTTAGTAAAATTTCCACAGCTAATTTTTAATGGGCATTAAACAGCAGTAACGAGGTAGCGCTATGCATAAATTTGATGGTCGTATTATGATTTTATGATAAAATAGGTCTCTTCTTCAAAACTATATGCCAATATGCATATCGTCATCATTAAATGCTATCGCAATCTATTGTTTTTAATTAAAATTAGAGGGTGGAGAATACATACCTTCCGCATGATACCACGGAAATAATAATCCCACTAGTGATGTTTTTTGATTGACTCGTGTACATTAAAGCCGGGAGCACAGGGGCATTGCTAGGCAGGTTAGTTTTCTTTTATATTTTTCTTATTAACAGAAAAAAGCAAAGTCAAGTCAAGAAGAACCAACATAGGATGGTTCCACGCACCGTCTGCGAACTGCTGTGGAAATTACGCGTGCAGTGATTGCCCCGTGGAAATTAGATGGTGGAGAATTGATCGTTGGTTTTCATTTCTATTTCCTTTATTAGTAGAAAAAGCAAGTCAAGTCAAGAAGCAGAGGATGGTCCCCGGTACCTTCTGCAAAATGCGGTGGAAATTACGTGGGTAATAATTGCCCTCTGGTTTTCTTTTCTATTTCTCTTATTAATAGAAAAGGCAAGGCAATTCAAGTAAAATGCGAACATTCATCTTTCCTCTAGACAGCGCATGGAGAGATTTGTCCATCCGGCACGCCCACTAATTACTAAAAGCACTGTCAGAAAAAAAGAGATACACTTTACGACGTGAAAAAAAATATGTAATTCAGATTCTTTCACAAAAATTTAATTTTTTTTTTTGCTATTTAACCTTTATTAAATGATAAACTTTTATATTTCTTACATTAGGATACATGTGATTAGTAAACTGTCATCCTCTGGAACTATAATGTCCACTATATTACCATGTCTCATTTTTCTTTTTCCATTTGTGCTTAAGTATATTAAAAATGTTAACAAAAACAGATTCTACTTAGGAGTGAAGTCAAGCGTGGTGAATCTCAAATTTCGATCAAAACTTCACACACTTGGTAGAAGTTTCAAAGTTTATGGATTTCATTGTTCACTGTTATAGTAGGATGCCAACAAGAAGGTTTGGATTATTTAAGATTTGTGCAAAGATAGATCTAACATAAGGTGACAACTCAATTAGTTGATAATTATGTAATCATCGTAATCGTCCAACTTGCCCCGTACAAACAAACTTGCCTATATATACTATCGAATCAATTTTAATTTTCTCGATAATCTAGCATTTGTTAGGATATAGGGTCTCACCCGATTTCAATCTTTGATACAATGTCTACATCGAATCTTTAATTGACCTTAAACAACATATAACGAGGTGACTCTACACATATGAATTTGGTGGTCTTCGGTAAAATGGGTCTCCTCTTCATAAGTATCCGTTAATATGCATGTCATGATTGTTAGGCACTAATATGTGCGAGTAAGGGATCTTCATGAATTTAAGTCGGATCTGAAACTGATCTTGCACATCTGTCCTGTAGAGAGTAGGGGGGCGCAACGAGAATCACCTGAATCGGGAATTGCAAGGACTGGACCAGATTGGACCGGACCGGCCGGTTTTGGGCAGTTCCCAAAGAGGGTGGTCTGATTCTCGGTTCCCACTCTTGGAACTAGTGGCCGATCGGTCCGGTTCCCGATTCCAAGATGGGATTGGACTAACCAGATCAATCCGACTAGATGGTTGATTATATATATAAATGATTCATAATTCCTTCTAATTACTCATAGTTTTCATTTTATATTTGGTCAAAAATAACAAATTTACCGATTCCATCGGATCGGATCAAACTTGTGACATCCTGAAAATTCGACCTTGTTTTGATAATATGAAATAGGCTTTTCGTTGACACGCCTATTGTCATTTTTCTTTGAGCGGATCACTCACGAGTTAAATGATCTATCGGAGTGAAGCCGATAAGGGATATAAACACGACGTACTTGAGAATTCGATCAGAAATTTACTGCTTGACCGTGATAATCGGCAAGGATCAATACGACACCATTATAATCAATTAGTGATCGGATATAGGTCGATTCGACGGAAGCACATAATTGAATTGTAGATGATTCCATTTGATTGCAAAATTCGTGTTGAATAGCACTAACTCGGTTTTCTGTCGATTTAGTACTTGGTACCCGTAATTGAAATCTTGAGATTTTTACGATAACCGAGCGTCGTCGACGAGTCGAAGATGCATAAACGTGGATCGAAAATTATCGACCATGGGTCAAACGCGATAAAATCCCTAAAAACTACCTGGTATGTTGGGTCGCGCTAAAATCGCGTCCGGTCGATTTTAACCATGAAATTGAACTCTATTTCAGGAATCGAACGTTCGAGCGTGTCACGATTTATTTTTAGGACCTCGTCTCATTTTTTGAAAAAATTTCCATCGATCCAGGAAAATTGCGGAAAAATCAAATTTGGCAAAATTAAATAGGAGGAAATTCGGATGCGTAGCTTTGCTTGGGTATTTGGCCACCTAAATGAATTAGTTTGTGGAGAATTAAAGGGAAATTCGTATGGGCTGAATTAGAGGAATTTTGGGCTACCAAATTGAAGTAATTTGTGAAGAAATTGTGGAAATTCGTAAGGATTGCTCCCTTGGGATTTTTTGCCTTCAAATTGAATTGTTTTGTGAAGAATTAAGGGAAAAATGCTCATTGGTGGGTCCTTTGAGGGCAGAAGACTTTAGGGGCCTATGCACTCAAGTGAAAGATATTTGTGCATGGCTCCCTATTGGCCAAAGCTTGGACTTCCTTGGCCCTTGTCCCCCCCCTTTCTTCCTTATGCGACAACCCCCCAATAGAACCCCCTGCTCTTCTTCTTCTTCTTCTTCTTCTTCTTCTTCATTTCCATTTCCTTACTGCAAAACAGAACGAACCAGCCACCAGCCGCTTGCACTGCCCAGCTAGTCACGCCAAAACCGTCTCAACCGTAGCCCCCGACCAGCCTCACCGCCTCACACCGTCCTCGATCTCGTGAGTCCAGCCTCGCGATCAGCTTGCTAACCCCACCTGGTCGCCTGCAGCCTGCTCTACCGCCAGTCCCCATCATTGCCACCCCCCGCCCAGCCGGCCTTGCTTGTCTAGCCGCTCATCCCCGCTCCATTAGCCGAGCCTAGCCGCGTCTCAGCCAGCTTCTAGCAAAATCGAAGCTCAGCCTTAGCTGAGACTTGGTTGGCTATTTTCAGTCTCTTCCGAGCCTCTGTTGGAGTCGCCGTAGGCACAGGATCTCATCGTCTTCATGTTGCCATCAGCATGAACCCGTTACCTCGCTAATCCGGTGAGTTAACGCCCTAGTCTTGGATTAGTAAGTTAATTGCACTTAGTAGGTGGATTAGTGTTAATTATGGATTAGTGTTAATCCTTAGTTAGATGAACTAGTAGTTAAGTTAGTTAATTAGGCCAACTAGTTAGTTAGGTGGTTAGTTAGGTTATTTAGTTAGCTTAATTAGATTAAGGTAGTTAGCTTAGTTGGATTAATTTAGTTAGCCTAATTAGGTTAGTTTGGTTATCTTTAAATTAATTAAGTGAATTAATTTAAATAATTTGTAATTTATTTAATTAATTATAATTAGCGTAAATTGTACTGGGATAGCCGGTTAATGGAATTTTACGCTGATTGTTGTGGTTGAATTGATTTGTGAAATTGATTGCTAAATTATGCAATTGGGTGCTTGGTGATGATTTTGGAATTATTATTGCCAAAAATTGATTTTAGTGTATTTAATTAGAAAAATACCGAGTGTTGGGTTTTGACGCCAAAAATATTTTTATATATTATATAAAATCGTGGAATTTTAAAATGGGAGCGTACTGTGTTTATGGATCAATTTAAATGTGTGACCACGCACAATTATTTTACCGAGAATTTTTTATTACAAAGAAAATTGGTCAAGTCCATTATTTTAAATGGAAGTATTTGAGTGTAAAGCACGATGTTCTTGGCTGAGTATGGATGTGCGTGTGGTCACTATCGCAACCCGTCCTGATGCATTCACGCAGGACGATGCCTGATTAAGTTCAGATGCCCTTGACAATGGATGCCGGTCACAGTGGAGGCTAGGCCGATGCTCCTTTATGGAATGCTGTCTAGATGTAGACGTTACCGTGCCCGAAGGAGCGGGACGATGCCCGGTTATACCAGATGACCGCCGACTGTTGAGTTAGTCATGGCCGATGGGTCGTAAATAACTGGGACACGCCTGAGTGATTGAGATAGCCGCGCCTGATTATGGGAAGAAATTGTGTGGCACAAAATGGGACGTGTCATAACAGTTTGGCTATATAATCGAGACCCATGTGATTGATTGATAAATGAAAATGATGTGTTCCAGTTATTGATTATGCTTACTGCATTTATAAGTGCATGTGTGTTGAACTAATATGCAGGGATGTGCTGAGGCGAGGTAAGTTCTGAATTGTGCATGTTTAGGACCGCCTCTAAGTGAATTCTTGTTCTAATCGGGATTTAGGGTGTTGACTCGCTAAAATTTTATCTCACCCCATCGTGGTTAACCCTTTTTCAGGTCCTTAGATGGAGAACTCAGAGCCCAAAGTTGGAGGGTCTGGAGCATGGGTGGCCTAGGGTTTTCTTTTGGACATAGACTTGTTAATATGAATCCTTAGGTTAACTTGGCATGTATATAAAGTGTGTTTTGTGAAAAAGCATTAGCATGTGTTTTTACTATCCCAATGTTTGATGGTTGTCAGAGTGTTTATTTAATTCGCTTTCGCATGTACTTAATTGAAAAATAAAAAGAAAGGGTCAGCGACGTGTCTTGGGAACATCGCAATTCTATCGATCATCGAGGAATGTTCGCGCGCTCGAGATTCGGAGCGTGACAAAACCAATCGGTTCGGTTCCCGATTTCAAGACCAATTAGTCTGGTTCCCATTTCCAAAATTTGAGAATCGGTCGGTTCAGTTCCCGATTTCATCTCGAAACCAAATTGAATCGCGAACCAATCAATTTTAAAAGAGAGAGAGTTGGGATTATCGCAATCTGCACAATTAGAATTGATTGTTGGTTTTCGATTCTATTTTTTGTTCATTAAAAAATAAAAAAATCAGTCAAGTAAAAAAGCACACGTAATTTCTTCATAATGCTGGTGTGCAATAATTATCCTGTCCGCGCAGCACGCGACCTAGATCGTTGGATGGCAAGTCAGCATTATGTGCTTTTTTGGACGAATCCCCTTTGAAAGAAAAACGAAGAGTAGATTGTGGATTGAAAATAATAAATTTTCCTTAATCGAATATATGAACAAAGTGTCCGACTGACATTTATGACATAAAAAATGTTTTTGTGATTCACTCATGTCTATTAGTACCGGTAGCATGGGAGTCTTGCTGGTTAATTTTCTTTTCTTTTTCTTTTATTAATAGTTAAAAAAGCAAGTCAAGTCAAGAAGCACTTGCATAAGATGGTCCCATGCACCTATAGGTTCCTGCACCTTTCGCGTAATACCACGGATATTATCAAACAACATTTTCTTTCATTTTAAGTACTTAAAATGGTCTATATTTGAAATTCAGTACTCAAAATTTTCGGCGATAATTTTTCAGTTTTATCTAAATAGGCATGTACTCGCAACTCATTTTTCACAAATGAATTAAGTTCAGCGTTGGCAAAAAAACAAGTTGAGTCAAGTTGAAAATCGAGTTATAGCACATAAGGTTCAACTTGAAATTACCAGTTTAGTCATTTACTTTTAGCCATTAGAGTACAATGCTGAGTATATTTTAGATCTTAACAATTTATTTGATTTGATTTCTAGCTTTTTCTTAACAACGAAATATAGATCAAGTATGTTAATCCACATGTCAACAAATTCTTCACTAATGCAAAGTATCAGGCAAAGACACAAGTCCCCAAATACAAATGAGTTTATGTTTACAAATACGATAAACCAAACACACATCACGTGCTTAGTCTTCATATACTAAGTTTTACTTTCTATTCCCTCGCAACTCTCATAGTTGAACTTTTATTTAACAAAAATCACTTAAAAGATTCAAAATATGCGGATACCATCACATAGGTAATTATACAATTATGTTTGTAATTTAACTTAAAGAATGTACATATTCTAAATTTTTTAAATGTGAAACATCAATTATTTTTTAAAGTGCAACCTAAATTTTTTCAAATGGCTGCATTCCAAAATTTTCTTTTATTTTGGAAGAGGAAAAGGCCAAAAAATGGAGCCACCTCAGTTGGCGCTGTCGAGGAGCGTTGCGTATTTCCCGTCTGCTTTCTCAAAAGCCAAAAGAAATCGCTCCGAAAGTCCAACCCCGGAACTCGCTCGGACGACGCGCCACGTGAGCTCGAAGGAGGCAATTCGGTACATTCCGAGTGGCTGAAGACATCCTCGAGATGCGACGTGGGCTTCGGTTTCAGAGCAGCTGACCGTCGTAGCGGCCGAGCAAAGTGGAGAGGAGGAGCGACGTGGGTCCGCTTGAAGAGACAACTAAAGCAGAATCCACGAGGCAAATTTCCACTCTGTTTTTGAGGATTAAAGGTTCTGGGACAGTTGGACGGCAATAACTCGGCATTGTTTAAGCAAGCAGGCACGGTGGAAGGCTGAGAACCGGCGGAGATCACAGCAGGGGGTGAATTGTGTTGTTTGAGCACTTCTTAGGTAATCGATCGCTCCATTTCCTTTCGATGAGTTTCGATTTGAGTTCTTAGAGACATTTCTGCATTCCGAGATCAGGACTGTGAAATCTAGCCCTTTTTTTCAAGGTTCTGCTCGATCAATCTCCTATTGGTCAATCAGACTTCATTTTTGTTTGAATGTAGCTACGAAATGAGCTCTGACAGGAATTTCTGCAATTCCCGGATCTGGAATTCCATATTTTTCTTCTTTGTTTCCTATTTTGCTTTGAGGCTGTGCTCCATCAATCTCTTCCATTACCTTTGTAGGTGATTACATAGGCGGAGCCTAAAAGATCCAATATGTGGAGCATCTTCTTCAACCTCTTTTACTGCCTTTGTAGGCTGTGCTGCTCCAATTCTCTCGAGATGGAAAGAAGTGAACCCACTCATTCAGAAGATCTGAATTCCAGGGCTTCTTCCTCATCGACTTCACCACTTGTAGGTGATTATGAAGGCGGAACCAAAAATATGGAAGGAAATGATTACGAAGTGTTCTTGAGCTTTAGAGGGAAAGACACTCGCAAAGGCTTTACCGATCATCTCTATAGAAGCCTTGTTGATGCAGGAATTCACGTGTTTAGAGACGACAATGAGCTTCGTATTGGTGAGGAGATTGGTCCAGAGCTTCTCCGCAATATTACGCAGTCTAAGATCTCAATCCCGATTATCTCGGAGGACTACGCTTCCAGTAAATGGTGCCTTCATGAGTTGGCTCATATGTTGAAGTGCAAGAGAAACAAACATCAAATAGTGTTGCCCATATTTTACAAAGTGGAACCCTCGCAAGTGCGGCATCTTACAGGGAGATTTGGAGATGCTATCAATGCACATAGAAAGAATTTGGACAAAATGGTTGTGAAGGAATGGGAAGAAGTGCTTGAAGAAGTTAGTTCCTTGAAAGGATGGGAATCCGAAAAAATTGATAACGGGTATATC
This sequence comes from Eucalyptus viminalis, assembly GCA_014182385.1. Lineage (NCBI taxonomy): Eukaryota > Viridiplantae > Streptophyta > Magnoliopsida > Myrtales > Myrtaceae > Eucalyptus > Eucalyptus viminalis. Next base: position 16,989,894 of record CM024528.1, on the reverse strand, counting down.
ATTCTTCACTAAAACATTATTTTAGCTTTTCATAAGTAGATCTTACTTGAAAAAGAATATAAATATTTCCATCATATATGAAATTTTTATTGTTATTTGACAGGTATGAAGGAACGTTAGTTAAAACGATTGTCAGAAAAGTAATGAGTGAGTTAAAAAGACTGTTTTTGCTAAATGTTCCCCAACAGTTGGTGGGAATTGATGATCATGTGGAAAATATTATTAGCTTCATAAATGCTAAAGTCAGCGATACGATGATTATCGGAATTCATGGAATGGGCGGTATCGGTAAAACGACTCTTGCAAAGGTGTTATACAACAAAATTTGTAGTCATTATGAGTATCGTAGCTTCATGGCAGATATTCGAGAAACATCTAAGTGCAAGGGTATTGAATGCATACAAAAGAAGCTCATTTCTAACATAATAGGAGAACCGTGTGATGTGTTTGATGTTGACGACGGAATCGGACTCCTTAAATCTCGATGTACAAATAAGAAAGTGCTCCTTCTTCTTGATGATGTGAGAGATTATACTCACTTGAAAGCTTTGGCTGGAGACAAAAGTTGGTTTAAAGCTGGAAGTCTAGTCATCATAACAACTAGAGACAAGAGTGTTCTCAACATGGCTAGAGCAGACTACAAGTATCAACTCAACGAGTTGCCTTTCAATCAATCATTGATTTTATTCAATAGACATGCATTTCGAAAGGATTTAACCCCGAGTGATTATAAGGGTGTCTCTCTTGCTATTGTATCTACTACTGGGGGTCTACCCTTAGCTCTTGAAGTTATAGCTTCATTATTAAGTGAAAAGACAATAAAAGCATGGAAAGATACATTAAAGAAATTAGAGGAAGTGCCAGCCAAGGAAGTGCAACAGACATTGAGGATAAGTTTCGAAGCATTAGAATATAGAGAGAAACAGATATTTTTGGATATTGCATGTTTTTTCATTGGAGAATCTCAACAAAGTCCTACTTATATGTGGGATGCTTGTGGCTTTTTCCCGGGAAACGAGATTGAAGTATTGAGTCATATGTCCCTAATTAAAATTGACGAGGATGGCACGTTAATGATGCATGATCAGTTGAGAGATCTTGGAAGGGAAATTGTTCGTCTAGAGAATCTAATGGAGCCTCAAGAGCGTAGCAGATTATGGATTAAAGAGGAAGCCAAATATGTGCTTGATGGCAACAAGGTAAGCGTTTTCTCTACTTGTCTTAATCAATAAGGAAGTGCCTGTCAATCCTGAGTCCCGAAAAGTTGCTGCTTCCACCAACAAAAGAGCTCTTGCGATTAACTGTTGTTCTTGCCTAATTTTAGGACATAATTGAGGAGCAATTTCTTTGTTATTGATGATTGATGAGGGCACTCTCCTTTTGGTAACTTCAATGCAACAACAAAACTAAAAAAACACAATGTTTGACTAGAGAACTTTTAAAGAAAATCCGATACCTAAAAATTGCTGGGGCCTTACTTTTCCCATATATTTGTTTGATGCACATGTTTGATGTTTGGATTCTTCTTTTGATATCTTTTAAGGTCTTTTTCTTTCTTTTTTTCTTTTACTGAGTATTGACTTCTTATGAGTTGTTTGCTATGAGGAATGAGACCATCCATAGGTGATGATTAGCTATGCTGGATCCTGGGTTTTTCAAATTAAGTATAGATTTAGTCCCTTAAGTATTAATATTTGTATGATTTAAATATTTTTTTCTTGGATTTTCATTATTTTTATATTTTTAATATACTTTTTCTTTTCTTTTTCTCTTTCTTCTTTTGCCTATTGCCTAGCCTTTGCTACAACCGTGGTGGGGGGTGGGGGGTCGCTAGGATTTGGCAAGAGACGACCTCTAGAGCCTTGGGCAAGGCTCGTAGCTGGTGAGGTCGCCAAAAGCTGGCGAGGGTTGCCCTTGCTGAAGGCCAATGAAGGCGAGGCCCTCTCCCTCCCTAAAGCAAGCGAGGGTGAACTTGCAAGCCGTGAGCGAGGCTTGATCTCACTAGATTTGGTGAGGGCGAGCCTTGTCGATCGTAGCCTTTGGTTAGTCATTGGAGGCTGGGCGACTGATAGGAAGAAGAGAAATTAAAAAAAAGCAAAGAAAAAAGAAATTAAAAATATTAAAATCAAAAAAAATATTTTAAAAATAATAAATTTTATCCACGTTAACGCCAGTCATGCCAAGTAGGATGGCTGGCATCCACATTAGCGAATTTTTGCAAAAATTAGCCGGATGGACTTAATTGACAAAAAGTAAAAACATTAAGGACTCCATTAATAAAATTACAAAATTTATGACTGAATTGGCAAAAGTGTAATAGATTTATGACTTTTTGGACAATTTTCCTTAATATAAATCTTAGTAATAATTAGAGATCTAATGTTGATAGAGTGATTGGGAAAAAAAAAAAGACACGAATTCTAGGAATAGCTATTATTGCAAGTAAATATTGGAATAGACTATAATAGCCATTATTGTGATGAAACGTGCTCTAATAATCTAAATGGGTTGCAATAATATAGTGCTACATAATGTATATGTAACTAAAGCTTAGTATATGTGTACAACTAAATGGTATATATTATGTGGTAAGATCTTTGGTTTAAAAATAGACGTTAGACAAAAAAAAAAAAAGTAGAAATTTTCCAATAAACAAGATTGAGAGAGCCATATATATTTTACTTAGATTTTTAACAATCAAAATACTTGAAGCTTTTGCTTCCCACTCTAATCTCAATATCTTGATCTTCTCTATTAGTCTCAAATTTGACCAATTTGCAAAAATTAGAGGTGGTCAAGGACTTACATTGATGATCTAAACCGCAACACTAAAGATATCTATAATCAACTTATAGGAAACTCCATCAAATACAAATGGAATGCTCTATCACTTTAATCCATATCTCTCTAGCTCTTCCCATTTATGTCTCTTGGTCAGTTTGAGGAATGAACTAGACACGTGTCAAATGGTTGGTGAAATAATTGATGACTAAGCAAAAATTCCTGTAACACGCTCATGCAACTCACCATCTCACATTCTTCTTCCGATCCCTGCATTTTTTTTTTTCTTTTTTTAAAGCTCCTTCACAAAAGGTAGTCTAATCATATTGAGTTTATCACAATATTTACATTCTACTTAATCCTTGAAAATACAAGTTATTACCTTACAGTAAACTTCTGCTACTATTACAATATGCAACACTTGAAAAATAAAGAATCTAAAGATTCTTTTCTTGCAATATAAAGGAGATATTATATAAAGAAGTTATCGCCAAAAAAAGAAGAAGCAAAAGATGTTGCATAAAGAAGTATGTGTTATTAAGAAATAAAAATAAAGAAGTGGAAAGACAAATGGAAGTAACTAACGAATACTAATAGATAGTAAAATAATGTATCGAAGAGGACGCACTATCGATGTTCATTCAATTAGTATATTAGAAATAATTAGTATATTGTGCTAATTAGTATATTATAAATAATTTTCAACATAATAAGTGATAATGAGTTATCAAGATAACATAATCACTATTTCATCGACTATTGACCTATTTTTTTCATATTTTCTATGTCAATGATATAATAAGTGATCAAGATAACAAATATTGATGATCCCGACAATTTCATGGAAGAATGGTTATTGCGATATCTCTGTATACATAGAGATATCTGAAAATTAATTCCCAAGTCACAATTTCCATGAAAAGTGTATAAAATAATTTTTAGAGGTGAAATCATAGATTTGTTTATAACATTAGAATATATATTGGCAATGATATGTTTTAACAGTACTTTTATAATTTTATTTGAGAGCTATGTATTCTCAACAATATATATATATATATATATATATATATATATATATATATATATATAAACAAAGATATATTCTCAATACCATAATTATAAAAATTTTAAAGTTGAAGTATTATCTAAACTAAAAATGTTAACATGATACTTATTAAACTTGGAAGATTACATTTGAGTGATGAAATAACTTTTCAGTTACAACATTTTTAGATATTTATAGAAGAATGATAATTAGTAATAAAACTAAACAATTTCACAACCATATGCTTGCACAGAAGTGATATTAACATAATATAATTATTCTTCATGTCCAATTTGTCTCTTGGCAAGATCTTATCAATCTATGGGCAAAATTGATCATAAAATTAGATGACTATTATTTCTTTATAACAAAATCAACATGAAATGAAAAGTTAGCATCAATCATATATAGCAATAAAAAGAGATATGAAAATCATTTATATAGCTTTTGATATGTTTCTTCCACATACAATAAAAAAACACTTGTTGAAGAAACACATGATAAGAAAGGAATGTAAAACACGTGTGTACTTCTTGGGATGAAATTCTCATTTTCATTTTGCTATTGAGAATTGTAAACAAGGTACAAAATAAAGAGGGGAATTCTACAATTGGGATTCTTTAGTATTGATACATGCTTTGATGGTAAGTTTGATATATGCATTTGAAGTTATGAGCCGTAAGAGAAATGTTGTTTCACATATAAAGGATATGAGTTAGTTTGTTATTTCCCATATTAAGGGCACAAGATTTTTGAAGTGGTGTGTGCATATATTAATATTGAAAGGATGGGACTTTGGGGAATTTAAAAGCTGCAAATTGTGAAGGGCATGATTGGAAGAGGAAAAGTTTGGGAAGACCCTCTAGAGCTTCACATTTTTACATAGATTACCACAACCTGTCACGTCATGAAGTCGAAAGTCAGAAGCTTAAATCATGATAGTACGGCAACAAATTTGAAATCAATACATCTTTTCTCATATACCGTTGCTTTCAACCCATTATTCAAAACTACGATTTACAGTGTTGCCTAATTGCAGGGCACTAATAAGATTGAGGCCCTTTGTCTTGACTTAGATTATGGGACAGAGAGTTACACGGCTGAAACATTTAAAGAATTGACCAAATTGAGGTTGCTTCAACTAAAAGGTGTGCATCTCACTGGAGATTTTCAGAACTTGTTTCCTCAACTAAGATGGCTTAAGTGGATGGATCATCACCCAGATTTTGAATTGACCAACTTTCACCTGAAGAAATTAGTCGTGCTCGATTTGTCGTGCAGTAAGACTTCGGAGGACTGGGTAGGATGGCGTCCACTAAAGGTAAAATGTAGAGAAGGCATATCTCTTATAAATAATCATGTGTTGTCGATGGGCCCAATTGCACCAAGTTATCCTTTATTTCTTCTGAAGATATATATAATGGATTTTCCTCTAAGCATAAGAGGAATTTATAGGCACTTAAATATGTCAGAAGCTTTTACCCCTTAATATTTTAACAAACTAGTCATGCTTAATATCAAACCTACTCATAATTTTTTTTTAATCGTATTAATTAACATCTATCAAAAATATAATTACAATAATGTGCCCATTTTATTTTTAATCTAAATGGTATATGGTTTCTAGTTAATTTCTCCCCATGCAAAAGTATGTCTTTTTAGCAATTCTTGTTATGTGTATATATGGATCTTCTTTCATGGAGAAACAAAAGCCCTCATAGTTACTTGTGTTTTACATACATACTAAAATTCTAAATTCATTGTTACTTTTAGAGTAATGGAAATAATTTGTGAACTACTTTGACTTGTTGCGCACAATATTTATTCATTATTATTGTTGATTGTTGAAGTCACCGTACAACACATTTATAAAGTAGTAATGTCATATGAGTAATAAAATTATCCTTGAAATGGCATTTAAATATTTTTAATACAACACTTTTTTTTATGTCTTGTACATATAGCATTTAAAAATTGTTTTTCATAATTAAAGTAGCCATTTTTCTTTAATTTCATACTATTGAAGGAAAACATGGCACCAAATGAATGCATGACTTTGTCATTTCTAATTTGATAATAAAGTTCGTGTATCTCTATTCAGTAAACAACAACATGGTCATAACTTTGAAAAACTAAATATGATATTTTCTAAGAAATTTTATTTGCAAAAAATTGTAGTTAGCACTCATATAGCCCTAATATTCTCTTTGCAATGATATGCTTAAAAACATTTATATGCCAGCTTAGCGAATATGCTACTAAAAAGAAACATTTAAAATTAAATAAGATAACTATGTCGGAGTAGGGAGCATGGGTATTTTTTTTTTTTCCTTGTTCAATCTCAAAGTGGTAATCTCTATTTCTTTCAGATGGCAACCGAGCTCAAAGTTCTCAACCTTTCGAATTGTTCTTTGAGCACAACTCCCGACTTGTCCGCTTTCAAGAGCTTGGAGATTTTAATACTTGAGGATTGTTACTATCTAAAAGAGATTCATCCTTCTATCGAGAACATCAAGACCCTCATCTCCTTGAATGTCAGTTGTTGTTTGAAATTGAAGGAGCTACCGTTAGGAGTAGGTAGAATGGAGAAATTGAGCGAGCTTCTCATAAATGATAGTGATATACAAGAGATTCCTATTTCAATAGGTTGTTTGACAAAGTTGGAGACTCTAAATGCCTCAAGTTGTACACGGCTTGCTCGACTTCCAAAATCCTTGGACTCCCTTATGTCGTTAACTCAACTACACCTATCAGACACAGGATTAGAAGAATTACCTGAATCCATTGGATCGTTAAAGAAGCTCGAGACTCTAGATGCCTCTTATTGTGCATCGTTAGCCCGCATACCCAACTCAATAGGCAATTTAGCATCTCTGTCTAGGCTTGACCTAACAAATTGCAAAAAACTTGCTCAACTTCCAAACTCCATAGGCTCCCTCATGTCTCTACTGCAGTTGTTGTTGTCGAGATGCCACTCGTTGAGACGAATCCCAGATTCGATCGGAAAGTTGACATCATTAACTAAGTTGCATTTGCATTCTACGGCCATTGAAGAATTACCTATATCCATTGGATCTTTACGAAGCTCGAGACTCTAGATGCCTCTTATTGTGAATCGTTAGCCCGCATACCCAACTCAATAGGCAATTTAGCATCTCTGTCTAGGCTTGACCTAACAAATTGCAAAAAACTTGCTCAACTTCCAAACTCCATAGGCTCCCTCATGTCTCTACTGCAGTTGTTGTTGTCGGGATGCCACTCGTTGAGACGAATCCCATATTCGATCGGAAAGTTGACATCATTAACTAAGCTACATTTGAAATCTACGGCCATTGAAGAATTACCTACATCCATTGGATCTTTACAGAAGCTCGAGACTCTAAATGCCTCTCATTGTGCATCGTTAGCCCATATACCCAACTCAATAGGTGATTTAGCATCTCTATCTTGCCTTGACCTAACATTTTGCCAAAAACTTACTCAACTTCCAAACTCCATAGGCTCCCTCGTGTCTCTATCGTGGTTGCTGTTGTCAAGATGCTACTCGTTGAGACAAGTCCCAGACTTGATCGGAAAGTTGACATCATTGACTGAGCTGCATTTGAAATATATGGCCATTGAAGAATTACCTATATCCATTGGATCTTTACATAAGCTCGAGACTCTAGATGTCTCTTATTGTGCATCGTTAGCCCACATACCCAACTCAATAGGCGATTTAGCATCTCTATCTCGCCTTGACCTAACATATTGCCAAAAACTTGCTCAACTTCCAGACTCCATAGGCTCCCTCGTGTCTCTATCGCGGTTGCTGTTGTCAAGATGCTGCTCGTTGAGACAAGTCCCAGACTTGATCGGAAAGTTGACATCATTGACTGAGCTGCATTTGAAATATATGGCCATTGAAGAATTACCTATATCCATTGGATCTTTACAGAAGCTTGAGACTCTAGATGTCTCTTATTGTGCATCGTTAGCCCACATACCCAACTCAATAGGCGATTTAGCATCTCTATCTTGCCTTGACCTAACATATTGCCAAAAACTTGCTCAACTTCCAGACTCCATAGGCTCCCTCGTGTCTCTACCGCAGTTGTTGTTGTCGGGATGCCACTCGTTGAGACAAGTCCCAGACTTGATCGGAAAGTTGACATCATTGACTGAGCTGCATTTGAAATCTATGGCCATTGAAGAATTACCTATATCCATTGGATCTTTACAGAAGCTCAAGACTCTAGATGTCTCTTATTGTGCATCGTTAGCCCGCATACACAACTCAATAGGCGATTTAGCATCTCTATCTTGCCTTGACCTATCATATTGCCAAAAACTTGCTCAACTTCCAGACTCCATAGGTTTCCTCGTGTCTCTATCGCGGTTGATGTTGTCAGGATGCCACTTGTTGAGACAAGTCCCAGACTGGATCGTAAAGTTGACATCATTGACTGAGCTGCATTTGAAATCTATGGCCATTGAAGAATTACCTATATCCATTGGATCTTTACAGAAGCTCAGGATTCTAGATGCCTCTTATTGTGCATCGTTAGCCCGCATACCCAACTCAATAGGCAATTTAACATTTCTGTCTAGGCTTGACCTAACAAATTGCCAAAAACTTACTCAACTTCCAAACTCCATAGGCTCCCTCATGTCTTTACCGCAGTTGTTGTTGTCGGGATGCCACTCGTTGAGGCGAATCCCAGATTCGATCGGAATGTTGACATCATTAACTGAGCTGCATTTGAAATCTACGGCCATTGAAGAATTACCTATATCCATTGGATCTTTACAGAAGCTCAAGACTCTAGATGCCTCTTATTGTGCATCGTTAGCCCGCATACCCAACTCAATAGGCAATTTAGCATCTCTGTCTAGGCTTGACCTAACAAATTGCCAACAACTTGTTCAACTTCCAAACTCCATAGGCTCCCTCATGTCTCTACCGCAGTTGTTGTTGTCAGGATGCCACTCGTTGAGACGAATCCCAGATTCGATCGGAAAGTTGACATCATTAACTGAGCTGCATTTGAAATCTACGGCCATTGAAGAATTACCTATATCCATTGGATCTTTACAGAAGCTCGAGATTCTAGATGCCTCTTATTGTGCATCGTTAGCCCGCATACCCAACTCAATAGGCGATTTAGCATCTCTATCTCTCCTTGACCTAACAAATTGCCAACAACTTGTTCAACTTCCAAACTCCATAGGCTCCCTCATGTCTCTACCGCAGTTGTTGTTGTCGGGATGCCACTCGTTGAGACAAATCCCAGATTCAATCGGAAAGTTGACATCATTAACTGAGCTGCATTTGAAATCTGCGGCCATTGAAGAATTACCTATATCCATTGGATCTTTACAGAAGCTCGAGACTCTAGATGCCTCTTATTGTGCATTGTTAGCCCGCATACCCAATTCAATAGGCGATTTAGCATCTCTATCTCTCCTTGACCTAACAAATTGCCGAAAACTTGCTCAACTTCCAGACTCCATAGGCTCCCTCGTGTCTCTATTGCAGTTGCTGTTGTCAGGATGCCACTCGTTGAGACAAGTCCCAGACTCGTTCGGAAAGTTGACATCATTGACTGAGCTGCATTTGAAATCTACGGCCATTGAAGAATTACCTGAAAGCATTGGGAACATGCAAAACTTAAGGATGTTGGACATTAGTGGAACTCCCATGATAGAATTGCTTGATGACCAAGGGATATTAGTAGAACTTCAAGGGTTGAGAGCTTCAGGATGGAAAAATCTAGCAGGGCCACCTAATGGCCGATTGGGTTCGCCAAACAATCTTGATTTTGACCAGCTTCAAAAACTATCAGAACTACGCTCTCGCCTACTATCTCTAGGTATCACCTATCAGATCTTGAAATCACTTAATCTTTCCCAACTAAAAGTTCTTAAGAATCCCACTTTTTCTTATTGGCTTAAATGTCTCCCAAATCTTTCTACAACACGTTGTAGAAAAGCTATGAAACTTGATTTTGTATTTTCCAAAAGTTCAAGCTGTTAGTTGGGCATTCTATTGATTTTTTGTCTTGCGATACAGTTCTCTTAAAGCATCCCAAGATTGCTCCTGCCAACAGCTTAGCCATGAACTACCGAATGGCATATTCTGAACATGTTTTGCAGAGATCAAGACCTTTTGGAATCTCGAATGAAGTACTTATTTCACCTTGCTTTTTCTTTAATGTTCTTCATTTATTAAAGGATGGTTCCATCTAGAAAGAGAAGTATCTTATGAGTGATCAATTATCTATTATGTATGGAATACTTTTCTCAACATTCGCAACTACATCTCTTAGACTTGTTACATGTACTTCTCGCTATTTTAAGTCTTTTGTTCATGGATGTAGGGATTTTCAATTTTCCTAAATTATAAAGTGAAGTCGGAATAAATCACTTGTTCTTTTGCATTTCTCTTTCTCAATTATCTTTCTTTGCATGCCATTGAACGAAAACCTTTTGAAAGCGTTCTCACTTTGGTGCTATTGCCACATATGGTCATGCATCGAGAATCTTCAAGAGTATTGGGTTTATTTCACATCAGTTGTGGAAGGGAAATGTGGTAAGTTTATAAGTATGAAAGAAAACCTCACTCTTTAAGCTAACTTTTGGGATGAGATAAGTCAAAAGGAAAAACTTTTAGTTTTGAGGTTTCTAGATACCCTTAACTTTGATGATGTTAACCTAATGAAATAATTGAGGATTGAAAGGATTACAAGAAAGTTGATGGAGAGAAAAAGGAGCAAAAGGGTTAAAGTTGTCAATTTGTGTCTACTTGTCATAACTATGTTTGCGACTGTCAATTCATCATGACTTCTATTATACATGTCAAACCATTGAATTAGACCAAAACATGTAAATATCTCGTCAACAAACTGGTTAAACGTATGGGGATGTGTCATATTGGGTTGCGTCTGTGTTTTTCGTGTTTGGTATTGTCTTGTAATCAGTCTGTGTCAAATATTGGCAGCATTAATGAGGAGCGTGGACTGCATAGTTGTTGATTACATCTTCTCCCATCATGCATCCCTTATGCTCACGTATCCTAGTAAAAGAGGGGCTTTCGTATGAGTTTTACGTTTTTTGAGTGCCATGATTTTGATCAAATTTCTAAAGGGCTCATTGGTTTTGTAATCTTTATGACCATTAGGTGAATAATTTCCCGGTAGACATTCTGCCTGTCACACGCCACTGTCGAGCCTCGCCGAGTTCTTATTCTTCAGATGACTTGCCCAGAAATGTAGTCATTACCTTAAGTCAAGGTTCACTTGTTAAGAGTATGGATTTTCATCCAGTGCAACAAATTCTGCTCCTCGGTTAGCATTTCTTTCTTACTCTATGAAGAACATGTTTCGTGTTTTTCTTCAGTCGGATATACTTGCTCCCGTTGGAGGTGATAAGTTTGTGCTTTGGTGCTTGGAAGATTGATTTTTGTTATTCTTTTGACACCAACTTCAACTATTTTAAACCATGGGACACAATTCTTTTAATTTTCTGCATTAATAATTTTTAGTGGGAACAAATACTGGCGATGTCATTTTATGGGAAGTAAGTAGCGGTGCAAGGATTGCTTTGAGAAAATTCAAGGTTTGGGATCTGGGAACATGTTCAATGGCATTGCAGGTATAGAAGTTCAATTCTGACTAAAATCATGGTATCTTGTTTTGGACAATGACTATACAGCATTCATTAATCGAATGCTTTTTTGGGTTTTGATTCTTTGTAGGCTTCTTTGGCCAATGACTATACAGCATCTGTTAATCGTGTAAGGTGGAGTCCTAATGGAATGCTTTTTGGTATGTACATATGTCACTTGTGCCTGTATATCAACTATGAAATTAGGCAATACGTACTTGCAAGTTGATGAAAAAACTAAAGCGCCAAGAACTAGGCTTCATTGCAATATATGCAGGAAGAAGTGTTCATAAGCTGTTATTAATGGTGATTTATGGTGCTCACTTTAGGTGTTGCTTATTCTAAGCACATGGTGCACATATATCGTGGTGGTGATGGCATAAGGAACCACCTCGAGGTTTGTTGTTAAACATGGAGAAAAAAAAATTAAGCTTCTCTCTTCTGCTGACAATTGCCACCTAAATGTGAGTTTAGCTTGATTTTGAGTCTAATCTAATGTCTGATACAGCTCGAGGCTCATGTTGGAAGTGTAAATGATCTTGCCTTTTCATGTCCAAATAAACATTTGTGTGTTGTAACCTGTGGAGAGGACAGGTTGATCAAGGTATATTCTAATTGTTTTCCTCAGCGTTACAATGTTCTACTATTTGAGCCCTTTTAACCAGGCTAGTAGTTATGCAGGTATGGGATGCAATAACTGGGGCTAAGCAACAAACCTTTGAGGGTCATGAGGCACCCGTATATTCCATTTTTCCACACAATAGAGAAAATAATCAGGTACCTGCTTATTTCGCGTACTAACAAAAACACATTGTAGCATGGCCAATCGGTTGTACCCTTGACCATTCACTGGACTTTTGTTTGCTAAAACTCGGTTAGGTCAAAAAATTTGGTTCAATTTGTATGAGACGTGTGAATCTGAGTTTTAATGGACCTTGTTCATTTCAAGGATTTTGCAAGTCTTCCAACTTTTAACCTGTCTTGATTAGAATGTGCTTTTTAAATATGGTGACATGGACCAAAGATCAACCTGCAAATTTGTTTCATTCCGGCGATGCTATTAGGTATTGAAAACTGGGCAAAGGTCTTCGAAATAATGACTTCCTGTTTAATTATACAAAGAAGAAAAATTCCTCTGCTTCCATTATTTGTTCTCCCTTAGTTTTCTCCTTCAGTTTTTATTGGTTAGATTAATAATAGAAGGTTGCTTATTGTGTCAGAGTGAAGCAGCAATTGGCGATGTTAGTTTCTACTTTTTAATTTTTTTTTAAACATTTACCGTTGCATACACTTTATTATAAAGTTATTTTATGATATCTATTAGAGTTTTAAGTGGATGTGCTCTATAGGGACATGTTACTAAAATTGATTGTACGATTGTTTTATTGTGTAGTTCATTTTCTCAACAGCAACAGATGGGAAAATTAAGACTTGGCTTTATGACAACATGAGGTCAAGAGCTGACTATGACGCACCAGGTCACTCTTTTACTGTGATGGCATATAGCGCTAATGGAACAAGGTTCAGACCATCAACATTGCTTTTCAAGCTTGATTTCATTCAGTGTCTTTCTTTTTGACTGAAATAACCTATTTTAGTGATTTTATTGTTCTGTAGGTTGTTCTCATGCGGGACCAATAAAGAAGGAGAGTCGTACTTGGTTGAATGGAATGAAAGTGAAGGGGCTGTCAAGCGTACCTATCATGGACTTGGAAAGAGATCTGGTGGGATTGTGCAGTTTGATACCATAAAAAATAGGTTTTTGGCTGCTGGTGATGAGTTCATGGTCAAATTTTGGAATATGGATGATTATAATCTACTCACGAGTATCGATGTTGATGGTGGATTGCCGGTAATTCATTGTTGTTAATTTATTCTGATTGAATTAGGCGAACCTTTCTAATAAGCTAACTCATTAAATTTTCAGGCTTCACCTCATATTAGATTTAACAAGGAAGGAATTCTATTAGCTGTCTCAACCAGTGACAATAGTATCAAAGTTTTAGCAAATGCTGATGGGATTAGGCTGCTAAGGACAGTAAACAATTGGCCTTTTGATGCTTCTAGAATCACTCCCAGACCTCTTATGAAGGTAAGCTTTTTTAAGAGTACACTGATTTCATAGAGATTAGCTTGCAAAATTTCTTAATCTCGTACCGTTACCAGCAATCGCAATATTTGGTTCTGGTAATGCTGCTGCTATTGGGGCAAGCCTGGTAATAGAGGGGTTCCCGTGGCAGTATTAAAATGTGAATCTTTTAGATGGGCATTTGGTAGACAAGTCTAGAAAAATCCTTAAAAAAGAAAAATCTGGCAGAAATGTTTGGAGTCCACTAAAGTTTTGTGTAGAAAAATCCATAAAAATTATCCCCGCAACATAAAAAAATCTGACAGAGATGGTTGCCTTAAAAAAATCTCTAACTGACTCGAGCAGAGATTTTTTCATGTCTAAGTCGGTGACGTAAGTCAATAAAAGGCTCAGGGTCGTCCGAAAACAAACGCGTTCGGCAGAACTAAAATAAACTTTTCCTCCTATGTGCTGAATGATAAAAGCTCTTTTTCTTTTTCTTTTTTGTTCTTTTTTTATCCGTGTGCTCCCTTGCTGCCACTTTCGGAAATCTTTGTCCAATTCTTTTACATCAGCCGCAGCTGACCTGTGGGGCATTTTTTTCCTCACATCCATCCAGTCATATTTTAACACACTTCTGTGGATTTTGAATTAAAAAATAAAAATAAAAATTTCCTTGATGTTCCATCGGCCATGGATCTCGGGCGAGCCGGCTGCCACCCTTCAACACCACCGCGCCGGAGGCCGAGCTCCAAATCTAGCCGAGTCGTGACCTCGATGCCACACCAAATCTAGTCCACCTTCACTTGCTTCAAGCTTGTTAAAAAAATTTGGATGTGAGCGTGCGGAAGCATAGTTTTAGTTATGGATGATAGTTTTTTATTAGTGATGTGTGCAAGTGTATGGTATATTTTATAGAGGATGGACAAGGGATGAGATAGGATAATTGAATGACAAAGAACATGGGATATAATTTATCTAGTTGATGGAAATGGATAGTACATGATATTTTGATATAATGGAGGAGTATTTCATGACATAGAAACCATCTTAACTCTACTCCTCCACACACGATGGAGGTCTAAACCTCACACACACAAATGAATGAACTACAAGCCTATTTATAGGCATGAATCACACTTTAGTACAACATTCTAGATTTCTATAGAATGTTGTCCATGTAGGATTCATCTAGGTAATTCTAGATTGTAGTTCTTCTAGAGACTTCTACATTTTCTTGGCCACCTAAGCTAGATTTTCTTAACGATTTTTCTTGACTTTTCTAACTAATATCAATCTCGAAGTTTCTAGAAAGTTTTAGAGAAAATGGATCACAATTTCCAACACTCCCCCTTGATCCATTTTCGGGATAATCCGGACATTGTATCATAAATCCCCGAACGTACCTTGAAATTCTCCTTGTAGTTTGTCCCATCCCTTTTATATCGTCTTCATTCTACGATCCCTTGCATTCTCTTGTTGAATCACTTGCACCTACCTTGGAATGTGCATGTCTTTTTTCGGCGATGTCCCATATGTCTCGGGGCATCAAAATGCTTTTAGTTGTAGTTGTTAGCTCGGGCTCTGGCTCTGGCTCTCGTAGACTCTGGCTCTGGCTCCGGCTTTGATTCTGGCTCTGATTCTAGCTCTGGCTCCGACTCTGGCTCTCTTGGCTCTCGCTCGGGCTCTAGCATTTTTAGTTGAGAATGGTGAGGACAAACGCCCAAAACTCCATCCGAATATGCCTAGCTCTTGCTTCATGGTCCCTTACGCCTGGCTCAATTACGAACCTGGGCGCACCTGGTCTGATACCATGTTAAAAAATTTTGGATGTGAGCGTGCGGAAGCATGGTTTTAGTTATGGATGATAGTTTTTGATTAGTGATGTGTGCAAGTGTATGGTATATTTTGTAGAGGATGGACAAGGGATGAGATAGGATAATTGAAGGACAAAGAACATGGGATATAATTTATCTAGTTGATGGAAATGGATAGTACATGATATTTTGATATAATGGAGGAGTATTTCATGACATAGAAACCATCTTAACTCTACTCCTCCACACATGGAGGTCTAAACCTCACACACACAAATGAATGAACTACAAGCCTATTTATAGGCATGAGTCACACCTTAGTATAACATTCTAGATTTCTATAGAATGTTGTCCATGTAGGCTTCATCTAGGTAATTCTAGATTGTAGTTCTTCTAGAGACTTCTACATTTTCTTGGCCACCTAAGCTAGATTTTCTTAAGGATTTTTCTTGACTTTTCTAGCTAATATCAATCTTGAAGTTTCTAGAAAGTTTTAGAGAAAATGGATCACAATTTCCAACAAAGGTCGTCCATGGCCGCCTCCAAATCTGGTTCACCTCGACTTCACGCTAGATATCGTCCACCTTAAAAACGGTTTGAGTTCGGCGGCTCCTCCATGACCAATGAGAAGCCGCCGAGATTTCAGCCACAACGTCAAGCTTGGGAGATATGGAAGGCCGTCACCTCCAGATGTAGAGGCTCAATGGCAATGGAGGCCGAGCGTCCAGATCTGGCCATGGCGAAGGTCGTGGCATGACCTCGAGTTGCAGCGATGACTGCCGGTAGAGGTCACCTTAAGAGAGGGCGTTAAAAGTTGCAGACGGCCATGGACAGAGCGTGTAACGAGAAAGGAGACAAAAAAAAAAAATAGAGAAGAAGCAAAGAATGGTGGGGAACAATAAGAAAAAGAAACATCTTTTCCAACTTTCAACAGCATCACCGGGATGAGCCACGCCGACGACCATGGACGGCCAAATCTGGAGAGCCAACAGCACCGGCCATGGCAGAGCAAGGTTCGCGAATGACGCTGAGGCCCATGGACGGCCAAATTTGGAGAGCCAGCGGCGTCACCTCGACGAGTGACACCGACGGCTATGGCCGGCCAGATCCGAAGATCCAGCAGCATCCCCGATGCATCGCCGGCACGCCAGCTCGTCCAAGGTCAAGTGGCTGGCTTTGGACGAACGAGGAAGACAGAGGTTGAGGGAACTATTCCCCTCATAAAGAAACTCCACATCAATCTTTTTTAATTTAATTCAAAGACATGCATATTTTTAAGTGGATTTCACTCCGTATCAGCAGTTGAAGTGGCGCTTTGAAACTATCGAATATTTTCTCCTTTCCTCACACATCTACACACACTATCATATAAACTAGAAAACCATCGGGCAGCAATGGTAGGTATGGTAAGTGGTATAACTGTTTTCGAGGAGCTTTATTTGTTGCTTACTCTGTTAGTTAAATGATGTGATGATTACATTTGTGTGTGCATGCTTATTTGACTTCTTTCAATGGCATTCTCTCTTTTGAGCTCTACAGGACAGTGAGAGCAAGGCCGATGTGAAGCCCAGAATTGCTGATGACTCAGGAGACAAATCACGAAATTGGAAACTGACAGAAATCATTGAACCATTGCAATGCCGGTCCATAAGGCTGCCTGATAACTCTACGGCTACGAGGGTACAAATGATTGCCAAATTAGCATGTTCTCATGCAGCATTTCTTTTCCACATTAATCTATCATGTTTCCACTAGATAAGCACACATTTGAATAGGGGTCGCATTTAATGCATTTGCTTTATTAGTTTTATTCACATGTGGTCCAATTATTTATCTCTTAAACCTCAGCACTCAAGGACTTTGTCATATCTTCATTGGGCATTTTATAGTTGACTGATTGTTTCAACTATACTAATAGGAAAGGATAAGATCGACATTAATAAATCTATGATTATGGCGTGGCAATTATGCTTAAGTTATGTTGGCTGTGGAGGTCATGAATTTTATGATAATGTTCAATAGCAAGATGGATGATTCCTGATTTAGAATGTAATTATATATTTGCATAACGAGACTTTTTTAGCCTTTGCTTGGAATATGGATTGTTCTGCGGACTCTCATGCAGTTACATGTGGTAAAAGACGCAGATTCTTCACGGGATGAATTTGGCTTTATACATGGCATGCGAATTATATCATTTTGCACCACTTTGATGCTTGTAGGGAATGCTAAGCTTGTGAATTGAGCTATTTTGAGCTTGTCAAGTTCCCAGAAACTTTGAGTGGAAATTTACCGGCTGAATCTAAATAAGCAAAACACTAGAGTCAAAAGAATAAAAAGACAACTAGGCGGTTTAAGTCAAGGTTCTACCTTTCTTTTGGTAACTGTTTCAACTGGGTTTAGATGTCATGTGGATCATGTGCTCTATTCATATGTAAACATACAGTATGCATATGTAAATATGTGTGCGTGCGTGCGTGTGCCTATGCTAATAAATGTGCAGGCGGCATCACCAAGTGTCTCTTTGCATGAATTTCTGCATGTATCAATTAATGCCCAATTCTTTGGTATCTTTCTTTTGCATTTTATTTTAAGTTTCGGTATCACATTTGATTGTCGCCACTAAAGCTGATAAAACGGAGCAGGTCCCGAGATTAAGCTATACAAACTCAGGTCGTGCTATTTTGGCGTTATCATCGAATGCTGTCCACAAGCTCTGGAAATGGGAGGAAAGTGATCAAAACTTAACGGGCAGGGTAAGGAATGTCTTTTTCCCCCCTTAAAATTGGCAAATTCTTTTGTTGTTTAGCGTGTTGTTAACTACATTGATTCGTCTTTTCGCAGGCTACAGCTAGTGTAGTACCACGGTTATGGCAACCTCCTGGTGGCAATTTGATGACCAATGATACATGCGGTACAAATCCCGACGATGCAGTTCCGTGCTTTGCACTGTCAAAGGACGATGATTATCTAATATCGGCATCAGGGGGGAAGATCTGTTTCTTCGATATGATGACTTTTGAGGTAATATTTTCCCAAAGTAATGTTTACATCCTCTTGTCAGTTTTTTGAAGCACTATCAAGGCACGAGATGATGAACTACCCATTTGTGCTGAATATGCGTGCAATATTTCCTTTACACATTTTTGTGGGAGCTAAAATTAATTGTTTCCATCACGTATAAAAATGTATTGAGCTCTAATTGATAGGAGGTCCATGAAAGCAATCACTCCGATTTTCATGGGGATTATCTGGTCAAAAGTGCACTATGTCCCTTTTTACTTGCTAAGTGAGATAAGGGCTTTTCTGGGTCTTCAATGGAATCTTTTTGCTCTTATTGATTAAAAAAAACAGGCAGAGTTTTTTTAGCCCATCCAGAGATCTATTGGTCCAACTTGCTCTCTCCCTTTCCTAAGAAGGGAGATGCCATTGAGGCAAGTGCCTCTTGGCACGTGTCCCAATGTTACTTATAAAGTTGTTAAAATTATCCTGCTTGCTGATACGCAGATGTTCAGAAAATGTACACCCCTGCCACCACCAAACAATGACATTATTGAAATAGGAATGGAAGACTCCGCTATTCAAATTTATAGTGGTCGAGTTGATGAGGTGAGACCTATTTTCATTGTCGTTGAAAGTTTATTATGTGATTATTCACAACAAAGTTACAGATATTGACTAGTTTACTCTCTCAGATCAAGAAAAATTTTAACGGACATCAGAGAATAATTAAAGGCTTTGCCTTCTCAAATTCCTCAAATGTTCTTGTGTCTTCTAGTGCCGATTCTCAGGTATGAGACCACTGCCTTTTTACTTGCTAAGTGAGACAAGGGCTTTTCGTTTGTTTAAAAAAAAAAAAAAAAAGACAAGGGCTTTTCTCTGTCTTCAATAGAATCTTTTTACTCTTACTGATTAAATAAATCAAGGCAAGAGCTTTATTCAACATTCCAGAAATCTATATTGGAAGTTGCTCTCTCCCTTTTCCAAGAAGGGAGATGCCATTGAGGCAAGTGCCCCTTGGCACATATCTCCCACTGTTACTTATAAAGTTGTTAATGCTATCCTGTCTGCCAATATCCAGACGATGATAACATTTATGCCTCGAATACCGCCCACAACTTTTCTGGCGTTAAACCCTCAAGATAATTCTATTATTGCAATAGGAATGGAGGACTCCTCTATTCAAATTTTACATTCTCTGTTTCGTAAGGTGAGGCCTAGTTTTATTGTTGTTCAAAGTTAACCTTGTTATTATCTACAACGACCTTATGGATATTGACTGTGGCACTTTCTCTGTTCAAGGCAAATCTAAAAGGACATCATAAAAGAATTACAGGCCTTGCCTTCTCTAATGTCTTAAATGTTCTCGTGTCTTCTGGTGCTGACTCTCAGGTATAAGACCACTAGTGCATCTTCCTTTCCATGTAGACATGCCTATGTTTTGGGCAAAGAGAGCAATGTAGTTTAACCTGCTCCAAAAAATGGGTTGATGTTCACTTTGGATATATTGATGCTTACGCCCTCATCATACGTCAGTACACGAGGCATCCTTAACTAGGCAGAATGAATCCTTCCAGAAAACTTCTTCTTTTGTGGTGGCAAATTAATCCCATCCCATTAAGTGGGAAATAAAAAAGCTTTGCTGTCCTGTTGTTGCTTACAACTGATGCTCGGTGTTATTCTGATATAAAAATACAACATAAAATTTTATTGTTTCATTTATCAATCAATGTTGATGTTCCCTTTGATAATTGTCGATTGTCGCTGCAGTTATGTGTTTGGAACATCGGTAGATGGACGAAGCAGACTAGTAAGTTTCTACAGATGCCGAATGGGCGAGGAGCAGCGCCTCTAACTGATACTCGTGTTCAATTTCTTGTGGATCAAATACATCTGCTGATTGTTCATCAAACACAAATCGCCACATGTGAAGCTCCTAAACTAGAACGCCTCAAGCAGGTATTGAAGATTTTTTTTATTGTGCACGAACCAATATCTCATCTCATCTTGATTGCATAAAAATTATCGAAATATTAGGTAGTATGAGTCGCTTTGTGCCAAATGTACTTTTTTGATTTGTTGTTGATCACAACTAGTGGGACACTCGAGAAGCTAGCGCTCCAATCACAGATGCTACATATTCATGCAATGGCCAATCAATATATGTGAGCTTTGAAGATGGGAGCATCAGTGTTCTTTTGGCTTCTACGCTTAGATTGATATGTTGTATTAATCCTGCCGCTTATGTCCTTCCAAAGCCTAGGTAAGTTGGTTATTGCTGCTCAGTTAACCTCATTCCTTTATGGAAAATGGCAAGTCTCATTCACGAAGTTCCATAGTCTCACGAATTATTCATTCCTCACTGATATATTTGGCAGCTTGGGAGTCTACCCGCTAGTCATCAGAGCACATCCATCAGAACCTAACCAGTTTGCGCTAGGGCTTACTGATGGCAGCGTCTATGTGCTTGAGCCATTGGAATCTGAAGGAGGGTGGGGTGGTTCTCCTCCTATTGAAAATGGTGCTGGGCCTAGCACAACTTCTGGCGCAACCGATTTAGGTCAACCCCAAAGGTAGTGCGGGCCATGTCTCTCCCCATGAAACTTTTGAGCATTACAATGCTAAGCCGACTTTCCTCCGCCGTACTTGATTCAAGTTTTGAGGGGATGCTACTGAGGGTAGATTTTACTGCCTCGGGGTACTTCCTTGCAACATAGTTTAGTACAGTCTGTCCTAATCGACTTCTGCTCGAGTCTTGTGGTGATAACTTGTTTTGTTATATTCATTTAGGCTGACTGGAAGTGAAAAAATAAAAACTTGAGGGTAGAGTGTTGTTTTGAATACAACAAATTGGAGGGAGAGAGGATACCTCACTTCCTACTCAACTGGAAACCTAAGGACTTGATTACACTAGTTAGTTAATTAATGCCTTTTTAGTATCTAAACTTAATTGATTTGTAAACTAAGTGTCCATGCAATCTTTGATCATTTTATTAACCTATGTTACTAAATGATGTCTGTGTATGAGTGTACAATCAATTAAAAAGTAAACAATCACAATCAATATGATAGAAGTAAATTAGAAGAAAGTAGACCCAATGGAGTGTCAAGCGAAGAATCACATGGCTTTGTTATTAAGCCTCTGGGCAGCAGCATGTGCTGAATTCAAATTGAGTCCAATTCATCAAAAGAGTGCTCCGCCTAAACCTAAATTAAATTAAAGTTACTTATCAAAAACCCCCCTAAACTATTTGTATACTTACTAAAGAAACTAAGCTAAATCTAGCATCACAACTTAACGACCTAATCAAGGTCTCTGTTCCTAGCAATTTTCAAATTTTCATTTTTTTTTTAAATTTTTGGAAACTAATTCTTATCATTTTCTGAAAATAGGGACCCGAGCTCCGACTATGAGCCGGACGCTGGTCTCACGAATCTGGGATAATAACTAATAAGCACAATTCGGGCTCTGATGTTCAAGCCCCTCCAATTGTAACTTTATTAAGCCCAATTCCGATTATAACTATTCTAAGCCCACTACCCATCGTAGCTACTCTAGCCCATTTTCTCTTCCAACTTCACCAAGTCCCGATTTCTTTTATAGGTAGATTAAACCCTAAGTCCCCTCTAAACCCATCTCATTATTATATTTAAATCAATTGTTCTCTTTTCTTACATCTTTTCGTCAATTATTATTATTATTATTTTCTTCTTCCTTCTTCCAGCCCTTCGTCCTCTTGGGCAAGTCAAGAATCTAACAAGCCATTTTCTCACCGATGAACTCCATAGAGACTTCACAAAAACATATGTGAAATTATAGAATGAAAACACAAGAAAAATTTATGTTCTGATTTGGTCTCGATAACAATGAATTTTAATAAGAATTAAATCCGAATGCTAATGGACTAACTTATAGCAAGTAATGTATCCTAAAATTTCTTCAGATTGAACTAGATCAGGAATTATTTCACCGACGTATCTTAAAGACATTTCATCAAATAGTCTTGAGCACCAAAGGGATTAAATCTGGTCATAAATTGAAGTTTTCTTTTCGTCTAAAATCAGTGTCAGAATCGTGAAGCCATTACAAATCATCAAATTATAGCCTGGATCATCCGTGATTTTCACATTAGTAACTTGAACGTGGTCCAGTCACGCATCTTTACAAAACAGGGCAGGAAAGAGGGGAATGGAATTATCTTATCAAGGAGTTCTCGGTTGAGAACTAAGGGCTAATGAACAAACTAAGGGCTAGACATGGTCTGATTTCTGGGCATTTATGCGTCCGAGTAATGCAAGTTGGACTTAATAGATGTGGATGGGCCATGGGCTTGGCTTGGACGAATTGGATTGAACCCATCACATTGAATGGATATCCTTTTAAATTAGTTGATGAATTGAAGTCCCTTCAGTTATTATTTTTTGTAATCTTCATTTTGGTTTTATTTATTCATATCTTTAATATAAACCGCCTAAATTGCCGATTTTCCTTGTATTGTTGACTAACAATCAAATATCCACGGCAGGTCCAAGACCTCAAAATTGGCTAAAGCCATTTCCTAAAAGTTGATGTAATCTTGAAGGTGCTACAATTGAGAAATGTTTGACAAACCCTTCACAAAAGCCACAATGCCCATTTTTCATAGTCCAAGTAACTCCTAACATTAATTATTTATACTCTTTCCAAAATAATACATATATGTTTAGATAGTCATAATATGAATGATTAATTTAGCAATTTCTATAAGAGTCAAATTGTTAATATGAAACTTTCAAGTAGAGAATTATAAAAGGAGATTGCCAATGGCATTGGGAGGCAATTTGGAAAAAAAAAAGTATTTATAAGAGTTATAATAAATCAGAATTCAACAAAATGAAGTGCTTAATCATGAAAAAGAAGAAGGGATACCAATATCGAAAACCAAAGAGCTGTTGGCAGAATCAAAATTTCCTTCTCATCTCTTGTTGGTGTATAAACTTCTTATTTAGTTCCGAAAAGAATAAATATGAATGTATGTTTATTTTGTCACATAGTTTTAAGTATTACTTTCAAGAATGCTTTGATTTGATAGATGGCTAAACTGGGCAAGGTCTTTCTTTAGTTTTCGTCATTTTGCCGTGTATATATTTACAATGTTAATGAGTACCTGACATTGAGAAATGCTGTGGACAATAGTTGTCCTTCATCCTTACGATGAATGTCAATACAACGAAAATAATTAACCACGTTGAAGCCATTCTCAATCATCTGTACACAAAGTGATACCTGCTTATTTCTGTCATTGACTGGGCTTCTTACTCTTTCTGGCTGGGGTTGACTGCTCCAAAGGCACTGGTAATAGGGTTCCGCCTTTGACGACATCTTTATCATTCATCTTATCAAGAGTTTTCTGGGCTCCAATATACACCTTAAGGCCTTTGATCTGTGAAGGATGACAAGGGACATGCCATTGTCAACACACACTATGCACGCACGTGCATAGAGTTTTTACAATATTATATACAAATTATTACAGTTTTAAGGCTAAAAGAATATACCTGTTCTTCTAAGTCAAGTATTTGTTCATCCTTCAACTTCAGTGACAGAGTTTTCCTACAGATGCACAGAACCGTGTTTGTCCCCCACTCATGTCAAATTAGAAGGGAAGACTGTTGGAGAAAAATCCTTTACTATTCTGAAGTTGACAAAACATTTCCACAGTCTAGTCTGAAGACTTCCAAGATTGAAATGTCAAAGTCTGAAGACCGCAAGACTTTAGATTCAAAGTCTGCCCACACTGACAGTTTCCAGACTCACTGCTACTGAAGAATGAAGACTTATCTAGATGCAAGATTATCATTATTTCTTCAAGGATTCGATTTGTATGCCTTATGGAAGATTCTTTGGTTGGATATAGCACTCACTTGATTGATTATCTTTAATGGAATCAATTCCAATAATCAAATCTTTTGAAAGGCAAGCAAACTTGGAAATTTCTACTTATGGAAATCAAGATCTTGATTGTGTAGGCGAACGAGATTAACAGACTTTCATCTCAATCAATCAATCAACTTGAGATCCCCTTGATTGATTCTGTCTAACAGGTAGATTGGAGGAATTTCTTTGGAAAGTGCCAACGGTCATGAAGGCATGAAGGAGTATTTAAGGCAAATACTCTAATTGTTCGAGATAGAGCATGAAAGAAAAAATCCAAAGTCTAAAACTTCCTAGTTCATTACTATTTCATTTACTGAGTTGAAAGTTGTATAAAAAAGAGAGAAACTCATAATGAGACTTTGTGTGAGACCATTAGAGGTTCTTCATTATGAAGTCGAAACTGCAAGACTGTAAAATCTCTTTTGTTTCTTAGTAAAATCCAGCCAATAGGCTGTCAGCGTGGGAGAGTGGACGTAGGCTTGATTTAAGCCGAAGCACTATAAACCTTGTGTTCTTATTCTCTTCCCTGAACTCCGTTACTGTGTTTTAAGTTTTATCTAACTGCTAAAATCTAAATTCATCCTTAGTCTATCTTTTTCTAAAAGCAATTATTACTTCTGAATCTTGCGAGAATTTTTTTTATTACACCTATTCACCCTCCTCTAGGTGTTATTACTAACCCTTTCAATTGGTATCAAAGCTTGTGTGCTTATTCTATTGAAGTGTTTTTATTTCTTAAGTTAAAGATCTATGGCTAGTATTTTGGCTCCAAATTTGGTTGAATGCCAAAACAACACCAGACCTCCTTACTTTGATGGGAAGGAGTACAATGTTTGGAAAAACAAGATGAAGGCATTCCTAAGATCGAAAGATCCCCTGGAATGAGATGTGGTAGAAAAAGGGATCAATCCCAAAGCTACATCAATGTCAAAAAGGGAAGTTGCAGATGCTGGCGAAATGACTCAAGAAGAATTAACCAAGAGACAAACTCTTGAGGCTAAAGCTATTTACTCTCTATATCGTGCCTTATCTCCTACTGAGTATAATAGAATTCCTTCCTGTGAAATAGTGAAAGAAGTCTGGGATAGGTTGCATGTTACCTACGAAGGAACTGATCAAGTAAAACAAACAAAAATCAATATTCTACTTGGACAATACGAAGCCTTCAAGATGAAGCCTGCAAAATCCATCACTGATATGTTTAGTCGCTTCACAGAGATTGTAAATGGCTTGGCATATCAAGGACAACCAATCTCAAGACCAATGAAGGTCAATAAACTGCTGCGTGGACTATCTAAAGACTAGAATCACGTGAAGACATCAATTAAAGAAACCCAGAGGATCATGCCTCTCTTAGTAGATGAACTGGTTGGCACACTTCAATCATATGAAGTGGAGCAGATCAATGAGGAAGAAGATCCTAAAGGTAAGAAGTCAATTGTTTTAAAATCGGGAGAAATACACTATCAGTGCCATAAGTTGTATACGGCGCTCACTTTGGTGCCAAAAGTTTCTGATCATGTGCTAAATCGGAAGAAAAAAAAACGCACTTTGGTGCCACCGGCGAGAAATTTTCATACTAGCACTCATGATTAGAAAGTTCAAAAAGTTGAATAGAAAAGGGAAGAAGATTCAACTGGAAAAAGCAGAGCACGTAAAATTTCTAGAAGAGATCAACTGAGGACAATGAGATCAGTAAAAAAGTAATATGCTTCGAATGCAAGAAAAATGGGTATATTAGACCTAACTGTCATTTGTTGAAGAAAAAGAAAAAAAGAAAGAATTGAGAAGTATAAGAAGGCTCTCAAAATTGAAACCTAGAGTGATACTAAATGCGAGGAAAGTGATGAAGAATATGTCAATATTTGTCTAATGGCAAATTCAGAATCAGATTTAGACTTTGAAACAGATTCTGACTCGAGACTCGGACAAAGAAGTTGAGGGTAGCAATTTAAAAATTCTTGTTAAAGCCTCAAAGTATATTGATGAACTCTGTCTTAACCTCAAAACATCTCTTAAAAAGGATTTCCAAGCTAAAGAGGGAAAATTCAAAATTAAGGCAACAAGAAACTTCTTGGAAAGAAAATTTTGAAAATCTGGATTAAAGTTTTGTTAATTTGAAAGAAAATTCAGATTCTCTTTCGAAAGAAAATGCCTTTTGAAAGAAGATGTTTCAAATCTTACAAAAAGATTTTCAAAAGGATCTGAGAAGTTGGAGAAAATTCTTTCTGTACAAAGACCTTATTTTAACAAAATTGGTTTAAGAATGACTTTAGAAACTATTCCTTTAATTAATTTTCCCAAAGTTAAAGAAAGAATTAAACAAAGACCTACAAAGGCATTTTACAAAAATCATTTTCAAAAGATTTTTGTAAAACCTGTTGGCCAAAGTGCTCTCAAATGTTCAAAGTGTAATAGCTCAGAACATTTTGAGAATAAATGTCCCAAGGTTTGGAGACATATTAGGAAGGATTGGGCAAAGACTGTTTTCAAAACTAACTCTCATGGACCCAAGAAAATATGGATACCAAATAAAGCTTGAGTTCTTCTTTTGATCACAGTCACTATCAAAAAGAAAATCAAATGGCATTTGGATAGTGGCTATTTTGAGACACATGACAAGAGATTCAAGTTGTTTTATAAAGCTTATTCAAATAAATGGTGGAAAAGTCTCTTTTGATGGGAACAGCAAATGAAGAATTGTTGGATGTGGAACCGTGAAGATTGGAAGCTTGACTATCAACAATGTCTCTTTGGTGGAAGAATTGAATTACAATCTACTCAGCATAAGTCAGCTTTGCGATACTGGATTCAAAATTAATTTCCAAGAAGGCATTTGTTCGGGAACAAGTAAAGATTTCTATCTTAATCTTTCACTGGGCGAAGACATGGGAACATTTATTTTCTAGATATAAAACCAGAAAGTTCTTAGTGTCTTATATCCATTCAAGATGAAGCAAATCTTTGGCATCGAAAGCTTGGTCATGTTAACATGAAGCAAATTGCCAAGATTTTACCCAAGAAGCTTGTTCGAGGTCTTCTCAACCTGGATTATCAAAATCTGAGTTATGCACTCCTTGTGTTTTGGAAAAATAGGTTAGAAGTTTCTTTAAACCTATAAATCAAGTTTCTACTAATCGAGCTTTGCAGTTTCTACATATGGACTTCTTTGGACCAACCAGAACTCAAAACATTAATGAAAAGAGATTCTGCCTAGTAATCGTGGATGATTACTCTCGCTTTACTTGGGTTTACTTTCTAGCAAATAAGTCTGAAGCTTTCTCTCACTTCTCAAAGTTTGCCAAGAAGGTTCAAAATGAAAAAGGATATGCTATTTCAAGCATACGAACAGACCATGGAGGTGAGTTTGAAAATCAAGACTTTGCGAAGTTCTGTGATGAATTTGGTTTCCATCATGTTTTCTCTTCTCTATACACTCTAGAGCAAAATGGAGTTGTGGAAAGGAAAAATAGATCCTTGCAGGAGATGGCAAAAACCCTCTTAATTGAGAGTAAAATTTCCTCTCGATTTTGGGCTGAAGCAATTTCTATAGCTTGCTATATCATTAACAAAGTGTTCTTGAGGCCTATTCTAGATAAAACTCCTTATGAAGTGTATAAATGGAAGAAACCAAATGTTTCTTACTTTCATGTGTTTGGCTGTAAATGTTATGTTTTGAAAAATGCAAATGATCGAATTGGGAAGTTTGAAAAAAGATCAGATGAAGGAATTTTCCTTGGCTACTCAATCTCAAGCAAAGCATACGGAGTTTTCAACAAGAGGACTCAATCTATGGAAGAATCTATGAATGTCAAGTTTCAAGATTCTATGCAAAATCAATTGGATCAGACTCAACTTGAAGAATCTGAACATGCTCTAAACTTTACAAGATCTACTTCCCCTGAAGTGGTTCAGACTTCTGGAGATCAACTTCAAACAGAAGACTCAACTGAAGCAGAAGATCAGCAGACTCTCAAACCAACCAGCAATTGGAAACATAAGTCTAGTCATCCTAAATAACTCATCATTGAAAACATTGATGAAGGAGTTCGTACCAGATCCAAAAGGCAAGAAGAGTCGAGTGCACTAGCACTTGTTTCAGAGATGAAACCCAAAAGTATAGAAAAAGCCTTGTCTGATGAAAGTTGGATCGAAGCTATGCAAGAAGAGCTCAGACAGTTCAGCATCAACGATGTTTGGGAATTAATTCCTAAACCTAAAGGTAAGTCTATTATCGGGACTAAATGGGTTTTCAGGAACAAGATGGACGAGAAAGGAAAAGTGACCAGGAACAAAGCAAGACTTGTGGCCAAAGGATATACGCAAGAAGAATGGATAGACTATGACGAGACCTATGCACCATTAGTGAGGTTAGAAGCAATTAGATTATTACTTGCTTTTGCTTGCTATAAAAATTTCAGGTTATTCTAGATGGATGTAAATAGTGCATTCCTCAATGGATTTATCCAAGAAGAAGTCTATGTGGAACAACCACCTAAATTTGAAGATCCAAGAAAGCCAAACTCAGTCTACAAACTGAAAAAGACCTTGTATGGACTGAAGCAAGCACCTCGAGCCTGGTATGAAAGGTTAAGTAAATTCCTAACCCAAAATGGTTTTGTTAAGGGAAATGTAGATACTACTTTGTTCATAAAAAGAGAAAGTAAAGATTTTATGATGGTTCAAATTTATGTTGATGATATTATCTTTGGATCCCCTAATGAAAATCTATGCAAGAAATTCTCTAGAACTATACAAGAGGAATTCGAGATAAGTATGATGGGTGAATTAAATTTCTTTTTGGGATTGCAAGTTAGACAATCGGAGAAACGTATCTTTATCCACCAAGAGAAGTATGCAAAAGATCTCATCAAGAAATTCATATTGGAGAATTGCAAAAAAATAGAGACACCAATGTCAAGTTCTTCGAAGTTGGACATTGATGAATGAGGAAAGAAAGTAGACCAAAAGCTTTAGAGGAGCATAATCGGTTCTCTTTTTTTATCTTACTCCATCTAGACTTGACATTTTGTTTAGTGTTTGCATTTGTGCTAGATTCCAATCAGATCCCAAAGAATCTCATTTAAGTGCTGCAAAACGCATCATCAAATATGTTGCAACTACTTCAAAGCTAGGTCTGTGGTATCCTAAAGAAGAAGATTTTACTATTCTTGGATATTCAGACGTAGATTTAGCAGGTTGTAAGGTTGATAGGAAAAGTATTTCAGGTACTTGTCAACTGCTGAGCAGCAAGCTAATGTCTTGGTTCTCAAGGAAGCAGAGTACTATGGCTTTATCAACTGCAGAAGCAGAGTATGTGGCTCTTGGGAGCTGTTGTTCTCAAATCTTGTGGATAAGACAACAGTTAAGAGACTTTGGAATTGAAGAATCGTGTACTGAGATCAAATGCGACAACACCAGTGCTATTAATCTCATGAAGAACCCAATTCTTCATTCAAGGGCAAAGCATATAGAGATTCGACACCATTTCATAAGAGATCATGTTCAAAATGGAGAGATTATGATTCAGTTCATTGACTCAAAGAATCAGTTGGTAGATATATTTACAAAACCTCTAGAGAAAAATCTATTTGAATCTATTCGCACTAGACTGAATATTTTACCTCTTGCCGGTTAAAGTCTAAAGTTGGTCAGACTCAGACTTTCCAAACTCTACTTCAGTAAAAGAAAGTCTCGAATCCAGGTATTTTATTTTTGGAATGAAAATGTACGTTTATTCGAATCGTTGTTTACCTACTTTATTTTTGGATTTTTTTTTTTAATTTTTAATCTTTGGCCGTTTTTATTTTTGAAAAAAGGTAGTTTTTATTTTCAGTTATTTGGAAAAAGGTAATTCTCTTTATGACGGTTTGTTTCCTTTTATTCGTGACCGTTCATTTTCCTTATATACCTATGTATTCCTTTCGAGCATTTTTACCAAACCCTAGCATATAGTTTCTCCACTCTCTTTTTCTACTATCTAGTTTTTCACTCTCGAACTTGTTCTACAAGTTTTCATCTTTTTCATCCGAATGTGTTTGTGGAATCCTCCTCAATTTTGGATATGTCTTTCCAAAGGAAGTCGTCTCGGATAGCTAACAGGGGACCACATAATATGCAAGAGGGGCCTACTCATTTTGACTTGACCAAGGAAGAAGATTATCCTCAATAGCAACAACAACATTCTCAACAGCGTCATTCTCCACATCATACCACTCAAAATCCTCCCGTCATCAAGAGGAAGAGGAGATTTTGGAAGATGTCGAACCTATAAGAACGTCAAAACCCCAGTTTGTTTTTAAACTCTACAATCAATTAAAGCAATGTGGTTCTACTATGATTTATATTGATGAGTTTTTGAAAGAACGAGGATATCGGAATGAGACGCATTTCTTATGAACAATGGAAAGATTAGGCATTGCACCTAAAGGAATGATAGATAGGACATTTGCTAACTTTCCCGCTGATCCACAT
Source organism: Eucalyptus viminalis (assembly GCA_014182385.1). Classification (NCBI taxonomy): domain Eukaryota; kingdom Viridiplantae; phylum Streptophyta; class Magnoliopsida; order Myrtales; family Myrtaceae; genus Eucalyptus; species Eucalyptus viminalis. The sequence goes on along the minus strand of CM024528.1, from coordinate 16,959,145 downwards.
TTTAGTTCTTTTAATCAGCCAGAGGTGAAGGATGATGATGAAAAAATGTATGCGAATTTTCAGCCTAGAATGGGCGTTGCTACTAATGTGCGTGGTTGAAGGAACGAGTTTGTTTCGTTCTAAAGAGCATAAAAGGACTTACTCAAAATTGTTGAAAAGAGGAGTGATGAACCCTCGATCTACGGATTTTGATTTCTTGGATTCTTTGAAGGTGAACTTGAGGGAGAAGCTTACTCTCCTTCAACTTGAAAAATTTTGCTCTCAAACTTCTGTTGCCTACCCTGAATTAACTGCATATTTCTATTCGAACTTGTCATTCCTTGACGTGAATAGATTTTGTTTTACTGTGAGGGAAAAAGATTTTGTGGTGGATGTGGACACATTGGCAGATGTTATTGGTGTGGAAAGAGGGAGTTTCCAACCAATAAATGTGTCTATTGGTCATGCAACAATGTCTCTTGTTCAGGATAGACTTGCTGAGGGCGGCATTACCTATTCCAAAATGAATGCTTCAAACATTTTGCTGCACAAGGTTGTGATCAATTGCATCCGACCAAAGTCAACCTCTAAGACAGATGTCTCTCGTTCTGAAGCAAAACCGATGTTTGCCATCAGTAATGGGATGAAGTTCTCGCTGCCACACACAATCTTTATGCACATGTACAAGACTGTTGTGAAGGATAAGGGACAACTCCCTTACTCAGCGCTGGTCACCAAGTTGTTCAGACACTTTCAAATTCAGCTTCCAGCATCTCTCTATGTTCGAACCATTGCTCCTATGGTTATATGATTAAAGATGGTATCAAAAATGAGACTGAAGGAACTTAACAAAGCTTTAGAGCGATTGAAGGAGAAGTCCCCCAGCAAAACAAAACAAGACTCTGCTGCAATGAAGAGGAAAGGCAAGGAGTCTATGAGTGCACCTATCAAGAAAAGAAGAGCCTTATCCTTGCAGGAGAAAGAAGAGGATGAGGATGATCTCACTCTCTCTGCATTTTCCTTGAAAAATCTTCTAGAGTTTTGTTAGTTTTCAGCAATCGCAGGACAAAGAGGAAAGAGGTTGAGAAGGAAGAGAAGAAAGACGAGAAGAAAGTAAAGAAAGAAGAGAAGAAGAAAGAGCAAGAAGAGAAGAAGAAGATAGAGGGTCAAGATGACTCTATTGAACCCACCTTTGCAATATCCTTGTTAGAGGATTCTGAGAAGACTAGGAGTGAGACTGCAGGAGATGGAAGAGAAAAAGAACATCACTTCGAAGCTGAACCTGAGCAAGAACAAGAAGAAGATTATCCTTCTCCACCTGTAGGCATGGAGATAGGGGGAGATGCTGAGAAAATAGATACTTCTTCTTCCCTATTTCTACCAGTGATGATATTAGCAAATCTCCTGCCAATCTAGAAGATGTCATTGCCTTTCAATTTCCTGAAGCTGATATTAAGGCATCATCTCCTAAGTCTTGGTGATCGACATGCTAAAATTCCCTCAAATCTCACAACTCCTGGAATTAATTTGGCTGGATCTAGTGCATCAACAGAACCAACTGCAGACTTTCAAAGGCTGCTAGAGCTCCTTTTGGAGTTAAAAGCACATCAATATGGTATGGAGTTTGAGATCAAGAACTTCCAATCAGCTTTGAAATCTACTTCAGACTCTCTACAAGCCCTTAAACTTCAAGTTCAAGAGACTGCCAAGGGTGAAGATATTGAGAAGCTGAAGAAGATCATGATGAAGCTGAAGGAGACAGTTTAGTCTATGGGGATTTCCAGATCATTCGCATTCCCAAAAACACCTTGATTTGATTGATTTTTTTTTTTTATCTTTCTCCACTTTTTGCTAATGACAAAAAGGGGAAGAATGTTGTGTAGATTTAACTTTTAAACTTGACTTGTTTTTTTTGGTTGTTTGGCTTATATTTTGGTGCTGTTGGACTTTGTTTGAATTGTTTGACTTGTTTGTTGAATTTTTTTTGATTTGGACTTTTTGACATCAACTTTTGGTGATACTAATTATGGATGGATAGTTATTTGTCTTATCTTTTCAAGGTTAACATGTTTTCTGTGGTTGCAGAATCGATACTATCTAGATCCTAATCAACTTATTTTTATAAGATATCATGTATTGCTTAAGAGTTGTTTTGCAAGACAAAAGTTCTTAAATCTACAGGAAAGTTTGTCACCATAAAAAATGGGGAGATTGTTGGAGAAAAAACTTCCTTTACTGTTTTGAAGTTGACAAAACCTTTCCACAATGTCAAAGACTTCCAAACTTAAATGTCAAAGTATGAAGACCGCAAGACTTTAGGTTCAAAGTCTGCTCACACTAACAGATTCCAGACTGAATGCTATTGAAGAATGAAGACTTATCCAGATGCGACTTCAAGGATTCGATTCGTATGGCTTATGGATGATTCTCTGGTTGGATATAGCACCTACATGATTGCTTATCCTTAATGGAATCAATTCTGATAATCAAATCTTTTGAAAGGCAAGCAAACTTGGAAAGTTCTACTTATGAAACCAAGATCCTAATTGTATGGGTGAACAGGATTGACGGACTTTCATCTCAATTAATCAATCAACTTGAGATTCCCTTGATTAATTCTGTCCAACGGGTAGATTGGAAAAATTCCTTTGGAAAGTGCCAACGGTCGTGAAGGCATGAAGGAAGTATTTAAGGTGGATACTCTAGTTGTTCGAGATAGTGTTCGAGATATAGCGTGAAAGAAAAAATCTAAAGTCTGAAGCTTCCTAGTGTTGGAGAAAACTTCCTTATGTGTTTTGAAGTTGACAAAACATTTCTATCGGTCTAGTCTAAAGACTTAAAAACTCTCCCGTCAAAGTCTGAAGATCGTCAGATTCAAGCTTTAAAGTCTGCCCTTATTGATAGTTTCTAGACCGATGAAGAAGACTTATCTAGAATTAAGTATCTATTTAAGGATTTGATTCGAACGGCTAAAGAAGCTTCTTACGGCTGGAGATAGCATCTCGAGATCTTCCAACGGTTAGATGGAAGAACTCCTTTGGAAAGTGCCAACGGGTATGAAGGCATGGAGGAGTATATAAGGAAGAAGCTCTGGTTATTCAAGTGTGTGCGTGATAGAAAAATTCCAAAGTCTGAAGCTCTTTGTTCCTTACAGATTCAATTATTGAGCGAAATTTGTACTCAAAAGAGAGATTAGATACTTGTGAGACCTTGAGGAAGTGTAGCAAAGTCTCTACACTGTGGAATCAAGGACGTGATATTATAACGACTCTTTTGATTCTTAGTGAAATCCAGCCGATAGGCTGTCAGTGCGGGAAAGTGAACGTAGGCTTGGATTAAGCCGAACCACTATAAACTCTATGTTTATTTTCTCTTATCCCTGAACCTCTTATTTATGCTTACGAGTTGTTGATTCATTTAAAAGTTGAATTATGTCTTACTGTTCATCAAAAATATCCTTTTAAGTCCTACAGAAATTTTTATACACCTATTCACCCCTCTTTAGGTGTATTCACTAGCCCCTTTCAATTGGTATCAGAGCCTGTGTGCTTATTTATTGAAGTGTTTTACTTCTTAAGCTAAAGATCTATGGCTAGTATTTTGGCTCTAGGACTGGTTGAAGGTCAAAGCAACACCAGACCTCATTACTTTGATGGAAAGGAATACAACGTATGGAAGAACAAGATGAAAGCTTTCCTTAGATCGAAAGATCCCCTTGAATCGGATGTGGTGGAAAAAGGAGTTATTCCTACAATAACTTCAACTTCAGAAAGAGGGAAGGAAGTGACAGATATTAGAGAGATGACACAAGAAAAGATAACCAAGAGACAAGCTCTTGACGCAAAAGCTATCTATTCTTCATACTGTGCTTTATCTCCTACTGAGTATAACAGAATTTCATCCTGTGAAACAGCAAAAGAAGTCTGGGACAGGTTGCACGTTACTTATGAAGGAACTGATCAAATCAAAGAAACAAAGATCAACATTCTTCTTGGGCAATATGAAGCTTTCAAAATGAAGCCAGGAGAAACCATCACTGACATGTTTAGCCGTTTTACAGAAATTGTAAATGGTCTTGCATATCATGGTCAACCAATCTCAGGGCAAATGAAAGTGAACAAGTTGCTGTGAGGACTTTCTAAAGATTGGAATCACATCAAGACTTCCATTAGAGAAACACAAAGGATCACACCTTTATCTGTCGATGAATTAGTGGGCACACTTCAATCTTACGAAGTGGAGCAAATCGATGAAGAGGAAGGTCCTAAATGTAAAAAGTCAATTGCTTTAAAGTCTAATGATGATTATGATGTTACAGATACAGAAGATGATCTGGACGATGAAGAATTAGCACTCATGATAAGGAAGTTCAGAAAGTTAAACAAAAAGGGAAGAAAATACAACTGGAGGAAGCAAAAATACTCAAAGATCTCAGAATAAAGCAACTGAAGATAATGAGTTCAACAAAGACGTGATTTGCTTCGAATGCAAGAAGAAAGGACACATCAAACCCAACTGTCATCTATTGAAGAAAAGAAAGGAAATACAAAGAAATTCAAGAAAGCTCTCAAAGCGAGACTTGGAGCGACACGTAATGTGAAGAGAGTGATGAAGAATATGCCAACATTTGTCTGATGGCAAACTCAGAATCAGACTCAGACTCTAAAACAGACTCAGACTCAGATTCTGACAAGGAAATTGAGGTAAGTAACTTTAAAATTCCTATTAAAGTTTCAAAGTATATTGATGAACTCTGTCTTAGCCTTAAAGTATCTCTTAAAAGGATTTCCGAACTGAAAAAAGGAAAATTCTATACTAAGGCAACAGGAAATTTCTTGGAAGGAAAGATTTGAAAGTCTCAACAACAATTTCAAAACTTCAAAAGAAAATGAAGATTTTCTTTCAAAAGAAAACAATCTCTTGAAAGAAGACATTTCAGCTATTTCAAAAAGGTTTTCAAATGGATCTGAAAAGCTTGATAAATTCTTTCAATTCAAAGACCTTATTTTTATAAATCAGATTTGCGAATGACACCGGAAACTGTTACTTTAATTGATTTCCCAAAAGTAAATGAAAGAATCAAACAAAGACCTGCTAAAACTTTTTACAAAAATCATTTTCAAAAAGTTTTTGTAAAATCTGTTGGTCGAAATGCTCTTAAATGTTCAAAGTGTAACAGCTCGGAACATTTTGAGAAGGATTGTCCTAAAGTCTGAAACTTGTTAAGAGAAGGGCAAAGACTATCTTTGGAACTAACTCCCTGACCCAAGAAAGTATGGGTATCAAAGAAAACTTGAAATCTTTGCATAATTGCAGGTCACTATCAAGAAAAAGATCAAATGATATTTGGATAGTGGCTGTTCAAGACACATGACAGAAGATTCAAATTGCTTCATAAAGCTTACCCAAACAGATGGTGGAAAAGTTTCTTTTGGTGGAAATGGGAAAGGAAGAATTATTGGATGTGGAATTGTCAAGATTGGGAGTCTCACAATCAATAATGTTTCCTTGGTGGAATGATTAAACTATAATCTTCTCAGTATAAGCCAATTATAGGATACTGGATTCAAAATCAATTTTCAAGAAGGCATATGTTCAGGAACTAGTAAGGATTTGTCTCAATCCTTTACTGGTTGAAGACATGGAAACATTTATCTGTTGGATATCAAATCAGAAAGCTCTCAGTGTCTAATTTCCATTCAAGATGAAGAGAATCTTTGGCATAGAAAACTTGGCCATGTCAGTATGAAGCAGATAGCCAAAATTTCTTCCAAAAAGCTTGTTCGTGGACTGCCCAACCTGAGATTTCAAAAGTCAGAGTTATGCACACCGTGTGTTTTGGGAAAACAGGTAAGAAATTCCTTTAAACCTGTAAATCAAGTTTCAACTGATCATGTTTTGCAGCTTCTGCATATGGATCTCTTTGGACCAACCAGAACACAAAGCATTGGTGGGAAGAAATATTGCTTGGTAATCATAGATGACTATTCTCGCTATACTTAGGTATTCTTTTTATCAAGTAAGTCTGAAGCTTTCTCTCATTTTTCAAAATTTGCTATGAAAATTCAAAATGAGAAAGGATATACTATAACAAGCATTCGAACAGACCATGGAGGTGAGTTTGAGAATCAAGACTTTGCAAATTTTTGTGATGAATGTGGTTTAAAGCATGTTTTCTCTTTGCCATATACTCCCAGAACAAAATGGAGTTGTGGAAAGAAAGAATAGATTTTTGTAAGAAATGGCAAGAACTCTCTTAATTGAAAGTAACATTTCTTCTCATTTTTGGGCTGAAGTAGTTTCTACAGCACGTTATATCATTAACAAAGTTTTCTTAAGGCCTATTCTAGAGAAAACTCCTTATGAGTTGTTCGAAGGAAAAAAGCCAATTGTTTCCTATTTTCATGTGTTTTGCTGCAAATGTTTTATTTTGAAGAATGCAAATGATCGCATTGGTAAGTTTGAAGAAAAATCAGATGAAGGAATCTTCCTTGGATATTCAACCACCAGCAAAGCCTACAGAGTATACAACAAGAAGACTCAATCTGTGGAAGAGTCAATGAATGTCAAATTTCAAGACTTTACACAAAATCAATTGATTTAAACTCAACCGAAGAATCTGAACTTACTCCAGACTCTACAAAGTCAAATTCCTCTGAAGCAGCTCAGACTACAGAAAGTCAACAACGAACGAATTTTGAAGAATCAAATGAAGAAAAAGATGAGCAGATTGTCAGACCAACCAGCAACTGGAAGCACGAGTCAGTTCATCCCAAAGAACTCATCATTGGTAACATCGATGAAAGGATACGAACAAGATCCAAAAGGCATGAAGAGTCTAGCACTGTGGCTCTTATTTCTGAAATAGAACCCAAAAGCATAGAAGAAGCCTTAATAGAGGAAAGCTAGATTGAAGCTATGCAAGAAGAACTCAGACAGTTCAGTGTCAACGATGTTTGGGAATTAACTCCTAAATCAAAAGGTAAATCTATTATTGGTGCTAAATGGGTTTTCAGGAACAAGATGGACGAGAAAGGAAAAGTCATAAGGAACAAAGCAAGACTCGTGGCCAAAGGATACATGCAAGAAGAAGGGATAGACTATGATGAAACTTACGCACCAGTGGCAAGGTTAGAAGCAATTCGTTTATTACTTGCTTTTGCTTGCTATAAAAATTTCAGGCTATTTCAAATGGACGTCAAAAGTGCATTCCTGAATGGATCATTCAAGAGGAAGTTTATGTGGAACAACCGCCCGGTTTTGAAGACCCAAGGAGATCAGATTATGTATTCAAACTGAAAAAAGCTCTATATGGATTAAAGCAAGCACCTCGAGCTTGGTATGAAAGGTTAAGTAAGTTTTTAATCCAAAGTGGCTTTGTGAAAGGTAAAGTAGACACCATACTATTTATTAGAAGAGAAGGTAAAAATTTTCTACTTGTTCAAATTTATGCTGATGATATTGTCTTCGGATCTCCTAATGAAAATCTATGCAAGAAATTCTCTAAGTTTATGCGGAGGAATTCGAGATGAGCATGATGGGTGAATTGTCTTTCTTTCTCGGACTACAAGTGAAACAATTGAAGGAAGGAATTTTCATTCATCAAGAAAAATATGCTAAAGAACTTGTTAAGAAATTCGGTTTAGAGAATTGCAAAAGACCGATATACCAATGTCAAGTTCCTCGAAGCTAGATAAAGATGAAGGAGGAAAAAAAGTTAACCAGAAGCTATACAAGAGTATCATTGGTTCACTTCTTTATCTTACTACCTCTAGACCTCGACATTTTGTTTAGTGTTTGTATCGTGCCGATTTCAATCGAGATCCCAAAGAATCTCATCTAAGTGCTGCGAAATGCATCATCAAATATGTTGCAACAACCTCTTCGTTAGGTCTATGGTATCCTAAAAATGGAGACTTTACTCTTCTTGGATACTCAGACGCAGATCTTGCTGAATGCAGAGTTGATAGAAAGAGCACCTTAGGTGCGTGTCAATTACTTGGAAACAGGACAGTATCTTGGTTCTCAAGGAAGCAAATTACGGTTGCTCTCTCAACAGCAGAAGCAGAGTATATGGCTCTTGGAAGTTGTTGTTCTCAAATCTTATGGATAAAACAACAGTTAAGAGACTTTGGAATTGAAGACTCATGCACTGAGATTAAATGTGACAACACAAGCGCGATCAATCTTACCAAGAATCCAATTCTTCATTCAAGAGCAAAGCATATAGAGATTCGACATCACTTTATAAGAGACCATGTTCAAAATGGAGAAATTCTAATTCAATTTATTGATTCAAAGAATCAACTGGCGGACGTCTTTACAAAACCTCTGGAGAAAAGTCAATTTGAGACTATTCGACACAAGCTTAATATTATAAAGTTTGAAGAAGCTCAAACTCGGGATAAAAGCCAAAGGATATTCAGACTCGATAATCAAGGATCACGACTGTAAGTTATTTCAGTTTTAGAAATTTATCTTTTGAAAAAGGTACATTTGTCTATTAAACCGTAATTGATTGATATTATCTTTCCAAGTTTTCGTATTTACTGCAATCATTCCTTTTTGAAAAAGAAGTTATTTTTTTTTATGGCAGTTATCTATTTTTAAAAAGGCAGTTATTTTTGAAAATGCATTTTTTTGTGACGATTCATATACCCCTGATTCAATTACTTTATATATACTGTTCTTCTTCTTCTTTTTACTCGCAAACCCTAAAGACACAGAACTCCATCTTCTTACCTTTTCTCCCTAATTTAATCCTTAAAGTTTTCATCTTTCTCGTGAATCGAGTTCAGAAACTCTCAAAGACTGTGAGAATGTCTTTCCAAAGAAAGTCTTCAAGGATTGCAAGCAGGGGACCACAACATATGAGTGAGGATCCTACGCACTTTGACCTTACCGAGCAAGAAGATTCTCTAAGGCAACAGCAGATCTCACAACATTCTCAACCGCGCCATTCTTCTTAGGCTAGACCATAGAATGTTCAGCAACAAATGGAGGAGGAAGTTCTCGAAGATGCTGATCCAGTAAGAACTCAAAAGCCTGCCTTTAATTTCAAACTTTATTCTGCCTTAAAGGAGGGAGGCTCTCCAATGACTATTATTGACGAATTTTTGAAAGAAAAGGGGTACAGAAATAAAACCCATTTTTTGCAAACGATGGAACGTTTGGGAACTGCTCCTGCTGGTTCTGTAGATAGGGCCTTTGCAAATTTTCCAAGTGATCCACGTTTCGGAGGAGTTAGTCAGCCTGATGGAAATGATGATGAAAAGTTGTTTACTCATTTTAAGCCTAGAATGGGTATTGCTGCGAATGTTCGAGGAACAAATCAGATCTGTTTCGTTCTGAGAAACACAAGCAAACTTACTCTAAGTTGTTAAAGCGAGGGGTGATGAACCCAAGGAGTGTGGATTTCGATTTTCTTGACTCTCTGAATGTGAAGTTGTAGGAGAAATTTACTTTACTTCAGCTTGAACGTTTTTGCTCTGACTCTACTATAGCCCATCCAGAACTTTCTGCTTATTTCTATTCCAATCTAAGTTTCTTGGATGCGAATAGATTCTCTTTTAGTGTTAGAGACCAGGATTATGTGATGGACATGGACACTTTGGCTGATGTGATTTGAGTAGAGAGAGGGTTATTTCAATCAATTAGCGTGTCTATTGGTCGTGCAACAGTGGAGCTTCTTCGAGATGGAATGGCAGAAGGTCGAATTTCCTATACGAGGATGAATGCTTCGAATATCTTGCTTCACAAGATTGTGATCAACTATCTTAGACCCAAATCCACGTCAAAGACTAACGTCTCCAATTTAGACGCAAAGCTGATGTATACTATCAATGCTGGTAAAAAATTCTCTCTGCGGCATACTATCATCTTTCACATGTATAGATCAATGTTGAAGGACAAGGGTCAACTTCCCTATTCAGCACTTGTTACTAAGCTATTCAGACACTTTAACATTCAGCCTCCAAGAATTCTATGTGTTCGGACGTGTGATCAAATGGTGGTAGGGCTGAAGATGGTTTCTAAGATGCGTCTGAAAGAGCTAAACAAGGCTCTAGAGAAATTCAAGGAAAAGACTCCTCACCAATCTCATCAAGACTGTTGCTGCAAAGCGAAAAGGAAAGGAGCCCGTGACAGCTCCATCTAAAAGAAGAAGAGCGATCATCTTGCAGGATGAAGAAGAAGATGATGATGATGTTACCATCTCTGCTCTTGCTTTAAGAAAGTTGTAGCGTTCTGTTCCAGAAACAAAGGATAGAGAAGACCCAGAAGAGACAGAGAAGAGGAGTGAAGAGAGGGAATCGATAAGGAAGGAGATAGAGGAAAAAGGAGATGCAGACAAGGAGCAACAAGGAGAACAAGGCCATCCTGTCACTAAAGAACAAATAGAACATGAAAAGTACTTCTCTCCTCCAGAAGGCACTGAAACAGGGGGAGCTACTGAGAAAAGAAGTACTTCTTCACTTGCTTTTACTAGTGATGATGTCAGTTGTTCTCTTGCCAATCCAGAAGATGTATATGCCTCTCACTTCCCTGAAGAAGGTCATGAGGTATCTTTTCCGAATTTGGATGTTCATGCCGATGTGCCATCATTTGACCATGCTGAAGCAAGCACTCAAACTAACAACTCAGCAAACTTTAGAAGACTGCTTGATATTCTCATGGAGATGCGAGGTCAAATTTATGCCTTGGGATGCGAATTTCAGAATATGCAGAATGCTTATCAAGCCTCTTCAGAATCTTTGATCAATCAAGTTTAGGCCCTTAATCTTCAAATTCAAGCAACTGCAAAGGGTGAGGAATTAGCACATCTGAAGGAGGATCTAAGAAAGTTGGAGGAGACAGTCAAGTCGATGGGAGATTTCCAGCTTGTTCGCGTTCCAAAACAATCTTAAATCAATTCTTGTTTTCGTCTCTACCTTTTTAATGCGACAAAAAGGGGGAGAGGTGCAGATTTGTTTGATTTAAACTCAGACTTGTTTTTGTTTTTGACCTTAAACTTTTGTCTGGCTGGATTGTGACTTTTGGATTATTGTGGTTTTTGGATTGTGGTTTGACTATATGTTTGCATTGCAGTATCTTAAGCATTGTTGGTACTCGTGGCAAATATAGTTGTTTTTACAGGACTAATCTATTTCCTGTGGATACAGATTCGATACTATCCTAACTCATTTATCTTTTATGAGATATCATATCCTTGTTTGCTTGAGTATTGTCTTGCAGGTCAAAATTTCCAAATCTGTAGGAAAGTTTTGTCACCATAAAAAATGGGGAGATTGTTGGAGAAAACTTCCTTATGTGTTTTGAAGTTGATAAAACGTTTCCATCGGGCCTAGTCTCGAAGACTTGAAGACTCTTCTGTCAAAAGTCTCGAAGACCGTCAAATTCAAGCTTTAAAGTCTGCCTTCATTGACAGTTTCTAGACCGATGAAGAAGACTTATCCAGAATTAAGTATCTATTTAAGGATTTGATTCGAATGGCTAAAGAAGCTTCTTACAGCTGGAGATAACATCTCGAGATCTTTTATTCGTTTTAATTTTGATATGAGTAAATTGGATTCGTTGATTGGCAAGGTATACTTATGGAAACCTAGATCCTGATTGTATGGGCGAGCAGGATTGGTGGGCTATCATCACATTCCTTAGGTAACTTGAAGATCTCCCTAATTGATTCCGTCCAATGGTTAGATGGAAGAATTCCTTTGGAAAGTGCCAATGGGTATGAAGGCATGGAGGAGTATATAAGGAAGAAGCTCTGGTTATTCGAGTGTATGCGTGATAGAAAAATTCCAAAGTTTGAAGCTCTTTGGTCCTTGCTGATTCAATTGTTGAGCGAAATTTGTACTCAAAAGAGAGATTAAATACTTGTGAGACCTTGAGGAAGTGTAGCAAAGTCTCTACACTGTGGAATCAAGGACGTGATTTTGTAACGACTCTTTTGATTCTTAGTGAAATCCAACCGGTGGGCTGTCAGTGCGGGAGAGTGAACGTATGCTTGGATTAAGCCAAACCATTATAAACTCTGTGTTTATTTTCTCTTATCCCTAAACTTCTTATTTATGCTTACGAGTTGTTGACTCATTTAAAAGTTGAATTATGTCTTACTGTTCATCAAAAATATCCTTTTAAGTCCTACGGAAATTTTTATACACCTATTCACCCCCCCCCCCTTTAGGTGTATTCACTAGCCCCTTTCACCTAGTTCATTGCTATTTCATTTACTGAGCTGGAAGTTGTATACAAAAGAGAGAAACTCATAATGAGACTTTGTGTGAGACAATTAGAGGTTCTTCATTGTGAAGTCGAAACTGCAAGACTGTAAAATCTCTTTTGTTTCTCAGTGAAATCCAGCCAGTAGGTTGTCAGCATGGGAGAGTGGACGTATGCTTGATCTAAGCCAAACCAGTATAAATCTTGTGTTCTTATTCTCTTCCCTGAACTCCTTTACTGTGTTTTAAGTTTTATCTAACTGCTAAAGTCTAGATTCATCCTTAGTCTATCTTTTTCTAAAAGCAATTATTACTTCTGAATCTTGCGAGAATTTTTTTTATTGCACCTATTCACCCCTCTCTAAGTGTTATTACTAGCCCTTTCAAAGACTAAAATTCCTAACAGCTTCAATTGACTGGACTCATATACTGAAAAAGTGTCCGTACAATTGATAATAATGCTTATTAGAAACTAATCCATGTAACTTCAATGAAGATGGACAAGACGAGCATACTTCAAAAGGCTGCATGAATGTCTCTATATAGAAAATGTTGTAGGCATATTAAGGTACTTCAAAGGCATCTACACCTACATTGCTTGATATGTGAAGCTCAAATAAGCTTTAAGTCTACCCAGTTTATCTTCTTTTCCTTTTATTTTCTATTTTGTGAAAGTTGGAAATGTCAACATAACGCAGTATGAACAACCAATTGAATTTTAATTGGAATTAGTAGAATTTCAATATTGAACCGTATCAATTAAAATTTGAGTCCTGAACCATCACAGAATAATGTTCAAATATCTCCAGTGTGTAAAAAAGTACTTTGAAATTGGACCACCACCATGAAGATTTTAACATTGATTTCCGTCGATAAAGTTCAACCTCTAAAGCAGTAGCACTATTTCTTCAAAGGAAAACAAAATTGCAGATGAAGCGTATATAAACAAAAGAGCAAAATTATGGAGAGCACTGACACATGGAACTTTCTCCATACCTACTGCGTTCTCTCCTTTCTCCTTTTCCCCTTTTTGTCTCTTTCTTTCCCTCGTTAGAGTTTGTCCCATCTTGCCACTTTTTAAAAAGAATTCAATAAAAAAAACACCAAAAGCTTTTTCATCTTCTTGCCACATCCTCCAACTAATAATTAACTTAAACTTAATTATCCTTCCCAAGTATGGTGAAAGGAAGGCATATTAACCATGTGATAAACTCTTACTCATCATAAAATGACTTTCGTTCTCTTGCCATTTGTTATGTGTTACAAGTCACTTATAATTGCTATTCACATATTTGAATTAGAAACTGTATTTCCTCTTTCTTCTTCGAACTTTAACCTTTTTTAACTCACATCTAAAAGTCCATGCCATGTGAACACTTCCTCTTCATGATACCATTCACACTTTTTTTTCTCATCTTCTCAAATGTCTGTTTCCACTTCCTCTCACGACCAACCTCACTTACATGAACTATTACTACAATGCTGCTTCATTTTACTGATTAGATTTTATGAGACTATGCATGCTATGGTATTACTTGTCTAGAGAAATCAGCAACGAAATATACCTCTCTTCAATTTCCTTAACTTTTCTCCGCATTATATCTTGGTTCTTGATAAGAGTTTGATTAAGCTGCAACCACAAGGAACGACATCCGTTACTTTTATGACCGAGTGAAAACTATTGCATCTGATTGCAAACGAAAATGAGGCATGTGAAAAACAAGCAAAACAACAATCAGATTTGGCTTCAGGCAGCCTTCCTCTCAAACTTTAAACATCCAAAATCACAAAAGATAAAACAGAGAAGACTAAACCCTTACCTCTGCCACGACCTTCTTTCGTCACCAAGTTTCCCCAACTTTCTATGGATGTCTTCAATCTTTGAAGTCACAGCTTTCTCGATTGCTTCTAGTTTGGAATTTTCTTTTCTACTTTTGGCTTCTAACATGAGAGACTCATAATGCTAACAGAGAAAAACAAAAGAATTAATAGGGGATGATATGTTCAAGGACTTAAAATGTATTCTTTAAAGTCAGTCCAAGGATGATGGCAGTTTATGTAACAAAAATGAAAAACGTGGGTTAGAAACGAAACACTATCATCAACAGTAGCATGGGCAGTTAAGAAAAGAAGAATATCAGAAGTTTTGCAATTCTCTCAAACTGATGCACGCCTACTAATTCTTTTATACTTCCTATATAAGCTCATTAGACAAATGCAGTATGCAAATTGACGGGTATAAAATGTTGTACACTATATAAAAGCAAATGAAGCTGAGATTATACAACAAGAGTGTAATTACTTTCCTTCTCTTCACAACAATTCTGACAATCCAATAGATTTCCAAGAGTAAAATGAGTTCACTTTAAAAAAAAGAAAAAAAAGAAAATGGAGAAACATTTTTTGATCTGAAATAACTAAACTAAACTAATGTTCTATTATGGTTTTCTCCTAAAAAATGTGTACTTAAAAACCATTACCTAAAGCAAAAGCACAATCGACGGAAGCTTTCACAAGTGATGCTTATAACCATGGCTGATCAGTCGATAAAATAAAATGTGAAAGACTAAGCAGGGAGAATTGAAATGGTCTTGGTATACACATGCTTACTTTTCTTTGCACTTCCAGCTGAGTTGAAGCTAGATGAATATAGTCGGCGTGAATCTACAAATAAGTAAAGCTACAGTGTCAGAGTAAATGAAGAAAGTCTACAATTATAATGGAGGCAATATCCACTTTCCAGGCCAAATAATGAACTTATGACATTTGGCCAACAAAATGAACAAGTGAACTACAACAACAGAAACAGAATCTTTCATCGTCATTTGTCAGCACCTAAAACAGTAAAAGCATCATGCACCTCAAAACGGGAGAATTACCAAAAAAAAAAAAAAGTCCTAAATCTATTGTAATTATGCCAATTCAGTCATAATTTTTTTTTGTCAATTTAGTCCTAAATCTTTTACAATTGTGCCAATTCAGTCCATCCTGGCCAAAAATTGGCCAGCTAGCGCCGACGTGAACAATGATCGCCGACGAACGCGACATGGCATTTTTTTGAATATTCAAATATTTTTTTGAATTTTTGAATTTTTTTTTCTTTTTTTCCCCATCTTCTCCTTCCCCTGGCCGGCCGGAGGCGAGGGCCGACTAGGTCAGCCTCGCCGGCCACTGGCGAGGGCAAGGCCCCGCCAGATCCAGCGAGCTCGCCCTCGCTAGATCTAGCAGGGGCCTCGCCCGGCCAAGGCGAGGGTCGACCTCGCTCATGGCCGGCAAGGCTCCTCACCAGTGGCTAGCGAGGCTCCTCGCCAAGTCAACCCTCACCTTGGCTGGGCAAGGCCCCGCGACCCGGGAGGGGCCTTGCCCTTGCCGGTGGCCGGCGAGGCTGACCTCACAAGATCTGGTGGGGCCTTGCCCTTGCCGCTGGCCGATGAGGTTGACCTCGCTGGCCCTCGCCTCCAACCGCGCCGGCCGGCCGGGGAAAGAGAAGATGGAAAAAAAAAAAAAAAAAAAAATTCAAAAAAAAATTAAAATAAATAAATTTAAAAAATGCCATGTCGGGCGTTCGCCGAATGGCCGGCGTCCACGTCAAGATCGGCCGGCCAATTTTGGCCGATGGACTGAATTGACACAATTATAAAAGGTTTAGGACTAAATTGGCAAAAAAAAAAAAAAAAAGTTTATGACTAAATTGGCACAATTGCAATAGATTTTGGACTTTTTTTGTAATTCCCCTTGCATTCTCCCCCAAACCCCCACCCCCCCCACACAAAACTTCAAACATTCACTTAACTGAGTCCAAGCTCCAAATCTTTGTAGGGGAACCAGAAAACAAAAATATTCAAAGCATACGAATAAGAGGACACATGAACCTACTGCTTCGATTTTGCTGCTGAAGAGCGCCCCACTAATTTCAGAATCCTTGCTACAACCACAGCTACCACAATCTCCTTCAAGTGATTCACAGTATGAATTCATTTTTAAAAGCTTGCCATCAGCTTTTGGTTGATTAAGCCGGTGAACATAAGTGTCCCCAACATAATCCCAAATTTGATGTGTTCTTAAATCTAGAGAATAGCAATGTTGTGTATTTTCCAAATGGCTGATTGCGTGCTTATCTTTGTATCTACAAAGCCAGAAAAGAAAAGCTATAATGAAGATAGCCTATCCAATCACTAAAACTATAGTGAGCGATAATTCCAGCACATCATGACTGCATCTATCACCTTCCACATCCGACAAAACCACATCAGACAAACCCAAAGATTTTCCATTGTTCCACAAATAAAGCACGATGGCACCTCATCTTGCTGTTGGCATAGACGGCAAACCTGATTAAGAACAAAAACAGAATCTTCTTCACAATCTGTTAACAGACGGGCATCCCTGATGATGTTGCAAAATGAAACTACATTTCCGATCAAGGTAATTTCTTGCAACCAAATCAAGATATGTGCCGTAATTGACATCTTTAGCAATGTCGTTGGAACTTGCAATAAAATCAAAGAAGACCCTTGAAACATCGCCCGTATGGCAGAACATCATGTTGACTTATTTTAACCATAAAGATTGGCGAATCATGCAAAAGTTAGTATGCACATGTCTGTCGATATAAAATCTAATCGCTTTTGTAATCCTACTTCCGATACACTAACCGTTCTTTCTAAGGCTATCTGTCACAACAAGTCAATAATAAGAGAGTCCTCGCACCTGAGGGAAACTCAAATTCATTTTCTACCAGAAATATATTTGTGAGAAAAAAAGAAAGAGAAAAGAAGAATAGCAGAAGTTTTGCCATTCTCTGAAGAGCTGGTGCAAGCCCACTAATTCTTTTATACTTCCTGTATAAGCTCATTAGACACATACAGTATGCAAATTGACAGATATAAAATGTTGTATACTATATAAAAGCAAACGAAGCTGAGATTATAAAACACCAGCGTAATTACTTTCCTTCTCCTCACGACAATTCTAACAATCCCATAGAGTTTCAAGAGTAAAATGAGTTCACTTACAAAAAAAAAAAAAAAAAAAAAAAAAAAAAAAAAAAAAAAAAAAAACAAACAAACAAACAAACAAACAAACAAAATGGACAAAAATTTTTTAACCTGAAATAACTAACCTAATGTTCTATTATGGTTTTCTCCTAAAATATGTGTACTTAAAAACCATTACCTAAAGCAAAAACATAGTTGAGGGAAGCTTTCACAAGTGATGCTTATAACCATGGCTGATCAGTCAAAAAAATAAAATGTAAACGACTGTTAAACAGGAGAAGTGAAATGGTCTCGGTATATGCATGCTTACTTTTCTTTGCGCTTCCAACTGAGTTGAGGTAGATGAATATAGTCGCCATGAATCTACAAAAAAGTAAAGCTACAATGTCAGAGTAAACGAAGATAAGTCTGATAATTACAATGGAGGTGATATACATTTTGGAGGCCCAATAATGAACATGTGACATTTGGCCAACAAAATGAATATGTGAAGCACAAAACCAGAAACCGAATCTTTCATTATCATCTGTCAGCACCTAAAACAGTAAAAGCATCATGCACCTCAAACTTCCATCTCACTTAACTGAGTCCAAACTCCAAATCTTTGCAGGGAAAGGAGAAGCAGAAAACAAAGATGTTCACAGCACACAAATAAGAGGACACATGAACCTACTGCTTCAATTTTGCTGCTGAAGAGCGCCCCACTAATTTCGGAATCCCCGCTACAGCCACAGCTACCACAATCTCCTTCAAGTGATTCACAGTATGGATTCATCTCCAAAAACTTGCTGTCGCTTTTGATTGATTAAGCCGGTGAACGTAAGTGTCCCCAAAATAATCCCAAAATTGCTGTGTTCTTAAATCTAGAGAATAGCAATGTTGCGTATTTTTCCAATGGCTGATTGCGTGCTTATCTTTGTATCTACAAAGCCAGAAAAGAAAAAATATAATAAAGACAGCCTATCCAATCACTAAAAATATAGAGTGAATGAAAATTCCAATACATCATGACTGGATCTATCACCTTCCATATCCAACAAAACCACATATCAGACAAACCCAGAGATTTTCCATTGTTCCACAAATGAAGCAGGATGGCACCTCATCTTGCTGTTGGCATAGTCGGCAAACCTGATAAAGGACAGAAACAGAATCTTCTTCACAATCAATTAACAAACGGGCATCCCTGATGATGTTGCAAAATGAAAGTACGTTTCTGATCAAGGTTATTTCTGGCAATCAAATCAAGATATGTGCCGTAATTGACAT
This sequence comes from Eucalyptus viminalis, assembly GCA_014182385.1. NCBI lineage: Eukaryota > Viridiplantae > Streptophyta > Magnoliopsida > Myrtales > Myrtaceae > Eucalyptus > Eucalyptus viminalis. The sequence goes on along the minus strand of CM024528.1, from coordinate 16,940,682 downwards.
CTTTAGCAATGTAATTGGACCTTGCAACAAAATCAAAGACAGACTCTTGGGACATCACCAGCATGGGAGAACATCATGTTGACTTATTTTAACCATGAAAATTGACAAATCAAGCAAAAGTCACTATGCACATGTCCGTCGATATATCTCCTACAGGGCACTTTTTCACCTTTTGATATTACATGAGTTCAAAGGTACTTTTTTGCTACAAATTCACATAGACAGAGCACATTAGGACATCACTTGAAATGTAAAATATGACCATGTAAAATCTTAGTTTCAAGACAGGATATGTTTGAGGTCAAAGATCAGAATTTTGACATCAATATAATCACCCTGTACTTGTGAGCACACACATAACTTATTGTGCATGCTTGGCCACTGCTATTTCTTCTGTCACTCTTTGACTCACGAGAAATTTGACATGGGAGTGAGAGGACCATCGGATCAAATACACGTGATGAGACATTGCAAAGATTCTTGTGTCAGAATAAGATAATCAACAAAAAATAACTCCAAGAAGCCACACCATTCACCTATTCCAAATCTCCAAATAAATGTCATGATAATCTAAAAGAAATCCTGAACTTAGGAAGCACAATAGAGTAAAGGAAAATTCTACTTTTAATTCATATACTTTTCACGCTATTTCTAATGATGTCTCTATACTTCTAATTTGCCTAATCAAGTCCTTCTACTTTAACAAACTTAATCAAGTCTTTCCAACACTAAATACTACCGAATTCAACTGAAGTGGCTGCTCGACAATGACGACGTATGATGCCAATAAAATATGTGGACGCCCACGTGGACATGTATGGAAAAATTTAGCCAATGTAGACAACTTCGAAGTGCGACATGGATAAAATAATGGACGTCCACATTAGAAAAAATTTATCCACATCACACAACGAAGACATCTGACAGTTACACCAGC
>CM024528.1:16892726-16939645 GCA_014182385.1 Eucalyptus viminalis | reverse complement strand
GTTGCCTAACTAACAATCCTCATTTCCTAAACAAAAGGGTTGCTGAAATTACTGAACCCATATATCCAGGAACAAAGGGCAGCTAGCTTCTCTCGGAACCATCCTAAGAAAAAAGTCTTATGTCTACGAAGGATGGCTCACCACAATAAAGCAATGTATACGGGAGTTATTGCAAAATGCGAGGGACAATGGAAATCCCCGGAGTAAGAATTCTCTCATGCAAGATCCAATTCTATGTAGACAACCAAATTTCACATCAGAAGATAGAAGAGCCAATTGGAGCTTCGCTTTGATGCCGTGCCACATCGCTCGGTTTCATGAGGACAAACAACTACTTCTTGTTCGTTCTAACCATTAAACTGTGATCTATTCGTACATCTAACTCTTTACAGAACTAAATGTTTTCTGCTAGTAACAAGCTATGCGTATGCGATCAAGGTCACTTTTGATGAGAAAAATTAAGGGCATACAAGTGCCCTTCTTTACTTTTCACCGTTCTCTCTACCTGATGGTAGCCTCTCTCTACCCCAGGGTAGTTTTGCCCCAAAATCCCGCATGAACCCTAATCCACCTCACCCCAAAACCCCAAATCCTCTCCTATAACATGTTTTCACATAGATCCACCCTTCCCACCCCCATACCCAGCCATCTTCCCACTTAACAAGTCTTTCCCAAACCCTAAATGGCCAAACTCCAACCCACGAATCACAGGTCCATCCTGGGTCTTCTTCGAACATCCTCTTCCTCTCGGAGATGCAGTCAAGATGGCTCCTCTGTAATGCAGTTCATGTGATGCGATTCTGGTGAAATCAGTTGCTTGAAAGGTATGTTTAGAGCTCCTTCATCCAAAAGACACACCAAATGGGTATTCCTGGTAGTATGGTGTTAGCCAGTTCTCTCCCCCCAAATCTCTATAGTATGTTGCCCGAGTATCTTGTTGTTGGGGTCTGCAGTTCGATTCTTCCCCTGTGTGCTCTGTATTTGCTGCAAGAGTAAAATGGAAGGTCAGAATCCAGAAGATAGAAGGTTAGCAGCTCTATGTAAAAGTCTGGGTAAGCTATGGTCAGAAGAGGATGTGATTCATGTCAAAGATAATATTCCTAAAGATAGACTAGCAGAATGCAGATTAACTCTGTTCAAAAAACTTTATTCCAGACCTAATGTGAACTTCCAAGCGTTTTTAAACACGATGAAAATGGCATGGAAGACTGAAGTTGTTAATTGCACCCTACTAAAACCTGGTCTCTTTTCCTTTTCTTTCAAATCAGAGGCTGAAAAACAGAAAGTACTAGATTCAGGGCATTGGTCATTCTCAAGCAATCTCCTAGTGCTGAAGCAATGCGAACCGGACACTCCCGAAATGTGTTATGATTTCACACACTGTCCTTTTTGGGTGCATATGTATGGACTCCCATTTGGGAGAGTTTCAAAGGATATAGTGACTGAAATAGCCTCTAAACTCGAGGAGGTTATCGATGTTAAGCTGGAAGCAAAGGGGAATAGCAATTATGAAGTAGGTAAAGCTAGAGTAGTTCTGAACCTAGCTAATCCTTTCAAGACAGGCATTGTTTATCAATCTAGGAACGAAAAACCTCTGGATAGAATTTAAATACGAGCGGCTCCCTCATTATTGCTACTTTTGTGGTAAGATTGAGCACTATGCCACGGACTGCAAAGAAATTCCATATGAGCAGTCAAGGTTAAAGGAAAATTTACTAGGAATGTTTGGGCAATGGCTTCGCGCAGAGGTGAAAGAACTAAGCCCTTATGGGAAAATATTCTATGGAAAACAAGTTGACATCGAAACAGCACCAGAAAGGGGCCTGGTAAATCCTGATTTTGTTGCTACTAGAGAAAATCAGAAAATGAAGAATATAGTTGGGAAGCCAAATCAAACAGGGGATGGACAACAACTCACTGTAGAAACTGCTAATAAGGAGGGTGAGAACTCCTCCCCTTCATCAGCAATTATGCTAGTTGATGACAAAGGTACTTAGAAAAGAGGAAGCAGCTGCTTAGATGAGGAGTCTACCCTAGTTTTATACAAAGAACAAATGAGAGAATTAGAAGCTGAAATGCTGGAAGTTCCAGAAATTTCTCATAACCTAGTAAGGTGTAAAGCAAAGAGCACCAAACTTACATCAGCGAAGAAGGGCAAGAGATTTTGTCCTTATGGAGCAAACTCCTCCAAATCAGCCTCTCTTGATGCATCACACTGGTGGATAATCCTATCACTTTGGAGGAGAAGGAAATTAAATGGGCTTTGGTGGCTAGCCCTAATAAGCCACTGGGTAAACCATGAAGTTTCTGAGTTAGAATTATCAGGGGTTGGCTCACCCCTGACAATTCAAGCCTTGTGAGTCTTAGTGACTTAGGAAAAGCCCAGTTTAGTTTTTTTTTTTTTTAATGGAAACAAAAAATAAAGAGCAAAAGGTGTTAAAGCTTAGGCGAAAGCTCAAATTTCAGAACAGCTACTTGGTAAACCCAAGAGGAATTGGCGGGGCTATGGCTATCTTCTGGAATGACCAGGTAGATATATCAGTTGAAGCAGCTACAGACCACTTTATTCATATTCTTTGTCACCTAACTGAAAGCGGACAGCTCATGAGAATTACACTTCTGCATGCCCCAAATGAATTTGAAGAAAGAGTACTATTATGGGAGGAAATACAAAAAGTTTGTGCTGTTAATATGCTACCATGGTTACGTATGGGCGATTTCAATGAAATTTTATACCCTTGGGAGAAAGTGGAGAAGAAGAAGGCTGAACACTTTAGGCTCATAGCATTTAGAGACTTTCTTCATGCTTGTTCTTTAACGGACTTGGAATCAAAGGGGTGCGCGTTTACTTGGACTAATCGAAGAGAAGGAGAGGAATTTGTAAAGAAGAGGCTGGATAGGGCTTTATGTTCAATGGAGTGGAGGGTTGCTTATCCAAATGCTGAGGTAGTAGCCCTACCAGCTATTGGCTCAGACTATAGCCCACTGATTTTGTCAATCTTCCCAAAAAGGAAAAACAAGAGAAAGAAATTCAGATATGAGGCCTTTTAGGATGAAGATGAGGGAGTGCATAGTTAAAAGAGCTTATTCTAATTCAGCTTCTCCTGGAGCAGATATAGTTGGGAAACTCAAACTAGTGTCAAAACAACTAGCTGATTGGAGCAAAAATCGTTTCCCTAATGCACAAAAAAGAGAAGTATGACTGAAAAATGAACTTCAGATTCTGCAAAACAGGCCAGATATACATGAGGATAGCCAGAGAGTTCAGCAGATGAAAAAAGAGATAGAAACTTTATGGAGACAGGAGAAGATGTACTGGGGAATGAGATCGAGAGTTAACTGGCTGAAATGGGGCGACAGAAACACTTAATTTTTTCATGCAACAACTATCCAAAGGAGGACTCAAAACCGAATTTCTATGCTTAAGGATGCAGAAGGGGTTTGGGTTAGAGATGAAAATACTCTCAAGATTATGACCGGCGCATTCTTCATTGATCTTTACACCATAGTGGGTTCTCGAAATTTCCAGCCTGTCTTAAGCAATATACCTAGCTTGGTTGACACTTCTATGAATCAAAAACTGACCGAACCTATCACCATGGAGGAAATTACAGCAGCCACTTATCAATTAGGTGCTTCTAAAGCTCCAGGGCCGAATGGATTAAATGAGATATTCTTCCAAAATCATTGGCAAGTCATCAACCAAGACATTCTCAAAGAGGTACAGTAATTCTTTGAGACTGGAAAACTAAACCCTGACCTAAACAGAACCGCTATCACCCTCATCCCCAAAATACCCAACCCTGAAAAGTTGGAACAATTTCGCCCAATCAGTCTTTGCAATTTTGTATACAAAATCATTTCCAAAATTCTTACAAACAGGCTAAAACCTATGCTTCCAGATCTAATTATAGCATAACAGAGTGCCTTTGTAGGGGGCAAGCAGATTTAAGACAACATTCTGATTGTGCAGGAAGTTCTACACAAAGTAAGAACTAGAGAAAGGAAGAAGAAATTCCAAGTTGTCCTAAAATTAGATATGCATAAGGGCTATGATCGAATAGAGTGGGATTTTATTCAAGAATGCCTTACAAAGATGGGTTTTTGTGGGAAGTGGGTGCAGTGGGTCATGCAGTGTGTCTCTACGGTCTCCTTTAGCATTAAATTTAATGGAGATCCCTTGCCATATTTCAAGTCAACCCGAGGTATTCGCCAAGAGGACCCGCTCTCCCCTATCTCTTTATTATAGTGGCTAACCGAAAGGGCTAGTAGAAGCACCTAGAGGGGTGAATAGGTGATCAAAGACGTTTTTGCAATACTTAACAAAATAATTTGTCTAGATTGAAAATATAAAAGACTTCAGACAATTATATAGAGCTGCGAATTGAAATAAAGAGGTTACGGATAGAGAATCAAAACACAAGGTTTATAGTGGTTCGGCTTAGACCAAGCCTATGTCCACTCTCCTGCACTGACAGCCCACTGGCCGGATTTTACTAAGAATCAAAAGAGATTTTACAGTCTCACGTCCTTGATTCCACAATGTAGAGACTCTACTATACTTCTTCAAGGTCTCACAAGTATCTAATCTCTTTTGAGTACAGATTTAAGCTCAACAAATGAATCAACAAAGAACAAGGAGCTTCAGACTTTAAAATTTTTCTATCACACACACACACAAATAACTAGAGCGTATTCCTTATATACTCCTCCATGCCTTCATAACTGTTGGCACCTTCCAAAGGAGTTCTTCCAATCAACCCATTGGACAGAATCAATTAGGGAGATATCAAGTTATTTAAGGAATATGATGATAGCCCACCAATTCTGCTTGCCCATACAATCAGGATCTAGATTTCCATAAGTAGAACCTTCCAAGTATACTTTGCCAATCATTGGATCTAAATTGCTCGAATTAATTTCAATACGAATAATAGATCTCGTGGTGTCATCTCCAGCCGTGAGATCTTCTTCAACTGCACGAATCAAATCCTTAAAGAAATACGCGCATCTGGATAAGTCTTCTTCAACGGATAATACTTTTCTTCGTCAGTCTGGAAGCTGTCAATGAAGGCAGACTTTAAATCTTGAGTCTGGAGGTCTTCAGACTTTTGACGATAGAGTCTGCAAGTCTTCAAACTAGACTAATGGAAACGTTTTGATAACTTCTAAACAAATAGGAAAGTTTTCTCCAACACTAATGTCCTATCTTATATGATGAAAGAAGCCATAGAAGCAGACACACTAGGGGAATAACGCTAAATAGAAATTGCCCTATTCTCTCCCATTACTATTTGCATGGATGATTCTATTTTCTTCCTAGATGGTACAATATTAGAGTGTCAAAATCTAGCATCTATCTTTCATCAATACTACTTTTGCATTAGGACAAGCCATCAATTTAAATAAATCAGGAATCTATTTCAGCAAAGGCTATCCGGAAGGCTTAAAGAGAAATTTTTAAAACAGGAAAATACTTGAGAATTCCGTCGAATTGGGGTGCCACCAAGAATGACATGTTTGCATGGATTCTTGCAATGGTCAACATGAAATTAGAAAGTTGGAAAGAAAATTTGTTATCAAAAGCAGGAAAGGAAATACTTATTAAATCCGTGATGTAGGCAATTCCTTAGTATGTGATGTCTGTGTTTAAAATCTCAGTTCAAGTAGCTAATTTCTGGTGAAGGAATAGCAATAAATTAGCTAGCCTACACTGGAAAAGATGGGAAGTTTTGAAGCTTCACGAGGATGAAGGAGGACTTGGCTTCAAGGATCTTATAGCTTTCAATAAAGCTATGTTAAGAAAACAAGCATGGCAACTTTCCCAGCTTCCAGACACTCTATGGAGTCGCATTTTGAAGGGTTTATACTTTCCAAATTGAGAGTTTTGGCAAGTGGGTAAATGCTCTAGTCCGTCGTGGGGAAGGCAAAGCCTCCTAATAGGAAGAGATGTTATTGCCTCACAAGTCATGTGGGCAGTTGGAAACGGAAAAATATCCCTATTCGAGAGGACAAATGGCTCAAGAATGGACCTATAGGTGGCCCAGCAACCAGAGATGAGCCACTTAAAGTGGCTAAGCTAATATGGAAACTGCAAATGGAATGAAAATTTGTTGAGGTCCATGTTTGATGAGCATTTAGTATCGAAATCAAAAATATCCTATAGGCCTCCCATCCACTGAAGAAAAATTAGTTTAGATAGACAACAAGTCGAGGAACTATACAGTGAGAAGTGGATATCATCGTAACCAAATTACTACAGCCAACCCACACCTACTGACTCCAACTACATCCTACCAAGCAAAACCAAAACTGTGGAAGTTTTTCAGGAAATCAGTAATTACACCCAAGATTAAATTCTTCCTATGAAATCCATGTCAAAACACCCTGCCAACCATGGAAAATCTGTACAAGAGGAAAGTAGTACCTACACCCATTTGCCCGATTTGCAAACTCAAACCAGAAACGATAAAGCACACTCTGCTACTTCTGCTACTTTGCCCATGGACTTCTCAGATCTGGAACGCCTTTACCCTGCAAGAAAAAATTTCAAGAGTGGGTTTAACCCGCTTTGATGAATGGATGTACGAAGTACGAGAAGACCCACGGAGTTTACCAACATTTGCTCAAATCGCTACGGTCTTGTGGTGGATTTGGAAGGACATAAACCATTTTATATTCAGAAAAGCCCCCTGAACCTGCTTAGTACCTTGTTCAAAGCCTCAACATCACATGACAGCTTTAGAACTGGAATGTAAAACAAAAGGAACAACAAAAACAGGGTACCTCACCTCAGAAGTGGCAACCTCCAAACCCCGGAACGATCCTGATCAACATCAATGCCTCCTTTCTTAACATCCCCAAGGCCTATCCTGCTGCTGAAACTTCACAGGGCGTGGGTCGTTTTAACAACAATACATCACCACCATCAGATCTTCCAGGAGGATCCTCTCCACATCAACCCGATGAACCCCTAGATTCTTCAACATCATCAGAACAGATCCTATGCAAATCAGTAGCCGAGCCGGTCTGGAGAAACATTGATTCACTCGAAGAAGTAGCCCTGAGTATCCAACGAGGACTAAACACACTAACTCCAGGGGAAGCCCACCCAGTAACCGACCTAAATAGGGGAACCGAACCCTGCGACCCTACTTTCTCCTTGGTAGCAGATCTGTCCGAAGCTGATGAACACCCCATATTTGGGGCAAACAAAGAAGCAAGCCCCTGCTTTGTCGGTGGTCTTCCTGCTGAGGTTTGGATGAGATCGGAACCCCCCTCGGCCGAATATCAAACCCAATCAAACAAACATTCCATCTTCGAGGAAGACAGAGGAGCTGTCCCCAGTGCCAAGAACCATCTTCATGCTGAAGCTCCGAGCAACAGAGATGTCGACTTCCATAACCTAGCCTCTCTAGACGATGATCCACATCGTGAGTCCGCCTCCAGATCCAACGCGGCAAGTTCACTTCGCGAGTCTGCCTCCAGATCCAATGCGGCACGACCAAACCGAGGAGCTGTTGCTTGCATATGTTGTGACTTCATGGGAAGAGTAGTGGATGGCTTCACCAAATCAGTGGAAGTTAACTCAGTGGAACAAGCGGAGGCCGCGGCACTTGTCGAAACCCTAGATTTTCTTCTCCTCACGTTTCCTCGAACAGAACTCAACTCAAACTGGAAGTACACTCTGACTGCTGGGGTCTCGTGCAAAGCATCTACAAGCCGGAGGAAAGTAGCTGGGACGCACGTTCACTCGTGGACCAGGCTAAAGTAAAGATGAAATACTTACCAGGCCTAACACTGGCCCATTGCAAAAGAGAAACCAACAAAGTAGCGGATTGACTTGCGAAAGCCCACCGTTTAGATTTTCTTCCTACTAATTGGGTATCCCACCCCCCTTTTGCTCTATTAGATTTACTTTGTGCAGATGCTCTTGATGTAATTCCCAAGCAATCGGCTAAGTAATATATCAGCCATAATTTCGTCCCAAAAAAAAAAAAAAAAGTACCCTTCTTCTACAATTTTCTTCATTGGCGAGGGCTCCACCCCGCAGCCAATGAGGGTCGGGCCATTGGCCATAATGAAAAAAGAAGAGAGAAAGAAATAGAATAAAACAATAATAAAAAAATTCAAAAAAAATTCTATAATTTATAAAAATTGTCCATGTTAGCACAGTTGGTGTAATATTAGACGATTGGCGTTTACGTCGGCGATTTCTAATCAAATTGGCCGTATGAACTAAATTAACAAATTATCAAAAGGTTTATGACTAAATTGGTCAAATTAAAAGATTTAGAACTGAATTAATACAAGTAAAATCAGTTTCAAATTTTGTTGATCATTTTCCCTAGTTTTTCACAACTTAACCAATTCACAATTATTGCCTAACTAATAATACTCATTTATATTCATCTCATAAACTTTTAATGTCGATAATTTCTTAGATAGAATTTGAACGCTATGATATATCCTAACCAATCGCCATTTGTCTTCTTTTGATAGCTTATGTGATGTTTAATAATGGGAAAATCATTAAAAAAATTCTAAACATATTATAATTGTATCAATTTAGTCTCAGACCTCTTTTTTTTTTTTTTTTTTTTACAAGTGAATCTTAAACCTTTTGTTTTTGTGCCACATCGTTCATTCGATTAATTTTGACAAGGAATTGCTAACATAGACACTAAAGTCCTATGTGGTGTGGCCGGTCTGACTTGGACATTTCTAAATAATATTTTATTTTTTTCTGAATATTTATTTATTTTTTCCTTTTTTCTCTAACCTATCACTTGACCTCAGTGATTGGCTAGAGGCAAGAGTGACCTTGCCTGATGATGGCAATGTTGAGTCTCGCCGACCCTCACCTCTGGCTAGTTAGCTGAGGTCCAGGACTGGCCAGAGGAAGAAGGAAAGATTAAAAGAGAGAGAGAGAGAGAGAGAGAGAGAGAGAGAGAGAGAGAGAGAAAGAAAAGGAAAATAGAAAATGAAAAGAATTAAAAAAATCAAAAATTTATTATAATATTATTTAAATATGTCCACGCCATTGTTGGTTGCATCGTATGGGACGGCTGACATCCATGTAAGTGGTTCTTGGGCAAAACTAGTCAAATAGACTAAATTAACACAAACACAAAAGATAAAAGATTTAATTGGCAAAAAAATGTTTAGGATTTAATTACACAATTGTAATAGGTTTAAGAATTTTTTTTTTTGGTACTTCTCCCGTTTAAATAATCAGCATGACCCTAACATACATCAACATCTAATCATTGAAATAAAGAAGAAGTAGACTCAATGTCTACCCGTTGAACATTCAAACATGGACTCGTTAGTTAAGATATAATTAAATGAGGATTAGTTAAGATATAATTAAAAGAACATTCAAAGCACGTGTTCATTTGCTTATTTTTTAAGACTGAAAAGGTCCACGTCCATAAAAAAAATTTCTCAACCTGACCAATTCAAGATTATTTTCTTTTGATAGACTTCGCAGGTTCATTATTACCTAACTAATGATACTCATTTATATTAATCTCAAAAACTTTGCACATTGATTATTTCCTAGCTAAATTCCATTTGTCTTCAATGGATGAATGTTATAGTATTTCCTAACCAATCTCCTTTGTCTTCTTTTGATAGACTATGTGGACATTGATTAATCAAACCGACCCTACAATGCATCACCCTTTAATCATTGAAACAACGAAGAAATGGGCTCAATGTCTACCCGAAGATGACATTTGAGGATTAGTTTATAGATAATTGACTGAACATTCAAACTCTACCAGAAGAAGACTAATATATATATATATATACCAGAAAAAGACTAATTAAGAAATGAAAAAGTAGAAGACAAATATGGACTGGTTAGGAACTAATAACAACAACAAAAAAGATAAAAGAAAGACAGAAGGATGTGTTTATGAACATGAATAAGAAAAAGATGACCCTTTGACATCTCTTCATCTGCAAAGAATTCTCGATGTGAAAACACAGAGACAAAGGGCTGATCTTTGAATGTGTTCATTCAATTAATTTCAAATAAGTCGTATCTTGGTCAGACCAATAAAGAGAGTTGAGGTTATAGTTAAAGCTGCTAGTAGAAAATCGAAATAACTAGTTATAGTAAGCATGAAGATAAAGGAGCTAAATGAAATGGAAGTCAGCTAGAAGAAGACAATTTTGGACTTGTTAGGAGCTAAAAACGATAGAAAGAAGAAGAAGAAGAAGAAGAAGACAAAAGCCTGTGTGATCATGAACGTGCATAACAAAAAGATGAAAAAATCAGTTAGAAGAAGGCAAATATGGACTTGTTAGGAACTAAAAACAACAAAAAGAAATAATAGACAAGCCTTGCGGTTATGAACGTTCATAACCTGTGAACAACTTTCTATAAACTCATCTCACTGTGTTGACACCCAAATTTTTATGACTCGTTTAGTCATTTATAGCATTAAAAAACTAGGGATTAATTTTAACCCCTAAAAAAATATTAGTTAATTAATTAATTGCATAGCATATAGATTTAGGTGCATTTGCATTTTTTTGCATTTATTGGATCGGTGGCGGATGAGTTTGAATTAGTGGTTCTGAGCTTTAAATTGACAGGCCGGACTAAGCCCACGGAGCAAGTAAATTGGCTCAAGCCCGTTTTCTTTTAATAACAAAATTTACCTAAATGGAGATTTGAAATGATATTACGGTGGATTTTTTGAATTTAAGAAAATCGGGTTACAATCTTATTGTTAAGCGATAAAATCATGAGATGTGGAAAATAAAAAAAGTGATATTGTGCGAAAAAAGAAATTTTCGCGGATGCTGATTTGAAAAGGAAATTAAAACCTTAATCTTCGGCCTATAAAAAGGTTTTTCGTGTAGGGTTTCGGGGGCCACAAGTATTGAATACACGGCTGCATATACGGAGACTTCTCTAGAGTTCGAAGAAGAGAGAATAAAAAAGGAGAAAAAGCTTTGGGGTTTCTCCATTCGTTTCATAAAAAATAGAGCAGGAAAAAAGCTTTTTGGAAAAGGGGAAAAGTCAACAGCAAAAAGAAGCTTTTTGCTTCTGCAGATAAAGAGAACAGAACAACACAGCAGGGAGATTGGCGTGAGGGACGTCGATCAACAGGAAAAAAAGAAGAAAAAGGGCGCTCCTGTTCATCTTCTTCACCACGTTTTCCTTGCTTCTCGCCGACGCAGCAGTAGCCGCGTCAACGCCTCTGCCGGCTTTTCTCCCGCTCGCACCACCGCCGCCACACCAACGCCTCAGCTATGCGACTTGACGACGGCAGCGCTACTCGAGCCTTCTACTGCCAGTTTCCGCACCGACCAGTGACCGACCCCTGTTGCCCGAGCTTTCGCGACCCAGCGCCAACGATTGCCGTGCTCACCTTCCTCCCGCAACGCCAGCAGCCACACCTGAGCCCTCTATGACACCAGAAGCCGCTGTTGCCGTGCCTGCACTGCAGATCCCGAGCCCCAATGTCAACGCCAACCGTCCCCCTATTGCTGTTGCCGGAGCACCCAACGCCCGCATCCGCTCGCCTGCTGTCGCTTCACCGCCGAGCGAGCCTCGCACTGGTCCACGTCTCTTCTGCTCGATCTTGCTAGAAGCCGCCACCGTCACGTACCCGCCGCGCCTCCTCCATGAGCCACCCGCGCGCCTCCGCCTCCGCTCTGACGATCCGACGCCAGTAGCCGCGACACCTGACGCCGTTGCCCTACCACCAGCCCGTCGCTCCGCCAGACACTGGGCTCCCCTGCTGTTGACTTCTCTGTTCACCGGTGACTGCCACCCTTCGACCCAGCAACCAAGTGATGCCAGCAGGTCCCTAACCGGCGTCACGCCTCCCTTTGCCAGACGCCTCGTTGTGCCACCAGCTGCCGTTCGAGCCTTCTCGCTGGAGCTCCGCACGACCGAGACCCGTTGCCCTTGGAGCCCCACGAGCTGCCAAGCCTTTGGTTGGAAAGCAAAATTGAAAAAAAAAAGAAAATCACATTAGGTAGTTTTCTATTTATTTTATTTTATTTTATTTTATTTTACTTATTCTTTTTAGTATAATTATTCCTTAATGTAAGATTGAGATTGAAATTGCTTCTGAAATTTGAGATTGACAGTCTGATTTTCGCGCCTGAAATTCGACTCGCAATTACAATCGCTTGAAAAATCGCCAATCCGATTTTCCACCCGAGATTCGATTCGCGATTTATTTAAAAATTGGCCAACCCGATCTCATGCACGAGATATGGTTCGCCAATTTGTGGATATCGATCTTATCTCATTTGATTTGCTATCATGTGGGTTGAATCAATTTTATTTTGTTAAATAAAAAAATCCAAAAAAAAAAAATGCATTCATTTAGGAATTCATTTAGGATGTTAGTTTTTGTTTAATTTAAGTTGCATGTTTAATTATTTGTCAATTTTAATTTCGAAATTAATAAAACAAAAATACAAAAGATCATCATGTATATGTCATGTAGTGTTAGGGCATCTTTTTGTATGTCATTGCATATTAGGGTAAAATTGCACTTAGTTTAATTCTAGGTAATATTTTCCGTAATTTATTATAAATTTAGATATTAGATAGATTGCATTTTAGGATACTTGGATTAAGATAATATTTTAGTTTAAATTAGGATTTGGCTTAACCTAATTCCTAATGCAAATTGAATAGAATCTTAATCTAGTTAGATAATTTTCACATTTTACCTAATTCCGAATTTCATGAAAAAATACAAAAATGTCTTAGAATAAATTAGTTCTATTCTCTAGGATAGATTGCATTTTTAGGAAAAATGAAAAATGTCATATAGGATTAGATTCATGAAATGCACGTCATTTAAAGATTGTTATTAGGTCCATTTAATTAGAAATTGCATGACATTAGAATTAAGTCATTTAATTATATTGCATCGCATATTGCATGATTTTCATTAAATAAAAAAAATTGCGTGTTAATTAGAAATCATATCTAGGATTGATTATGTGAATTTTGATCTAACAACGCAGATGCTTTCGTTGCTATGAGGTAAGTCCCGCAATTTATTCATTACTTTCTTGCATGTTAAATTTGTGGTTTGTGCACCCGCACGATCGCCCTCACATGTTAGGGAATCAGATTTAAAATCAATTTAAGCTGCCTGCAAAAGCATTTTTTGAAAATAAAAGAATGGTACCGAAAAGGCGTTAGAGAAATTTAGCGTAATCAAGTCCCTAAACTTATAAATCTCTGGTTTGTAGGAGTAAAGTAAATCTCCCGTTACTTTACTTGGGTTTCTAATCGACCCACCAAAAATAGATTAGTGGCGACTCTAATTGAAAATCAATTGCATGTTAAGAACTTGAACCTAAGTCGCGCGATTAGTATGGGCTTGGGAGAGCCCGAGTTAAGTCTAGGCTTAACAATCCATTAGTCAAACCCTAGGTGATACACACCCCGAAAATTTGGTCGTGACATACTGCAAGGCAAGTGCCTCTCGACACACATGTCCCATTCTTACTTATAAAGTTGCTAATATGATGTTGCCTGCCAATATCCAAATGATGATAACACTTATGCCTCCATCACTGGCACTATGGCAGCAACATTTCTGGCGCTCTATCCTAAAGACAATAACATCATTGCAATAGGAATGGAGGACTCCTCTATTCATATCTACAATGTGCGAGTTGATGAGGTGAGACCTGTTTTCATCGTCGTTGAAAGTTAACCTTGTTATCCGCAATAAAGTTATGGATATTGACTGTTTCACTTTCTCAGCTCACGGGAACACTAAGAGGACATCAGAAAAGAATTATAGGCCTTACCTTTTCTAATGTCTTAGATGCTCTCGTGTCTTCTGGTGCTGACTCTCAGATACTGGACCACTGCTGCTTCTTCCTTTCTATGTAGACATGCCTATGTTATGGGCGAAGAGACCAATGTAGTTTACCCTTCTCCAAAAAAAAGGGTTAATTTCCTCTCTAGATATATTGACGCTTACGCCCTCCTACGTCAGTTCATGAAGGCATCCTTAAGTATAATTCCTTCCAAAATGCTTCTTTTTTGGTGACAAATTAATCCCTTCCCATTAAGTGGAAAGAAGAAAAGTTATGATGTCCTGTTGTTGCTTACGACTGATGATTGGTGTAATTCCGATATAAAAACACAACGTAAAATTTTATTGTTTCATTTGTCAATCAATGTTGGTATCCCCTTTAATAATTGCCAATCGTCACTACAGCTATGTGTTTGGAGCACTGATGGATAGGAGAAGCAGGCTAGTAAGTTTCTTCAGATGCCGACGGGCCAAGGTGCAACTCCTCTTGCTGATACTCCTGTTCAATTTCACGTGGATCAGATACATCTGATGGTGGTTCATGGAACATATCGCCACATATGAAGCTCCTAAACTCGAATGTCTCAAGCTGGTATTGAAGTTTTTTTTTTTTTTTTTTTTTGCATAGACCAATATCTTTTCTCATCCTGATTGCACAAAAACTAGGGAAATATAAGATAGTATGAATTGCTTCATGCCAAATATACTTTTTTGTGATCCCTTTGTTCATCGAAACTAGTGGGTTACTCGAGAAGCTAGCAGTCCAATCACAGATGTTACATTTTCATGCAATGGCCAATCAATATATGTGAGCTTTGAAGATGGAAATATTGGTGTTCTTACTTCTTTTACACTCAGATTGAGATGCCGTATAGATCTTGTTGCTTATATCCCTCTGAACCTAGGTAAGTTCGTTATTGATGCTCAGTTAACCTCATTCCTTCATGAAAATTCATTTTCAAAGTTCCAATAGTCTCGCAAGTAATTCATTCCTCACTGATGGATTTGGTAGCTTGAGAGTCTACTCGCTAGTCATTGCAGCACATCCATTTGAACCTAACTAGTTTGCGCTAGGGCTTACTGATGGCAGTGTTTGTGTGCTTAAGCCATTGGAATCTGAAGGAGAGTGTGATACTTTTCCTCCTGCTGAAAATGGCGTTGGGCCAAGCACGACCTCTGGTGCAACCGGTTCAGATCAACCCCAAAAGTAGTGTAGGCTATGTCTCTCCCTGTGAAACTTTTGAGGATTAAAATGCTGAGCCGACTTTCCTTTGCGGCACTTGATTCAAGTTTTGAAGGAGATGCTGTAGAGGGTAGATTATACTACCTCGGGGTACTTCCATGGGACATAGTTCAATACATTTTGTCCTAATCAACTTCTGCTCAAGTCTTGTGGTAATAAATTGTTTTGCTATATTCATGTAGGCTGACTGAAAGTGAAAAAAAAGAAAAACATGAGATTAGAGTGTTGCTTTGAAGGTGTTGTGTATTCAAATTGAAGGCAAAGAGGAGACCTCACTTTCTATACAAATAGAGGCTTAAGGACTTTATTATACTAGTTAACCAACTAATATCCTTTCGGTACTTAAACTTGATTAATTTGTTAACTAAGTGTCCACGTAGTTTTTGACCATTTAATTAACCTATGCCACTAAATGATGTCCATGCATAAGTGCATAATCAATGAAAGGTAAACAGTCACAATCCATAAACAATCAAGTGAATAATACACATGACTTTGTTATTAAGCCTCTAGTCAACAAGCCCAGCTAAATTTAAATTGAGTCCAATTCATTTTCTCAAAGACTACTCTACCTAATCCTAAAATAAATCGGAATATTTATTAAAATCCCCGTAAACTATATGTATACTAACTTAAAAGAAACTAACCTAAATCTAGCACTAAAATTTAACGACCTAATCAAGGTCAAGGTCTTGTCCAAAAAAAAAAAAATCAAGGTCAAGGTCAATGTTTCTAACCATTTTCCAATTTATTTTTTTGAACTTTTTAAAAGAATTTAATTTTTATCATTTTCTGAAAATAGGGACTCGAGCTCGATATAAGCCGCACGCTGGTCTCACGAATCTGGGATGACAAGCACAATTCGGGCTTTTATATTCAATCCACTCCAATTCTAACTTTACTGAGCCCAATTCAGTAATGCATATTTTAAGCCCATTACCCAAGGTAACTACTCTAGCCCATTTTCTCTTCTAACTTCACCAAGTCCATCTTTAAGCCTAATTTGTATTATAGAGAGACTAAACCATAAGCCCACGCTAACCCCATCTTATTAATTTTTTAAAATAATTTTTGGTCTTTTCTTACATCTTTCATCATTTTATTATTATTATTATTTTCTTCTTCCTTCTTCCTTCTTCCAGCTCTTTGTCTTCTTCCTTCTTCCTTCTTCCAGCTCTTTGTCCTCTTCAGAGCAAACCGAGAATCCAACCAGCCATTTCCTCGCCTATGAACACCACGAAGACATCACAAAAACGTATGTGAAATTATAGAATGAAAACACAAGAAAAATTATGTTCAGAATCGGTTTTGATAACAACGAATATTAATAAGAATCTAAATGGTAACGGACTCACATGTCACAAGTAACATGCGCTAAAATTTCTTCACATTGAACTAGATCAAGAATTATTTCATTGACGTATCTTAGAGCCATTTCATCAAACAGTCTATGTGCACCGAAGGGATTGAATCTGGTCATAAATTGAAGTTTTGTTTTAGTCTAAAATTAGTGTCGAACCATGAAGCCATTACAAATGATCAAATTACAGCCTAGATCATCGGTGATTTTCACATTAGAAACCCGAACGTGGTCCAGTAATGCATCTTTCCAAAACAGGGCAGGAAAGAGAGGAATGAAATTATCTTATCAAGGAGTTCTCGGTTGAGAACTAAGGGCTAATGAACAAACTGAGGGCTAGACATGGTCTGGTTTCTGGGCATTTATGCATCCGAGTAATGCAAGTTGGATTTAATAGATGTGGATGGGCCATGGGCTTGGCTTAGACGAATTGGATCGAGCCCATCGCATTGAATGGATATCCTTTTTTCATTTCCAATTAGTTGATGAATTAAAGTCCTTCATTTATTATTTTTTGTAATCTTCATTTGGTTTTTATTCATATCTTTAATATAAACCGCCTAAATTGCCGATTTTCCTTAAATTGTTGACTAAAAATCAAATATCCACAGCAGGTCCAAGACCTCCAAATTGGTTGAAGCAATTTCCTGAAAGTTGTTGTAATCTTGAAGGTGCTACAATTGAGAAATGTTTTACAAACCCTTCACAAAAGCCGCAATGCCCACTAACTCGTAACATTAATTATTTATACTCTTTCCAAAATAATTCGTATATTTTTAGATAGTCATAATATGAATGATTTATTTAGCAATTTCTATAAGAGTCGAATTGTTAATTCGAAACTTTCAAGCAAAGAATTATAAAAGGAGATTCCCAATGGCAATGGGAGGCAATTTGGTAAAAGAAGTATTACAAGAGTTATAAGTCAGAATTCAACAAAATGTCAATGGAAGTGCTTAATCCTGAAAAAGAAGAAGCGATACCAATATCAAAAACCAAAGAGCTGTTGGCAGAATCAAAATTTCATTCTCATCTCCTATTGGTATAAAAACTTGTTATTTAGTTCTGAAAAGAATAAATATAAATGTATGTTTATTTTGTCACATAGTTTAAGTATTACTTTCAAGAATGCTTTGATTTGATAGATGCCTAACTGGGCAATGTCTTTCTTTAATTTTCGTCGTTTTGCCATGTATATATTTACAATGTTAATGAGTACCTGACATTGAGAAATGCTGTGGACAGTAGCTCTCCTTCATCCTTACGATGAATGTCAATACAACGAAAATAATTAACCACATTCAAGCCATTCTCAATTACTTGCAAGCATCTGCACACAAAGTGAAACCTGCTTATTTCCGTCTTCGACTGGGCTTCTTACTCTTTCTGGCTGGGGTCGACTGCTCCAAAGGCACTGGTAATAGGGTTCCTCCTTTGACGCCATCTTTATCATTCATCTTATCGAGAGTTTTCTGGGCTCCAATGCCACTGTCAACACACACTATGCACGCACGTGCGCAGAGTTTTCAAGATATTATATACAAATTATTACAGTTTTAAGGCTAAAAGATTATACCTGTCCTTCTAAGTCAAGTATTTGTTCATCCTTCGACTTCAGTGACACAGTTTTCCTGCAGATGCACAGAACCGTATGTGCCCTCCATTTATGTCAAATTAGACGGGAAGACTAAATTACCGACAGCTTCAATTGACTGGACTCATGTACTGAAAATGTGTCGGTACAATTGATAATAATGCTTATTGAGGAAACTAGTCCACGTAACTTCAATGAAGATGAACAAGACAAGTATACTTCAAAAGGCTGCATGAATGTCTCTATAAATAAAATGTTGTGGGCATATTAAGGTACTTCAAAGGCATCTACACATACATTACTTGACATGTGAAGCTCAAATAAGCTTTTAAGTCTACCCAGTGTATCTTCTTTTCCTTTTATTTTCTATTTTGTGAAAGTTGGAAATGTCAACATAATGCAGTATGAACAGCCAATTGAATTTTAATTGAAATTAGTAGAATTTCAATATTGAACTGTATCAATTAAAATTTGAGTGCTGAACCATTGCAGAATAATGTTCAAATATCTCCAGTGTGTAAAAAAGTACTTTGAAATTGGACCACCACCATGAAGATTTTAACATTGATTTCTATCGATAAAGTTCAACCTCTAAAGCAGTAGCACTATTTCTTCAAAGGAAAACAAAATTACAGATGAAGCATATATAAACAAAAGAGCAAAATTATGGAGAGCACTGACACATGGAACTTTCTCCATATGTGCTGCGTTCTCTCCTTTCTCCTTTTCCCCTTTCTTTGTCTCTTTCTTTCCCTCATTAGAGTTTGTCCCATCTTGCCACCTTTTAAAAATAATTCAACAAAAAAACACCAAAAGCTTTTTCATCTTCTTGCCACATCCTCCAACTAATAATCAACTTAAACTTAATTATCCTTCCCAAGTGTGGTGAAAGGAAGGCATATTAACCATGTGATTAACTCTTACTCATCGAAAAATAACTTTAGTTCTTTTGCCATTTGTTATGTGTTGCAAGTCACTTATAGTTGCTATTCACATATTTGAATCAGAAACTGTATTTCCTCTTTCTTCTTCGAACTTTAACCTATATTAACTCACATCTAAAAGTCCATGCCATGTGAACACTTCCTCTTCATGATACCATTCTCACTTTTTTCTCATCTTCTCAAATGTCTGTTTCCACTTCCTCTCTCATGACCAACCTCACTTACATGAACTATTACTACAATGCTGCTTCATTTTACTGATTAGGTTTTATGAGACTATGCATGCTATGGTATTACTTGTCTAGAGAAATCAGCAACGAAAAATACCTCTCTTCAATTTCCTTAACCTTTCTCCGCATCATATCTTGGTTCTTGATAACAGTTTGATTAAGCTGCAACCACAAGGAATGACATCCGTTACTTTTATGACCGAGTGAAAACTATTGCATCTGATTGTAATACGAAAATGAGGCACGTGAAAAACAAGCAAAACAACAATCAGCCTTGGCTTCAGGCAGCCTTCCAAAATCACAAAAGGTAAAACAGAGAAGACTAGACCCTTACCTCTGCCACGGCCTTCTTTTCATCACCAAGTCTCCCCAACTTACTATGGATGTCTTCAATCTTTGAAGTCACAGCTTTCTCAATTGCTTCTAGTTTGGAATTTTATTTTCTACTTTTGGCTTCTAACATGAGAGACTCATAATGCTAACAGAGAAAAACAAAAGAATTAATAGGGGATGATATGTTCAAGGACTTAAAATGTATTCTTTAAAGTTAGTCTAAGGATGATGGCAGTCTATGTAACAAAAATGACAAACATGGGTTAGAAACGAAACACGATCACCAACAGTAGCATGGGCAGTTTACATATAATCCACTGGCTTTCGTAATTCTACTTCCGATACAACAGGTTTTCAATTCAGATACTGTTCCTTCTAAGGCTATCCATCACAACAAGTCAATAATAAAAGAGTCCTGGCACCTTAGGGAAATTAACTTCATTTTCTACCACAGATATATTAGTAAGAAAACAGAAAAGAAAAGAAGAATAGCAGAAGTTTTGCAATTCTCTCAAGCTGATGCAAGCCCACTAATTCTTTTATACTTCCTATATTAGCTCATTAGACAAATGCAGTATGCAAATTGACGGGTATAAAATGTTGTACACTATATAAAAGCAAATGAAGCTGAGATTATGCAACAAGAGTGTAATTACTTTCCTTCTCTTCACAACAATTCTGACAATCCCATAGATTTCCAAGAGTAAAATGAGTTCACTTAAAAAAGAAAAAAGAAAAAAGAAAAAAAGGAAATGGAGAAACATTTTTTGATCTGAAATAACTAAACTAATATTCTATTATGGTTTTTCCTAAAAAATGTGTACTTAATAACCATTACCTAAAGCAAAAGCACAATCGACGGAAGCTTTCACAAGTAATGCTTATAACCATGGCTGATCAGTCAAAAAAATAAAATGTGAAAGACTAAACAGGGAGAATTGAAATGGTCTCGGTATATGCATGCTTACTTTTCTTTGCACTTCCAGCTGAGTTGACGCTAGATGAATACAGTCGGCATGAATCTACAAAAAAGTAAAGCTACAGTGTCAGAGTAAATGAAGAAAGTCTGACAATTATAATGGAGGTAATATCCACTTTGCAGGCCCAATAATGAACTTGTGACATTTGGCCAACAAAATGAACAAGTGAACTACAACAACAGAAACAGAATCTTTCATTGTCATTTGTCAGCACCTAAAACAGTAAAAGCATCATGCACCTCAAAACTTCAAACATTTCACTTAACTGAGTCCAAGCTCCAAATCTTTGCAGGGAAAGGAGAACCAGAAAACAAAAAATATTCAAAGCATACGAATAAGAGGACACATGAACCTACTGCTTCGATTTTGCTGCTGAAGAGCGCCCCACTAATTTCAGAATCCTCGCTACAACCGCAGCTACCACAATCTCCTTCAAGTGATTCACAATATGAATTCATCTCCAAAAGCTTGCCATCAGCTTTTGATTGATTAAGCCGGTGAACATAAGTGTCCCCAACATAATCCCAAATTTGCTGTGTTCTTAAATCCAGAGAATAGCAAAGTTGTGTATTTTTCCAATGGCTGATTGCGTGCTTATCTTTGTATCTACAAAGCCAGAAAAGAAAAGCTATAATGAAGATAGCCTATCCAATCACTAAAACTATAGTGAGCGATAATTCCAGCACATCATGACTGGATCTATCACGTTCCACATCCAACAAAACCACAAATCAGACAAACCCAAAGATTTTCCTTTGTTCCACAAATAAAGCACGATGGCACCTCATCTTGCTGTTGGCATAGACGGCAAACCTGATAAAGAACAGAAACAGAATCTTCTTCACAATCTGTTAACAGACGGGCATCCCTGATGATGTTGCAAAATGAAACTACATTTCCGAGCAAGGTAATTTCTTGCAACCAAATCAAGATATATGCCGTAATTGACAACTTTAGCAATGTCATTGGAACTTGCAAAAAATCAAAGAAGACCCTTGAAACATCACCCGCGTGGCAGAACATCATGTTGACTTATTTTAACCATAAAGATTGGCGAATTAAGCAAAAGTTAGTATGCACATGTCTGTTGATATATCTCCTACATGGCACTTTTTCAACTTTTGATATTACATGAGTTCAAAGGTACTTTTTGGCTACAAATTGGCATGGACAGAGCATATTAGAACATCACTTAAAATGTAAAATACGACCATGAAACATCCTAGCTTCAAGACAGGAAATGTTTGAGGTCAAAGATCAGAAATTTGATCAGTATGATCACCCTGTACTTGTGAACATACGCATAACTTATCGTGCATGCTTGGCCACTGCTATTATTTTGTCACTCTTTGACTCACAAGAAATTTGAGATAGGAGTGATGGGACCATCGGATCAAATACATGTGATGAGACATTGCAAAAATTCTTGTGTCAGAATATGATAATCAACAAAAAGTAACTCCAAGAAGCCGTACCATTGACCTATTCCAAATCTCCAAATAAATGTCATGATAATTTAAAAGAAATCCTGAACTTAGTAAGCACAATAGAGTAAAGGAAAATTCTACTTTTCATTCATATACTTTCACACTATTTCTAATCATGTCTCTATACTTTTAATTTGCCTAACCAAGTCCATCTACTTTAACAAACTTTCTAACCAAGTCTTTCCAACACTAAATACGACCAAATTCAACTGAAGTGGCCCTTCGACGACAACAATGTATGATGCCAATAAAATCTGTGGATGCCCACGTGGACATGTATGGAAAAATTTAGCCAATGTAGACGACCTCGAAGTGTGACATGGACAAAATAATGGATGTCCACATTAGAAAGATTTTGTCCATGTCACAGAACGAAGACATCCAACCGTCACATCAGCTGGATTTGGCCTGATTTGGTGTCAAAGAGACTTGATTAGAAAATTGGTTAAGTAGAAGCACTTTATTTAACAAATTAAAAGTACAAGGGACTTGATTAGAAAAAATGTGAAAGCACAGGATAAAAAAAATACTGCCACAACTGCTACAGCCAATATTAATTATCAAAAACCAACAATTAATCCACAGTCGGCAGATTAACGGAGAGATAGTGGCAGTAGCTGAGAAATTACATTATAAATTCATCTAATCTGTATCAGCAGAAGAATGTCTAACCAGACAAGACAAGTAAGTCCATTTTGTACCACATGAGCAATGAAAGGAATGGTCACACTGCGTACTCAAAATTCCACTGGTATCTGGGTCCAATCTCTCTGACATTAAAAGAAAAAAGTTGTAACTGTAAACAACTTTCTATAAACTTATCTCACTGCAAGGGAAATATAATTAGCAAGGGAGCACTAGCATGGCTTACCAAGACAAACTGGACAAGAGGGTAGCTCCGTGAAGCCCGATGGGGGTGTGCTAGCTACATCAGCTGATTCCATATAGTCCACTTCGTGCAGAAATAGAATATGGCATACCTCAGCCTGAATGTCCAGAAGATGAGTATTAAAAGTGACACAGAAATCGACTATATGAAATTTCACAGCAAACAACAGGTGCAAAAATTGCAAATACCTCAGCAGGTGAGAAATTCTTGCCATTGAAGGTGCAATAGAAACCATCAGCAGCCTTTTGATCGGTAAGCTCGATCAGCACGCTGTACCTATCATCCATCCCATCATTCCTACATCAAACGCACAATTCGCAACACAACGATCACTAAAACCATTAAAAAGCATTTAAAAAAGAAACCAGACCGGAAAACCCAATTCCACCGTCGGAATGCTTCAAAAAAATTGAACTTTCATCATCGGACACCCCCTAAGGCATGATCACAAGCAAATTTTCAGTAATCGAGTCCATCTCTTAGATTTTCATAAGCGAATTCTAATTCCTCGATTCTCTCTTTCGCTTGCCCAATTCATCATCAACTGAAAAAACCGGTCCGAAGTCCCGAAGAAGAGGAGAAGAGAAAACAGAAACGATCGAAGCCTTACCTGATGAACCGGAGCTCGGAGACGTCGTCGATCCGGGGACCGCAGAAACGGCTGAAGTCGTCGGGGGGAGAAGTAATTGGGGACGGCGACGACGAAGAGGGTGGCGGAGAGGGCGCCGGGGCTCGAGAGGGGCGCGTGCGACAGCGTCCGAAACAGGTGCACCATGCCCCTCCGCTCGGTGAACCTAGGGCTCCTCCTCGTCGTCTTCGTCGGCGGCGGTGAGGAGGAGGAGAAGACGCCGTAGTCGGTGGCGAGGGGGTGGTCGGTGTCCACCGAGTGGACCCGGAGGAAGAATATCTTTTCTCCTTCGGGCTTGCTGCGATCGCTGGGCTGAGTTGAATCGCCCGAGTTGGAGAAGATAGTACTGCGGAGCAGAGAGAAGAAACTCGCGGGAACCACGAGGAGGATTGGGCACGCCTTCTTCCTGGAATTACAACGGTTGTTACTTTCCACCTAAATAAATTAAAAAAAAAAACTAATTGGTGCAAAATGAATAATTTATTGTCTAATACGACTAACTTAATTTCAATAATTATTTAGGAGAAATTTAAAAACAATTGGGTATTGTTTGTTAAGTTGGATTTACACAATAGACATTTTTTATTCATTTCAGGTGTTTGAGATAATTTTAAAAAAATTAAATTTGAAATTGATCATACGTAGATTGTTATCCATTTTCATTGAAATCAAATTACTTATTGATTGAGCAAATCCAGAATTATGTGAATTATGATAAGAAGTATTGTTGTGACCAAATTTTTGATTGCATCACCTAAGGTTTGGCTAATAGATTCTTAAACCTGACTTAACAATCCCATACCAAGGCGATTTATGTTCAAATTCTTTTAACATGCAAAAGGATTTTATCTAGGAGTCGCCACTAATTAGTTTATGGTAGGTCGATTAGACACCTAAGTAAAATAATAGGAGGATTATTTTACTCCTACGAACTAGAGATTGTTAGTATGGGGACTTGGTTACACAAGATTTTTCTAATATCCTTTCTACCATTCATTTTTATTTTTTCAAAAATGTTTTTGAATGTAGTTTGAATTGATTTTAAATCTATTTCCTTAACATGTGAGATGATCATGCGGGTGCGCAAACCACCAATTTAACATCCAAGAAAGCAATAAATAAATTACGAGACTTACCTTGTAGCAACGAAAGCATCTACGTTGTTAGATCGAATTCATATCATCAACCCTAGATATGATTTTCAATTAACACGCAATTTCTTTTTGTTTTCATTTAATTAATAAGAATCATCCTCTATGCAATACAATATAACTAAATGACCTAATTCTAATGACAAGCAATTTCTAATTAAATGGACCTAGCAATAATCACTAAGGCATGCATTTCATGGATCTAATTCTAAATGACATGCAATGATATTTTTTTGTTTTCTTAATAAATGTGCAATCTATCCTAGAGAATGGAATTAATTTACCCTAAAACATTTTTTGTATTCTTTTTATGAAATTCGAAATTAGAAAAATGTGAAAATTATCTAGCTAGATTAAGAGTCTATCCCACTTATATTAAGGATTAGGTCAGGCTAAACCCTAATTTAAACCGAGATATTATCTTAACTTAGCAATCTTTAACCTAAGATGCAGTCTATCTAAATCAATTTAAACTTAAAATGAATTTTATCCTAATGTACAACAACATACAAAAGATGCCCTAATTCTACATGACATATGCATGATGATTTTTGTTTTTTTTTAAAATTAATCTCGAAATTAAAAAATGTCAAATAATTAAACATGCAATTTAAGCTAATGAAATGAAAATCTAACATCCTAATTTTTTTTTTTTTTTTTTTATTTCGACAATTCATGATAAATAAAATGTTTAACCTAGATATGCAAATAACCCTAAAACATGCAATATTCTAACCCAAACATATTTCAAGATAAATAAAGCAATCAAGACAAGACATACCATTCAAAATCACTAAATGTATCATACATTGTTCAGATCAAGGGATAATATCTCCCTAATAAAATCGATAAATTGATCTTAAGCCTTAAAGATCAAAATATCAATTTCATTTCCCCTTGATTAATTATTTCATCTAAAGCCTTATAGATGAAATAAAAAACCCAAGCACGGTTGCGAATCAGGTGGTATGTCAGAATTTCTCATTATGCATAGGGAAATATTTCAAATAAAAAAATAAATAAAATAGTAAAAAAATAAGACAAACATGCCTAATAAAATAAAGAAAATATACCTAATTTTTTTTTTTTTTTTTTAAAGGAAATCTTGGCTGTCGGTTCGGAGCTCCGGCGAGGAGATCCGCGAAGGGATCAACCGCGAGCAGCACGTCTGGCGCGGGCAGCGAGGGTAGACGCCGGCAAGGGACTCCTGCGAAGTAGGACACCGGCGAGGGGGTGTCGTAGAGGCAGCGGCGTCGGAGCAGAGGCGGAGCGGACGTTGGGCACTGAGCAAGGACGTCGGTCAAAAGTGCGGCTGTGGGAGCGTTGGGTCGGAAGAGGCAGCAATCCGGCTCGGGTCCGGCTTTGGCGGAGGCACAACGACACTTGGGTGGAGGGCTTCGGTTCCAGGTGACGTCAGCACGGCGAGCAAGGACGTTGGATCGCAGGGGGGTTGCGACGACTTCGGGTTGAAGCTTTAGTGCAGCCGATCAGGTCGTGGCGGAGCATGGTGTACGGTGGCTCGGCAGCAAGGATCGGTGCGGCGTCCGACGAAGGGCAGGGGTGGTGACAGCCGGCGCAGCGGAGGAAGTGCAGGTCGGTGTGGGATCTCGCGCTGCGGTGGAGCAGCGAGCGGTGGTGATCGGCGCAGGCGAGTTGGGCAGTAGCAGTTGACGGTGGCTTCGCAGGGAAGACGAACAGTGACTCCCTTTTTTTTTTCCTCCTCCTTTTTTCACGTTCCTCTCACGTCTTGTTGCTAGGGGTGAGCGGTTCCAGGTTCTGGTTCGGTTCCATCTGGAATCTGGAACCTACCCTTGGGTACAGGTTCCAAAAAATTTGGAACGTGGAACCTACCCGTCAGAATCAAGAACCTGGAACCTACCTGGTCACAGGTTCCAAGGTCGGTTCTAGGTTCCAACAGGTTTTTTTTTTATTCATTTTTAGAGTTGAATTATAACATACGCGCTCTAAAAATGAATAAAAAAAATTATAACATACGCGCATATTATCGGACTCTTCAGCACTGTCGTAATGATCCTCTAACATCAAAATCACGCCATAAATATACTTCCTGAGCTATGAAAACAATAAAACAAAACATAGATCAGTGGCTTTGCAATAAATATGATCTCCCCCATGAGAAATAAAGACCCATGAACGCCCTTCTCGGACAAAATAGATGACAATGTTGATTTCTCTGCTTTTGGAGCTGTCTTAAAACAAAATGTATCAGCAAAAGTACATCATACAACTTTACCAAGGTTCAACTAACAACCTCCTGACATGCCTACCAAGAGATTCCATAATAGCATTCTACTGCTGCACCTTGCGCAACCATGGTGGGTCAGAAGCCATTCTAGCATTCTCTCCAAATCTGCTTAACGTTGACAGTGCTCTTCCTTCCAGATTCCACCCATTCTGCCCAAAAACCTGGTTCAAACATGGCTAACCTAACCAAAAACCTGGTTCAAATAGACTACCAGATCATCAGGAAACTATACAAACTATGGCTACATGAAAATTCAGCTAACATCATCTAAACTCACTTAATAGCCTCTATAGCTGCAATGAAGTTCCACTTCTTGGTATGACCATAGTAATGTTGTGCGACGACTTCAACAAGTGTTTCCAAGTCCTTCAATGCAGATATGCATAACGAATAAGGAAATGTAGAAGGTTCGGGATGACCCCTAAAAAAGTACAATAACAAGACAATGTAACTAACTAAATGGCTTCTTATTCTCTTTGCACAATGTTTTTCCATGCATTAAACTTATCAATGGTGAGATCACAACAACCATCTAAAGGCTCATAAACTCTTTGACAACATAGTTAAAGCAGCACAAAGCCAACAAAAAACCTTACTTGAATTCTCAACTGTTAGACCCATTGCAGTTGTGGCACCACCAACTCTATTTATCAACAATAATCTTCGCATTAAAACCAATCATATCTGAAAAAAGAAGAAGAAGAGGTTAAATAAAATATTCACTTATCAACTATACAAAAAGAATTACAATATATAAAGATGTAAACATTATTTACCCAATTCAAATTGTTCTGCGTTCTCGATACACTCTTCAACATCAAGTGGTACTAGAGTGGCTCTCAACCAATCTTGAGTGCAAATCAAAGCTTCCACTACTTTGGGAGTTAAAGAACTTCGAAAGCCATCAAGCACACGACCCGATGTACTAAAAGTTGACTCTGAAGCAACGGTAGTTACAGGAATGAACAAAATATCTCGAGCCATCAAAGAAAGGATCTTATATTTTGAACCATTAGCCTCCCACCAAATCAAAATGTCAAGACCAAGATCCTTTTCATTTTTTTTTCTTGAAGATACTCATCAAGCTCGGACTTGTTATCATCGCGCCCTTGTTCATTCGAGTAAAAAAACATTTTCTTCCAATCTTGGGCGTCATACATCTTTAGTTCTTCACTACCACCCGTATCGGGTTGGGAATTGGAACTACTACTTCTTGCACCCAAATTA
Source organism: Eucalyptus viminalis (assembly GCA_014182385.1). Classification (NCBI taxonomy): domain Eukaryota; kingdom Viridiplantae; phylum Streptophyta; class Magnoliopsida; order Myrtales; family Myrtaceae; genus Eucalyptus; species Eucalyptus viminalis. The sequence continues at coordinate 16,911,493 of CM024528.1, read as the reverse complement.
TGGCCACCAAAATCTTGATCACTTGAAATAAGAGAAAATTGCTCATAAAATTCATACAAATGCTCCAATGTATCCTTCACCTTGCAATGCATCTCTTCAATCTTTAATTCATCATCATAAATTTGTCCATACAAGAATCTCACATAGTTTAACTTGGCTCTAGGATCTAATACAACCGCAATCAACATCATCATATTCACTTTATCTAAACTTCCATAATATTTGTCAAATTTTTCTTTCATTTTCAGACCCATAGTTTGAAGCTTAGGATCTGAAGTATTGACCACATCTTTCAAATATCTATACAAAAGAGCAATCCCTTCAAAATAATCATTTGAAATAACATATGAAGTCCTATACATCTTCTTGGTGGCATCATAGAATGCTTTTAGAAAATTCGAAAGAATAATAGCATTTTCCCAATAATCATCCGTAGGAGTTTCATGATCTAGCTCACTTACAAAAGATGGATCGTGATCTTCCATCCTTTCGAAAGTTTTTCTGAACTTTATGGCGGTGTCTAACATGAGGTAAGTGGAGTTCCATCTAGTGGCAACGTCAAGAACTACCGAACCCTTATAAGTGATCTTTTCTCCCTCAATGCAAGATTGAAATCCTTAGGCTATTGTGGGAGAACTCCTTACATACCTAACCACATTTCGGATACGTGCAATGGAGTCACGTACCGTAGTCAAGTGTGGCATCCCAAAAATTCAAGACAAGCTCTAAGGTGTGTTAAAGCCCATAATTAGGTAATGAAATTACCTATGGTTTATGCTTTAGCCATTAGTCTTCTCTTAAGACTAAGTGATATGTGCTTGTGTTCATGAGTTTTTAAATTAGTATTATAGGATAAATTTATGAGGATGATTTATTCTTGGCCATGTGAAATTAAAATTTGAAATCTATAAAAGAACGAATTAAAGATGAATAATTGAAAAGTGGAATTGTGGATTTTAATTAGGTTGGGCCTTAGGCCCAATAGCTTGAGCTCTTAATGGGCCAAGATGGCCGCCCCAATTAAGGCCCAAGGAAAGGTGGCCGTCGACCAAGGGGGGGGGGGCGAAGGAGTGGCCGGCCCACTTCTTCCAAGCCCAAGCCCATTGCATGAGCCATGCCAAGTGGCAAGAAGGGGGTCTTCATGCATTGGCTATCAAGGGTGGCATGCAATCATTGCAAATGATGAAGATTTGGGGGAATAAAAGGGAAAGAGAGAGAGAGAGTGGCCGGTTGGAATTCGGCCAAAGAGAGAGAGAGAGAGTGAGTTGCGAGAGAGAGAGGGAATCGCCGAGAAAGAGAGGGAGGAACCGAGAGGGAGAAGGAGCTCGCCCGTCGCCGCCCGCACGCCGTCCGTCCGTCGCTGGTGTGCCGTTCGAGTGCCGCTGTCCGTTCGATCTTTGAGGCAAGTTGGGATTGATTTCCACTCTTGCATGTGTGTCTTGCATGTGTGGTTGAATTCTTGGATGTTTAGAGGCTAGAAATCGAAGTACATGAGGTTTGTTCTTGGAGATGCTTGCTGTTTTCGCATGAACCGCCTGAACCAGAATCTTGTGAAGGCTTACATGCATGTTTCGAGTTGGATTTTGACTTTGATTCCTTCATGAAAGTTGTAGCTAACATATTAAACTACAACATACTAAAATTTGAGACAAAACGGTGGAGATTTAAGGGGCAAACCCTCATCCTACGAAGACACTAGATCTGGAACAGTTTTGCTGACCTTTTGGTAGATTTGTGGTTGCATGTCAATTTTTACTAAGAATATATCTTCGACTTCTTCATGAAACTTGTATAGAACATCATAAATACTAACATACTCAAATTTGAAGCAAAATGAGCAAGTGTAGCCTAGTGAATCGACTTACTCTTGAAGACGGTAAATCTGGAGACACGGTACAGGACACCCGAGACTTCATGGACCCGTATGGTGACTATACTTTGGAAATTTGACTTAGATCCCTTAATGAAAGTTGTAGGAGACCTCTTTAAGTAAAACATATCTAAATTTCAGAGGAAAATAAGAAGAATAAGTGGGTAAAAACTCGGTATTTCGGAGATAGCTACACTGGACATTTCGATGCTAGAACCAGAAGCTTCGGACGAATATATAAAATTATCCAGAACGATTCTGTCCTAGATGTCTTCATGAAAAATCTTCTTTAGTATCTTAAATATAACCTGGTAAAATTTCATAATTTTCGGAGGTCATTCGGATATTTTAATGGAATTATTTCAAAAACTGCGCAATCTGTCCTATCCGAAATTGCATGCTGTATTTGTGTGAATTATATCTCCTTGTATGGAACTCTATTGGGCATGTGTTTTACATGAAATTGCTATCTTATTGACTTGTCTATCACATGTCTTGATTTCATGATTTTTGAGAAGTATATGAATATTTAATTTAAATATTTTCTAAAAATGGTACATGCTGGAATTTTATATAGTTTGAAAAGGCATGAAATATGGACCATTTTAAATTGCATGGATTCCATGAATTGTATTGCCATGGATGATGGTGTCTTGCTGCATGTATGATGATGACTTGAGATGCATGTAAGAACTCAAGGATGAATATGATATTGATTGCCATCACATCACATGCCATGTTAAATTGAATTATAATTATGTGAATTGAGATAAATGAGGAAACCGTCGGAGGTGAGCCGACGATGCCCCGGGAGTGTCGGGATGCCTGGCTAGAAGGGTACGGCCGGTTGCCCGGTGGTCATGAATGGCCGGATATCGGAGGGTCCTCGGGAGTACCGAGTGGTATTGAGATGCCCGGAGAGTGGGGGAGCCGGAAGCTCGGCGGGTCTTGTGCCAAGGGATACCTCGCGATGCCAGTTGGGTGCGAGATGCCTGGCTAGAAGGGTACGGCTGGTTGCCCGGTGGCTTTAAATGGCTGGATGCCGGAGGGTGCTCGTGATGCCAATTGGGGTACGAGATGCCCGGAGAGTGGGGGAGCCGGATGGTCTGATTGTATCTTAGATACATGTGGGATGCAAACATTGGTCCCGGGAAAGAGAAATGGGGCGGTCGAAAGTGAAATCGAAATCAAACTATGCATGATGATATATGCATGACATGATGATAATGATGTATGCATGATATGATGATGATGCTATATGCATATGGATGTATATGCATGTAATGATGATGGTATGTGATACATGCATGGATGATAATGTTACATGTGATACATGCATGGTTGCATGGTAAGGATGATTCCATATGTGACATGATGATGGTAACTGTGTGATATGATGGTGATGTCTAAATGATGATGATGGTACATGAGGTATGATGACATGTGCAAGATGCCATGTTATGTTGTGCATGGATGTGATGCTATGATTGTGATGACTGCATGGCATGATTTATTGAGTGGCTTAGTGATCCTTTACCTGCTGAGTGGTTGTACTCACCCCTTCGGGGACCAACATTTCAGATTAGTAGGATGTCGCTCCCTGCTGTCACACGAGACGTATTTTACGGCCTTCCTTCCGATGTAGAGGTCGAGTGCGAGGAGATCAACTTTCCCACCATTCCTGGTCTCACGTATATTCGAGTCCGCGTCTTAGTGATGTACGACGTGGGTCTAGCTGGGGGCCCTGTCATTCAGGAGTTCGTATCCGTCCACGTTCGTCAAGATGGAGTGATGTGTGGGATGTTGCCACTGCCACCGCCTGATGCACCGGGATGGGTGTGAGGGCCCGTGCGTGAGAAGTAGGGGAGTTGAAACTTTTTGGGATGTTTAGCCGATGCTAGTGATGGGGGATCTTGCACGTTAGTCGTAGTGGGTCAAGTGTTTCTTTTTGAGGCTATGGCCGAGTGTGGCTATAAGTCTTGGTATTACCTTTTGATGTACCGACCCAAGGAAACCCATCTTGAAAAATATGTAAATAAAGTGTCATGGCTTTATCTTTTTCATGATGATTAGTGGTGTGCAATTGTATCATGGTTGATGGAGGGGGAGATGGTGATGTTATATTTTGCTTCCGCTAAATGAGTCGCGCTGGGACCGGTTTTTAAAAAAAAAAAAAAAAAAAAAAAGTCTATGATTTATGACGCTTCTTATAAGAGATGTAGTTAGGTGTAGCATTAGGTGCCTGTGGCGACCTAAGGTGGTTCAGGGTGCCACAGCCGCCCCTTTTGGTATCAGAGCGAATGGTTATAGGTGGAGTGATAAGGAGCCTCATTTGGAATTTGAGGAACATGATGACAATGCACACCATAGGATGTAAAATGGAATAATTGATTAACGGGTGATCAATATTCACTCGTAGATCCCTCGTAGTTAGTTTTGAGTTGTCTTTAGGTACCAGAACATGTATATGTTACTTATGTAGCAGTAGTAGTTGCTTTGAATGGAGAAAGTGAGTCTTAGATTATTCCTAAGGCAGTGCTTGGAAATTGCAGGAAAGTCATGGTGTGAGCTGGAAGTGCTCATCCATCGAGGGTTGAAGCCTCGCCGCAAGGGCTAACCCCGAATGGAAGACATCCCGCAAGCATTGGCCAATATTGGAAATCTGATGGAAAGGCAAAGCGCAACAACCTGGAGCAGAATGCCGTGCTCAAGGACTGGTAGAACAGTTTTTGAAGCTGAAGCCACCTAAGTTCGGTGGAATGGGAAGTCCTGAGGAGGTGGAACATTGGATTGATGGAATGGAGCAAATTTTCAGGTTGTTGGACTACACTGCTGTTGAGAAAATAACTTTGGCAGAGTATCAGCTGGAGGGAAATGCAAAGTTTTGGTGGAGAGTATCGAGAGACACAATCTTCCCACCAGGTACTGAGGTTAACTGGGAAGAGTTTGTGAGAACTTTTAATAGGAAGCATTTTTCTGACTGTGCTAAGGATAGGAAAATTACTGAATTTGTTCAATTGGAACAAAAGGAGCTAACGGTAGACCAGTATGAAGCTAGATATTCTGAACTGTCTAGATATGCTCCTAAGCTAATTGAGGATCAGGAAGAGAAGGCTAAGAAGTTTCTGAAAGGGTTGAGGACTGATGTCCGGAAACAACTAGTGCCTTTGAACATAAGAGATTATAATGAGATCTATGAAAGGGCAGCAGTTGGTGGAGCAGGAGTTGGTAAGGGAACGTTTAGAGGATAAGAAACCATTGTCCTTTGGTGATGTGAGACGAGGAAAGAGACCCTATACAGGTCAAGGTCAGACTTGGGGATCTAAGAAGAGGGGCAATTTTGGGAACTTTGGAAGAGGCGAGGGTAGCCTGAATTTGGGAAGGACACCTTACCAGAATGCGGAGTGTCAAATGTGTAATGGGCGACATGGCCCGGACCTTGCATTGGACAACCAAAGTGCTATAGTTGTGGGAAAATAGGCCATATTAAGAGAAACTACCCATAGGAAGGATCGCACCAAGGAATCCCTGCAGGCCACCAAAGACAAGGAAGAGGGTATGCGATCACCCAAGAGGAAGCGGAAGCTTCCAAAAACGTTATCTCGTGTACGATCTTCATAAATGATAAAAAGGCAATGTTGTTTGGTAGGGTGCCAAATTTTTGTGTCTCGAAAGATATAGACCAAAGATAGAAACTATGCCTCTTGAGAGGCCACCTACACAAAGGAAGAGTGTATGCGAGATTGTAAGATAACAAGAGGAAAGGATATGGAAATAGACTTAGTTGTAATGGCCAAGAATGTTATCTCAGGAATGGACTAGCTTCGTAAGTATCGGGCTTCGATGGATTGTTATAGGAAAGTGATCCAATTTACCTTACCTGATCAGTCTAGTTGTGAATTTCTGGGAGGTCAGACCCACCTACCTGTAGCGCTTATTTCAGCAATAGAAGTCAGTGTATTACTTGACAAAGGATGTCAAGGGTACTTGGCCATGGTTAGAGATTATACTAAGCAAGAGCCTAAGATTGATGAAATCCGGGTAGTTAACGAATTTCAAGATGTATTCCCTGAGGAATTGCCTGGATTGCCGCCAGAGCGAGAAATCGAGTTCAAGATTGAATTAATGCCTAGAACAAGACCTATATCAAAAGCCCCATATAGGATGGCCTTAGTCGAATTGAAGGAACTGAAAGTGCAACTATAGGAGTTGCTTGACAAAGGATTCATTAGACCGAGTGCTTTACCTTGGGGTGCACCGGTCTTGTTTGTGAAAAAGAAAGATGGATCGATGCGCTTGTGCATTGATTATAGGCAGTTGAACCAAGTGACCATTAAGAATAAATATCCTTTTCCTAGAATTGATGACTTGTTTGACCAACTCCAGGGAAGTTCGGTCTTCTCTAAGATTGACTTAAGATTGGGATACTATCATTTGAGAATTAAGAAAGAGGACATTCCTAAGACTGCGTTCAGGACCCATTATGGACACTACGAGTTTCTTGTTATGCCATTTGGATTGACTAACGCGCATTTATGGATCTAACGAATAGGGTATTTAAACCTTATTTAAACTAGTTTGTGATTGTTTTTAAGACATCCTGACCTAAAGAGCATGAGCAACACTTAAGGATAGTTTTGCAAACCCTAAGAGAGCATAAGTTGTATGCCAAGTTTAGCAAGTGTGAGTTTTGGCTGGACCAGATAATATTCTTAGGACATGTGGTATCAAGAGAAGGAATTGCACTCGACCCAGCTAAAGTTGAGATGGTAATAAATTGGCCGAGACCGACGACACCTATTGAAATACGAAGTTTCTTAGGACTGGCTGGTTATTATAGGAGGTTTATTGAAGGATTTTCACGACTGGCAGGTCCTTTAACTAAGTTGACCCGAAAGAATGTGAAGTTTGAATGGAATGGGGAATGTGAAAGAGTTTCCAAGAGCTTAAAAGAAAATTGACCTCGACTCCAATCCTGACTATACCAAGTGGACCTGATGGTTTTACAGTGTATAGTGATGCATCTCACAAAGGACTGGGATGTGTTTTGATGCAGCATGACAAGGTAGTAGCCTATGCATCTAGACAATTAAAACCCCATGAGCTGAACTACCCAATGCACGATTTAGAGCTAGCAGCTATAGTGTTTGCCTTAAAGATATGGAGACACTATTTGTATGGGGAAAAGTTTGAGATTTATACGGACCATAAGAGTTTGAAATATATGTTCTCACAAAAGGAGTTGAACATGAGACAAAGGAGGTGGATGGAGTTGATAAAAGAGTACGATTGTGAGATAAAATATCATCCGGGAAAGGCGAATAAGGTAGCGGATGCTCTTAGTCATAAGTCGGCTATGGAGATGGCCAGTTTAAGAATGGCGGAATGGAGTTTATTAAAATCCGTTACAGACTCAGAATTTAAATTGAAGGTAGATTGTGTTACCGGTATGCTTAGTGCATTAAGGATTGAACCGGAGATTATTCAGAAAGTTAAAATCCTGAAAGAGTCTGACCTGGAGATTTTGAAAATGAAAGATGCCGTGTCTTTAGGAAAAAGACTAGAATTTCAAATCTCTGATGATGGAGTGGTAAGATGCCAAGGACGACTTTGTGTTCCTGACAACGAAGAATTAAAGAAGGAAATCTTGTCGGAGGCACATAAAAGTAATTATAGTATTCATCTGGGTAGTACAAAGATGTACAGGAATTTACGTCAGCAGTTTTGGTGGAATGGTATGAAGGCAGATACGGCTAAGCACGTTTCTCAATGTTTGACGTGCCATCAAGTGAAAGCGGAGCATCGTAAACCCGCAGGACTCTTAAGACCATTAGACATACCAGAATGGAAATGGAAGCATATAACAATGGACTTTATACAAGGATTGCCAAGGATGTCAAGTAGTCATGACTCTATTTGGGTTATAGTGGACCGATTGACTAAATCGGCTCATTTCATAGCGGTTCGCATGGACTACCCAATGGACAAGTACGTGGACATGTACGTAAGTCAAGTGGTACGCTTACATGGTGTTCCAGTGACTATTACCTCGGATCGGGATTCGAGATTCACTTCGAACTTTTGGCGAAGTCTTCAAATTGCATTAGGGACTAAACTCCAGTTTAGTACTGCTTTTCATCCCCAGACAGAAGGACAAACCGAAAGAGTAATTCAGACATTAGAGGATATGTTGAGGGCTTGTGTAATCAATTTCAAAGGAAATTGGGATGAAAGATTGCATTTGGTAGAGTTTGCCTACAATAATTGTTTCCAGAAAAGTATAGGCATAGCTCCCTATGAGGTATTATATGGAAGGAGATGTAGGACTCCCGTCTCGTTGGAATGAAGTAGGTGAAAGGAAATTGACGGACCTGAACCGGTACAAGTTACCACCGAGGCTGTTGAAATTATCGAAAAGGCTTAAAATGGCTCAGAGTAGACAGAAAGACTACGCAGATAAACGTAGAAGGCCTTTGGAATTTAGTGTGGGAGATCATGTATTCTTGAAAGTATCTCCAATGAAAGGGATATCTCGATTTGGGATGAAGGGTAAGTTAAGCCCTAGATTTGTCGGACCTTTTGAGATACTTGAAAGGATAGGGGATGTAGCTTATCGTTTAGCGCTGCCTCCTAAGTTGGGAAATTTGCATGATCTGTTTCTTGTATCGATGTTGAGGAAGTACCAGCCAGATCCTGGTCACATACTCGATCATGAAGCCATCAAAATGGATGAGAAAGTGAGGTATATTGAAGAGCCTGTACAGATACTGGATCGAAAGGAACAAATTCTTAGGACTAAGAAGATCCCATTGGTTAAGGTATTATGGCGACATTATGATATAGAGGAAGCCACATGGGAAAGTGAGGATCAGATGAAGGAAAAGTACCCTTACTTGTTTCAAGAAGGCACGAGTGGTGTCTAATTTCGAGGACGAAATTCTCTAAGGAGGGGAGAATTGTGGCATCCCAAAAATTCAAAACAAGCTCTAAGGTGTGTTAAAGCCCATAATTAGGTAATGAAATTACCTATGGTTTATGCTTTAGCCATTAGTCTTCTCTTAAGACTAAGTGATATGTACTTGTGTTCATGAGTTTTTAAATTAGTATTATAGGATAAATTTATGAGGATGATTTATTCTTGGCCATGTGAAATTAAAATTTGAAATCTATAAAAGAACGAATTAAAGATGAATAATTGAAAAGTGGAATTGTGGATTTTAATTAGGTTGGGCCTTAGGCCCAATAGCTTGAGCTCTTAATGGGCCAAGATGGCCGCCCCAATTAAGGCCCAAGGAAAGGTGGCCGTTGACCAAGGGGGGAAGCAGTGGCCGGCCCACTGCTTCCAAGCCCAAGCCCATTGCATGAGCCATGCCAAGTGGCAAGAAGGGGGTCTTCATGCATTGGCTATCAAGGGTGGCATGCAATCATTGCAAATGATGAAGATTTGGGGGAATAAAAGGGAAAGAGAGAGAGAGAGAGTGGCCGGTTGGAATTCGGCCAAAGAGAGAGAGAGTGAGTTGCGAGAGAGAGAGGGAATCGCCGAGAGAGAGAGAGAGGGAGGAACCGAGAGGGAGAAGGAGCTCGCCCGTCGCCGCCCACACGCCGTCCGTCTGTCGCCGGTGTGCCGTTCGAGTGCCGCTGTCCGTTCGGTCTTTGAGGCAAGTTGGGATTGATTTCCACTCTTGCATGTGTGTCTTGCATGTGTGGTTGAATTCTTGGATGTTTAGAGGCTAGAAATCGAAGTACATGAGGTTTGTTCTTGGAGATGCTTGCTGTTTTCGCATGAACCGCCTGACCCAGAATATTGTGAAGGCTTGCATGCATGTTTCGAGCTGGATTTTGACTTTGATTCCTTCATGAAAGTTGTAGCTAACATCTTAAAATACAACATACTAAAATTTGGGACAAAACGATAGATATTTAAGGGGTCAAACAATCATCCTACGAAGACACTAGATCTGGAACAGTTTTGCTGACCTTTTGGTAGATTTGTGGTTGCATGTCAATTTTTACTAAGAATATATCTTCAACTTCTTCATGAAACTTGTAGAGAACATCCTAAATACTAACATACTCAAATTTGAAGCAAGATGAGCAAGTGTAGCTTAGTGAATCGACTTACTCTTGAAGACGGTAAATCTGGAGACACGGTACAGGACACCCGAGACTTCATGGACCCGTATGGTGACCATACTTTGGAAATTTGACTTAGATCCCTTAATGAAAGTTGTAGGGGACCTTTTTACGTAAAACATATCCAAATTTCAGAGGAAACGAAGGAGAATAAGTGGGTAAAAACTCGGTATTTCGGAGATAGCTACACTGGACATTTCGGTGCTAGAACCAGAAGCTTCGGACGAATATATAAAATTATACAAAATTAATCTGGCCTAGATGTCTTCATGAAAAATATTTTTTAGTATCTTAACTATAACCTGGTAAAATTTCATAATTTTCGGAGGTCATTCGGATATTTTAATTGAATTATTTCAAAAACTGCGCAATCTGTCCTATCCGAAATTGCATGCTGTATTTGTGTGAATTATATCTCCTTGTATGGAACTCTATTGGGCATGTGTCTTACATGAAATTGCTATCTTATTGACTTGTCTATCACATGTCTTGATTTCATGATTTTTGAGAAGTATATGGATATTTAATTTAAATATTTTCTAAAAATGGTACATGCTGGAATTTTATATAGTTTGAAAAGGCATGAAATATGGACCATTTTAAATTGCATGGATTCCATGAATTGTATTGCCATGAATGATGGTGTCTTGCTGCATGTATGATGATGACTTGAGATGCATGTATGAACTCAAGGATGAATATGATATTGATTGCCATCACATCACATGCCATGTTAAATTGAATTATAATTATGTGAATTGAGATAAATGAGGAAACCGTTGGAGGTGAGCCGACGATGCCCCGGGAGTGTCGGGATGCCTGGCTAGAAGGGTACGGCCGGTTGCCCGGTGGTCATGAATGGCCGGATACCGGAGGGTCCTCAGGAGTACCGAGTGGTATGGAGATGCCCGGAGAGTGGGGGAGCCGGAAGCTCGGCGGGTCTTGTGCCGAGGGATACCTCGCGATGCCAGTTGGGTGCGAGATGCCTGGCTAGAAGGGTACGGCCGGTTGCCCGGTGGCCTTAAATGGCTGGATGCCGGAGGGTCCTCGTGATGCCTGTTGGGGTACGAGATGCTCGGAGAGTGGGGGAGCCGGATGGTCTGATTGTATCTTGGATACATGCGGGATGCAAACATTGGTCCCGGGAAAGAGAAATGTGGCGGTCCAAAGTGAAATTGAAATCAAACTATGCATGATGATATATGCATGACATGATGATAATGATGTATGCATGATATGATGATGATGTTATATGCATGGATGTATGGTAATGATGATGGTACATGTGATACGATGATGATGTTACATGCATGGATGCATGATAAGGATGATGCCATATGTGACATGATGATGGTAAGTGTGTGATATGATGGTGATGTCTATATGATGATGATGGTACATGAGGTATGATGACATGTGCATGATGCCATGGTATGTCGTGCATGGATGTGATGCTATGATTGTGATGACTGCATGGCATGATGTATTGAGTGGCTTATTGATCCTTTACCTGCTGAGTGGTTGTACTCACCCATTCGGGAACCAACATTTCAGATTAGTAGGATGCCGCTCCCTACTGTCACGCGGGGCGTATTTTACGGCCTTCCTTCCGATGTAGAGGTCGAGTGCGAGGAGATCGACTGTCCCACCATCCCTGGTCTCACGTATATTCGAGTTCGCGCCTTAGTGATGTACGATGTGGGTCTGGTTGGGGGCCCTGTCATCCAGGAGTTCGTATCCGTTCATGTTCGTCGGAACGGAGTGATGCGTGGGATGTTGCCTCCGCCACCGCCTGATGCACCGGGATAGGTGTGAGGGCCCGTGCGTGAGATGTAGGGGAGCTGAAACTTTTTGGGATGTTTAGCCGATGCTAGTGATGGGGGATCTTGCACGTTAGTCGTAGTGGGTCAAGTGTTTCTTTTTGAGGCTATGGCCGTGTGTGGCTATAAGTCCTGGTATTACCTTTTGATGTACCGACCCAAGGAAACCCACCTTGAGAAATATGTAAATAAAGTGTCATTGCTTTATCTTTTTCATGATGATTAGTGGTGTGCAATTGTATCATGGTTGATGGAGGGGGAGATGGTGATGTTATATTTTGCTTCCACTAAATGAGTCGCGTTGGGACCGGTTTTTAAAAAAAAAATGTGTCTATGATTTACGACGCTTCTTCTAAGAGATGTAGTTAGGTGTAGCACTAGGTGCCTGTGGTGACCTAAGGGGGGTTCGGGGTGCCACATCAAGCCATCTCTCACAATCAAATTTAATATATGAGCTGTACATCTCATGTGCAAAACATTACCATCTAATATCAACGACTTTTGTTTGGAAAGTTTATCCCTCAAATAGCCAATTGCAACATCATTCGAGCTAGCATTATCCACGGTAATTGTGGACACATTTTTTTCTATTCTCCACTCCTCAATGCATGTTTCCATCATTTTCCCAATCTCCCTACCCCTGTGACTATGCATCACCACAAAGTTGATGATTCTTTTATGCAACTTCCAATTTTCATCAATAAAATGTGCAGTGAGACACAAATAATTCAGATTTTGATTGGAACTCCATGTATCAGTCGTGAGTGCGATCCTAGAATTAATCTTTCCAAAATAATTCTTCAAAGAAGTTCTTTCACATAAAAACAATTCATGCAATCTTTTGCCACTGTGAAACGTGTATATGTTTGAAGAGAGGTTGTATCTTAGTAACATATTCACGAAATCCAACACGCTTAACCAAGGAAAAAGGTTGCTCATCAAGGATGATAAACCGAGCAAGCATGTGCCTAGCTCGTTCTTGATTAAATGACCATGTCGATAAGACGCTACCAGCACTAGAATCTCCTCCTGCCTTGCCAGCCATGTTGACATTACGTGGTACAAAGAATTTCTGCCTCTTATTTAGATTACGAGGAAACCTCTTGCATGTGTTCAAGTGCTTCCTCATTACAGAAGTACTGTTAGCAACACGGTGCTTAAGCATGGACCTACCATGAATGCATTTCACTTGATATATTTTTCCATCCTTATCACTGATTTTCGAATAATGATTCTAGCATTCGGATGTATATTTCTTATCATGAGAACGATGAGAATCGGATACCTTATTTGTGGCACTCAAGGTAGGGGGTGCATCTTCTTCAATTTCATTGCCAGAAAACTACAATTCCGTACCCGGAGTCATCTCCTCACGTCCCTCCACCTCCATTGACGTGTTATCTTGATACATTAACTTCGCACTACACAATAATAATAAAATATAATTAGAAAATTCAAAACAGAATGTGAATTGAGTTATAGAATGTGCAAGCAATTGCTAAAAACAAAATCAATACACAACTTAATTTAGATCAAGCAAAAAGTAAAAATTTATTCAGATATGCCCTTATTTTTATGATAAGGCACCAAACCAAGCAAAACTCTAAGCAATCATAAACATCTCTTTCCCATCTTTAGTATAAAAGGAACTCTTTATCAACCATCTTAACTTAATTTAATGATATACAAAACAAGCAAGCTTTAAGAAAATGCAAATCAATAAAATGCTAACATAAGATACAAACATTTAGCAAATTAAAGCCCTTTAAAGTTCTCAACCTCATCCATGATATTGGGATCAGCTCCAGCATCTAATAAGCAGTTTATGATTTCTGGGTTCCCATTATTAGCAGCAATGTGCAAAGGTGTCGCCCCTCCAGCACTAATATTCACACTAGCAAACCCTATGTACAATCGAATGAACAACCTAATGAGATAAATTAATTTCTATCACATATTTGGCAAACCGTTTTCTCACCAGACATCATACAATTCAAACCATCGAATCAAGCGAGTCTTTCTTGGCCAAAACAGAGATAGAGTAGAGCGTTTGGAGCGAGATTTTGCACCTGGTTTGTTTGGTGGATCGAGGTCTCGATTGACGACGATGAAGAGCGTCTAGTTAGAGCTTTTCCTCCGCTTGAAGAAGAAATCTCAGTATTCGTCTGATCTTCGACACCAAATCTGTGAAGAACAACTTAACAACTTGCGGAATACCCTTGACCGGAGCTCTGAAAATCCACGGTGAGCTCTGGCGATGTGGTTTTCTGTCGCTTCGAAATGGGCGTCGCGACTGCTGGCGTTGGGTCGTCGGAGCAGAGGCGGAGACAGCAGCAACGACGTCGTGGGTTAGAATCGGAGACCTAGTGATCAACAGCTACGATCGGACGGCCTAAGGACGGAATCGCGGCCGGAACAGTGGTTTCTAGTGTTTGGTTGCAGCAACGGTGGAGTAGAGGAGGACCCAATAGCAGGGGCGTCGGGGCTTCTGGCGAGAGCGGTGTGGGTCTCGAGCGGAGACGAGCTTGGCTCAGATCTGCCTGCGTCGGGTAGTCGGCGACGGGCGTCGGGGCAGAGCACGGCAGCGACGGGTAGAGGTAGAGCACGGTAGCGACGGGCGTCAAGCGGCGTCCGGCGATGGTGGCCAGTGCTGAGCAGTGAGCAGGGACGTCGGTCAGGGTCTTCGGGGCAACGGCGTCAGGGCTCAGGTGTCGCGAATGCGGGCGTCAAGCGACGTCGGGGACTGGAGTCCAGTGGCGTCCGGCGGCGGTGGCCTTGAGGGCGAGCGGCGCCTCGGCAAAAGACTCAAAGTGGCGTCCGGCTAAAAGTGAAACTGAAATCGGGGAGGACTCAAGAGTCTCGGAGGCCGGAGCGCCGAGCGGGGGGTTCCTTTTGGAACCCTAATTGGTTCCGAAACCGGTTCCGCGACCGGTTCCAGTTCCGGTTCCGCTTGGAACCGGGATCGCCGGTTCCCGGAAAAATGGAACCGAGAACTGGAACCGGTCCTTTAAGAACCGGGAACCGAACCGAACTTCCAGTTCTAGTTCTCCGGTTCCCGGTTCTACCCGATACCCGTGCTCGCCCCTACTTTTTGTAGACTTTTCCTTGCTGCAGTTCTTTCTCTTTTTCTTTCGCAGCGGTCGAAGAAAAGGAAAAGAAATACCGACTTTGGCCTTTTTTTTTTTTTTTTTTTTTTTAACGAGAGAGGGATTGCTCTTTCTTTCTGCCAAATTTCCCCCAAGTGAAAACAAACCCTACGAGGTCATAAAAAGAGAGCTGGCCGTATATTCAATATGTGTGGCCCCCACGAAACTCTACACGAGTAACTTTTTTATAGACCAAAGATTAGGGTTTTAATTTCCTTTTCAAATCAACATCCGCGAAGATTTCTTTTACGCACGCAATATCACTTTTTATTGTCCACACCTCTTCTAGATTTCCTTTGCAAAAATGAATATTTTCTATTGATTTTTCAAAAAATTGCAAAAGGATTTTTTTTCAAATACGGGCTTGGGCTAAATTGCTCTCTTCGTGGGCTTAGTCCGACTTGTCAACTTAAAGCTCAGAACCACCAAACCAAACCCATCCATCACCGACCCAATGTAAATGCAAATTAAAATAAATGCACCTAAAACTATATGATATGTAATTAATTAATTAACTAATATATTTTTTTAGAGGTTAAAATTAATCCCTAATTTTTTAATGCGATAAATGACTAAACGGGTCGCCAAAATTTAGATGTCAACAAGTATGTTATGTGATTGCTTATGAACGAAATAATTTTGTAATCATCTCATTCTCATTTATTATTAAATTGATGATGCATCCGAATTCACATTGGTAATGAATTCTATGGACACTGAGAAAGCAAAAAATGATAAAAACTCAAATTGACCTAGTCGTGGATTCTATTTCTTTTGCTTCGTCTAACAAACAAAACATGACTAAAAAAGCTAGAATACTCCTAGATATTCTAAAACTGAAATGCAAAGGTAATCGAGTGTTTATTCGGAGTAAAAATTGTTATTACAGGTGATTGTTATGCGGGTCTAATTTGGACCAACATCAGGATTAACGTGTTGGCTCAAGCTTGCTCATAAAATGAATCATATATAGAAATGTTGGGGCATCGCTCAGGCAAAGGTCGGGCAAGCCAGGATTCTTTAACATAAGGATATTATCTAAGCCCGCCCATTCTGTCGAGTCTGCATAAGTTGAGTGGGTTAATCACTTCTAATGGCCGCAGTTGTACTACATTGTGGTTGTATCATAAGTCATGTGACTGGAATAGCATCTCGAAATTGGGTGAGACAACTTCTAAAAACTACTATAAATTGATGAAGTTTTGAGGATGGTGCAATTTTGAGCAATTTTTACCGAATGTACAATATACCTTTACATAATAGTATCAACTATAGAAAAGTTGTATTAAACATACTTAAAAGGTAATTTTAAGTATGTTAAGAACATTGACACCATAAGTACCCAAATTCTTCCTGGTTATGCAATCTACAAAGGCGCATGATAACCACTCTATTTTTCTATTTTTATTTTTTATTCCTAGGAGCAAGCTTGGAACATAAATCCTTTTGGTAATGTAATTTTATTTTTCTATCTATAGAACAAATTTTTACTCCAAAAATATATTTGGAACATAAATTAGAAGTATTTTTTTTTTACTTTTCTATTTTTGGAATAAAAATGAGAAATAAAAATTCTTGTTATCGATTGCTTTTAACACCGCCAGCTACCCACCTGCCCGTTGCCCACCACCGGTTGCCCATCGTCGACTACCTACTGTTGCTCGCCATTGTCAATCGATCACCTCCCGCCCACCAGTCACCGCTCGTCACCACTCATAAGAGAAAATTTTATGTCGTTATCAAACAAATACAAATAGATTTTTTATATCCTATTTTGCTTTAGAAACTTATCTGGGAAATACAAATTGATTTATAGAACAAAATAGTTATTATTTGTGTCCAAATAACTAAATTTTGTTTTTGATCAATTAAGCACTTCCACTATCAAAATGTCTTGATGTTAGACTTTCATGTCATGTCATATAATTTTGCTGACCATCTGATTTAGGCACAAACAACGATGCGGAAAGTTAAGTCATTATCTATTTCCAACCCAAAAAAAAAAATAAAAAATTCCCTTTCCTTGCTTTTTCTCTTTTTCCTTTCCTTTGTGTTTTTCTTCTTCCTCCTTCCTTCGCCTATTGCCGTTGCCACTACCACCGGCAACCATACTTAGCGGCCACCATCTATAGCCACACTGCTATCGCCAGTTTTGGGTTGGTGGCAAGGCACAAGGGTTGACGTCTTTGGCGAGAATAATGCTAAGAGGAAGAGGGCGAGGAGGTGGAGCAGTTTTTTCTTCTGATGTATTTCATTGAAAGAATGAGGAGACTATCTACTTCATTGCATTCACCTAATCAAAACATCGACTTAAGCAAAAATCATGTGGTCTGATACAGAAAATCTTAATATCAAACCATATAGCAAAAGTCGAGACATTTAATTTAATATAGGAATACCAGATTGTGCGATGAGAAAAAGTTCGGACCCATGCGAAGTTATTACAACTAGAATGTTGAGCATTTCAAGCTGAGAAAAAATTCTGATTATGTGAAGACTAAAAAAGTTTTTTTCAATCTCTTTCTTTCTTTGTTAAGATCAGATTATGTGAAGACATAACACAAATTTTGAGACAAAATGAACTCCTCAAGGAAAACATGCATTATTGAGAGAAGAAAATGAGAATGCTGAAACTTTTCTTGGAGAGCCTGGTTTAGGGCGAAAGCCTGGTTTCCAAGTAGCACACCAAATTAGGACAAGTTAGTCTTCGAGACTAGTTTTAAAGCGGGCAGTCTAAGTTTGATTTTTTATTTTTATTTTTTATGCATAAGAACCAACCTTTTTTCCAAGAGTTTCAACTTCACAAAACATTCTCACACTATTACAATGTGTCAAATTGCCAATCACAGACTTTTTCTCCTTGCTTTTTTTTTTCTTTCCTTTTCTATGGAGCACGGAATTCATTGAGGAAAAGAGGAAAAAAAAAGAGTAACGATTACACAGTTGAAAAAGATTGCTCTTGGCATATTGAGATATTCTCAATAAGAGAAGACCATACAATCCTTTCATTTGCTTATCTTTTCTCTATTGTCTCTCTGTCCAGAGGTTGATGACCTTGATTTTGCTTCAAAGAAAAATCAGGTAAATTGATGACGAGACCCACATGATTAATGATCCAAACGATTTGATTTACATGATCTGTAAACCTTAGGCTATGCATGACACCAACATAGGTGACGTAGTGGCTGGAGGCTAGAGAGGGAGACTAACAATAGCTTTTAGGGTGGCTGAAGGTTTAGGATCATGGTAGAGGGGTATATAGCATGGCTTTCTCCTTTCCCCATCCCTTGTGCTACAAGCCCATTAATGATGCGGTTCCCTCCTTTTAAACTTCCACACCAAACATGTTATCTCCCTTCGACCTTATGACGCGGTTCCCTCCTTTTGAACTTCCACACCAAACACGTTATTTCCCTTCGACCTTTGACATATAGACCTTGAAATTCCATGTCTTCAACCTCATCTTAATCCTCACATCTCCTCCACCATCATTCCACATCTCTAGTCCTCCATTTTCTTCGGGCTTTTTGATAGTTTGTTCTTGAAAAATTCGAGCAAAGACGCGCTTCGATTGGGTAGTTGTCTTCATGTTCAATGGCACCTAGTACTATCCGAAAGGTGATTGGGGCCATCAAGGACCAGACGAGCATCGGCATAGCTGAGGTCTCAAACAACTTGGCGGTGCAGCTCGAGATCCTGGTGGTGAAGGCCACCAGCCATGATGAGGACCCCGTGAATTAGAGGCATGTCAGGGAGATCCTCGCCTTCACCGCACACTCCAAAGTATACCTCGACACC
>CM024528.1:16712377-16892626 GCA_014182385.1 Eucalyptus viminalis | reverse complement strand
AACACATTGATCCAATACACATCCTTGCTGGTTTATCACTAGAGCTCATTTAATTCTTAGATTTACGTGATTCATTCATTTTAATTGATCGAGCTTAGTTCTCATTTCAATCTTGTGGTTCATTGAGATTTGCTAAGTTGTTCCAAGCCATCCTGAGTAGTGTTGGTGGCCGATTAGCTCATTTGAGCTCATCAAGATCATCGACAAAGGTATAACCTCTAAATCCCTAAGTCTGATGAAGCAAGGTTACTAATATTGACTTTTAGATCAATTTTTAATGGGAAGGGCTAGGACTTATATTTTATAAGTGTGGTGATGATCTGAAAAGGATTTTCATTGCTGTGAGATTGATCAATATGCATTGATTAGATGATAATACATGATTTGGTGATTATGTTGATTTAGATGTCATTTCTAGACCAAATTTATGATGTTGATGATATGAGCTCGATAGTGTCGAAATCTCGTGAAATGTTCAATTTAAGAATTCAAGTAGACATCACAAGCGTTCATTTGATATGTGGTGCACATTGATATAATGTCATTTGCTATGTGAAGTTGATCTTGCCAGGCCTGAGTCAAATTAGTGATATAGACAATTTACATGTTCTATTTTGATGAACCTATCTGACTTGTGAAATTTTTGTGATTTTATATGAATTGATTCCGGAAAAGTATTCTGCATGAACAGTGTTTATCGCATCTAAATCTAATTTGTTAAAATTTTCAGAAAAAAGTTCATTTGGCATTTTTAATTGGCTTCACAAAAGTGCTGAAAATTGATTTCCAGAACTAACCTTTGATCAATCTTCAATTTTTACAAATTTTTGCATCTAAGATTTCAAATTATGCTCTTAACGAAAGTTATAGCTAACATCTTAAGATTTCATTTGACTTTAGTTTCATTTAAATTGAAGCTCTTATGGTCATATGTATGGTCTGCTCAATGCGCCTGATCAATTCACACCCAAACCCTGAAGCTTGTCTTCTTTGGATTTCAGGACTTGTTTCATTATTTTGATGAAATTAAAGTCTTCTTGGGAAATTTGTAAAACATTAAGAGGACCTAACTTAGTTCACATGCTCGCAGCTAGTCCAATCATCATTGTGACTCTACTTTGTTAAGCCTTATAGAGTAGAAATCGAGCCACGTACCATGCGCATGTTTATGTGATTGCCACTAATTTATTGGTAAAGTAAGTCCTCTAGATTCTCATCTCACAATTTACTTACTTTATTGTATTATTTTGTCGGTCCATGGCAATAGGTCTGTCACGAGTCTTGGTCAATATACAATGGGAATACCAAATATTCGAATTATTCTCCCTTCAAAGGAAGAGCCTAGTGTCACGGGTTGGTCGATTATGATCGATCAAACGCCGTGCGGCCTTAGGATTTTCTATCCCAAGTCAGCCTTAGATGCACATGCATGAGCACAAGGGTTGTATGAACAAAGGGATGAGTGTATTAGCTATGAATGAGCTAAATACAATGAGGGGGAGAGACCCCTATTTATACAAGTTCGAGTCTCATCTCATCTGTTGATCTTCTCTCCGATCCAATGGTTAGTTTGAATACATGCCATCATTACAAGTCTATACAGTAGGTCACTCAATGGTCTTAGGCTTGGGAAGCACAGGGGGTGTGTTAGAAGCAAGGTCAAGATCAATAGGGCTACTTAACATGAAGTAGATGAATGGTCACGTGCTTTTGTCCGTATTGCACATGGGCCGATTGTGACTTGATCATGGGTCGTTCATGGATCGATCGTGGGCTGCTTGTGGACAAGCCCTTGTGCATGACACGGCCCCATTCGGTTGGCCTTGGATCATGCTCTGTCCATGGGCTGTGTCAATCTCCCTCACCTAATCGGGCGATGCCTCGTCGCGTCTATGGCATGGAAGGCATCGATGTGTTTCTTGAACTACCATAAAGCCTTGGATGGTTCCCAGGTGGATTCATTATCGGGAAGGCCCTTCCATTGGACAAGGTACTTCTTCTTTGGTGCACAATATTTCTTCTGTATGACTTGGTATGCCATGATGCATTCAACATCCCGATCCTAGGAGGTTTTTGCTTTAAGGGGTGCTAGTTGTGACTCACCTCTATCCGGATCATCCTCATCCACATGGAAGGGTTTCAACATACTCACATGGAACATGGGGTGCACCTTGAGTTTCGCTAGCAAGTCCAGCTTGTATGCCACATTCTCGATCAACTATAGCACTCGAAAGGGGCCTTCATAGCAACGAATCAGCCCTTTGTGCATGTCACGGTACCGAAGGACCAGGTGTAGCTTGCCCAACACCAATTCCCTGACTTGAAACTCCATGTGCCGTTGCTTTTTGTCGACCCATTTCTTTGTGCTTCGCAGCCCTATGTAGGCACGTTTGTGCCAAGTTCACATGTTCATCCCATTCCTTAGAGAACTTATACGCTGAGGGATTACTTCCTTGATATCCCGAAGAAATCGCGCTTGGTGTCAGCGGTTGTTGCCTAGTCACGATCTTGGACGGGTTTTGGTTCATGGACTCACTCCACTACAAGTTGTAGAAGAATTGAGCCATGTCGATCGGTCGTGCCCAATTCACTTGCGTGTTGCTCACATAGTGCCAGAGGTAGATTACTAGGAGTGCATTCACCTTCTCCGTTTGCTCATTGGTTTGGGGATGCAAGCTCGTGGAAAAATTGAGGTTCGTCCCCAGTAACTTGAAGAGTTCAATCCAAAACCACTCGGTGAAATGAGGATCGTGATCGCTCACGATCATGCGTGGTATGCCCTAGTACTTGATGACGTGCTTAAGGAATAGCTTGGCTGCTTCCTTGGCTGGGTACATATGTGGAGCGGCATATATAGTCATTGTCCCTTGGTTTAAAAGAGATCATCCTCACATTAAAATTGTATTGTCTTGCCCTCTTGGGCGTATTGAAAGGGGGCTTAGGTTGTTTGGTCGTGCTTTAACCCCTCCTTAATATGGTCAATCTATGGACAGTCGGGTCGACTTATCATATTAGCCAATTCAAGCTTCCTACTTAAGTTATCGGGCACGAAATCGGATTTTCCAAGCTTGTATTCCAACACATAATCAAACTCGGCTAGGAAGTCTTGCCATCGAGCCTACTTTGGGTTGAGCTTCTTTTGGGTTTGAAAGTAGCTCGTGGCCACATTATTGGTCCTTACAACAAACCGTGATCCCAAGAGATAGTGCCTTCACATACGAAGGCAATGCACCACCGCGGTCAATTCCTTTTCTTGGACCGTGTATCGTCGTTCGGTGTCGTTCAATTTTCGAGACTTGAAGGCAATCGGATGCCCCTCCTGCATCAAGATGCCACCAATAGCAAAATTAGAGGTATTAGTTTCTACCTCGTATGGCTTGGTGTGGTTGAGCAGCATGAGCACCGGCTCTTCGGTCATGGCCCGCTTCAAATGATCGAACGCCTCTTGACACCAATCCTTCCACTCCCACAGCCTTTCTTTCTTCAACATGTCCGTGAGTGGCACGGTAAGGCCTGAATATCCCCAGATTAAGCATCAATAGTAATTCATGAGACCTAGGATGGATCTCAATTTCGTAACATTGGTCGATGGTTCCCATTCAATGATGGCACGGATCTTGGCTGCATCCATCTGCACTCACCCGCCTCTGATGATGTGCCTAAGGAAAGGGACTTCATTTTGTGCGAAAGCACATTTCTCACACTTCACGTATAATTCATTTTCATGAAGGACCTGGAAAACTCGTCTCAAAAGCTTGATGTGTTCTTTGAGCATTCGGCTATATACGACGATGTCGTCAAGGCAAACCACAACGGACTAATCAAGGAATGGATGGAGTACCTTGTTCTTGAGAGTGCAAAACGTAGCCGACACATTCGTCAAATCGAAAGGCATGATGAGGAACTCATATGATTCGTAGCAGGTCACGCACGCGATTTTCAGCTCATTCCTTTCGGCAATATGAACTTGGTAGTATCCCGATCGAAGATCAAGCTTAGAGAACCATCAGGCTTCCTTGAGCTGATCGAACAAGTCTGCAATGAGGGGGATCAGATACTTGTTCTTGATGGTGAACTTGTTCAATGCTCAACAGTCTATGCACATATGGAAGGATCCGTCATGTTTCTTTTGGAACAAAGCCAGAGCACCAAATAGGGCCTTGAACGACCAAATATATCCCACGTCAAGCAATTCTTTGAGTTGTTTCCTTAGCCGTTCCAACTCAGGCGGAGCCATGCGATAGGGTGTCATGGCCGGCGGTCAAGTATTGAGCACGAGCTCGATCCGATGATCCACTTCTCTCTGAGGAGAAAGCTTTTTGGGTAGCTTGGACAGCATCATATCTTGGAAGGCGTCAATGAGTCAGGACACCTCCTTTGGTACCTCACTTTCTTCCATGCCCTCTTCCTTCAACGCTGCCAAAAAGGTCACTTCACCCTTCGTTAATCTCTTTGTTAGCTGCATGGCCGATAGCGTCTTCCTATTGCATCCCAAGTCGCGATAGATCGAGACCATGCACTGACACCCCTTATCTAGGACGCAAATACAATCTGCAAAGGGCATAATGCTCGCATTGATCTGGTTGAGGAATCCTAAACCAAGCACGAAATCATAATCGTCATGGGGGATTACCTCAATGTCTTCTTGGCTAGTCCATGGACTGAGGTGAAGCTTTACGTCCCTAGCCACACCACTAGTCACTTCCTTGGATCACCATTTTAAGCCAACCGGCCTTAACCCTTATTGACCAGAAGATTCAGCTTCTCCGTGGCCTCTTGGGATATGAAGAGGTCGGATGCCCTGGTATCCACGAGCGGACTCATCGTGGTACTACTGATCTTCACATCTATGAACATCATCCATTTGGGTTCCTTGGCTTTCTTAGCATTGATCGACCCAAGGATTTGCAACAATCCCAACCATGCCTCCTCTTGCGGTTCTTCCTCCTTGCATAAGGCAACCAACTTTCCTCTTTTTGGACAATCTTGGGCTATATGGGGACCATCGCAAAAGAAGCACTTGTAGGTGTGTATCTTGTGATGATATCCTCTATTGCTTGATTCGGGTTGAGTCTTAGGAGGAGCTGATGGTGGCTTGCCTCTATTTAGCCGGTTGTACTGGCTCCGATCTCCGCCACCATTTGCCTTTTCCCTCGGACAAGAGTCTGGCTTAGCTGAGGATGGTGGTTTGTATTCCACAAGGGATTCGGCCGCGGAAGTGGCCGTTGCGAGATCCGTTGCATGGCATTTTTTAAGTTCTTGCTTGACCCATGGTTTGAGTCCGCTCATGAACTAGTGGAATGCTTTCGTCTCGATCATGGATGGGATTTGAAGCAACAGCTCTGAGAACCGCTTCACGTAGTCACGGACTTCGCCTTTCTGCTCTAGATGTTTGAGTTCCCCACAAGCTTCCTCCTCCGCATAAGCGGGGTAGTAGATTTGCCGAAATTCTTCCATGAACTTCCTCCATGTCGTGATAGGGTCGCCACTCCTATCATCCGACCTGCGATACCACCACAGTAACGCATCATCAACTAAATACATGGTTGCTGTGTTTACCTAGATCGCGTTGTCGGTCATTCCCATGGTTTGGAAGTATTGTTCCATGTACCACAAGAAGTTGTCCACGTCCTTGCCCACTCGTGAGCCCTTGAACTCTTTCAGCTTGGGGGTGTTAGCACGTGGTTGCACGGTGATTAGCCTATTCACGCGTGCCGCTTCAACCTTAGTGTGCTTTCCTTTAAGCTCAGCAACTTCGGTGAACATAGCCGCTATTGCCGCTTCCCACGTCTCGTCCCGTTGTCTCAGCTTGTGGATCAAGGACCCCAGCAACTCGCCTCGGAGCTATCCCATGCCAACTTTTAGCTTTTGCATCTCATCCCAGAGCTCTTCTTTCTGGCTTCTACTCCTTCAACGGTCTAGCACAAGTCCTCGACTTGTCCTTGGATGTCCGAGATGGTTTCCTCCATGACTGTCACTCAGTGTTACAGGTCGCCCATTTGATCCCTCGAACTCGAGGCACCACGAGTTTTCTTTGACTTGGTAAGAGCTTTCTTGTTGGCCGTACCGTGGTCCTCGCGATCTTTGACTTTAGCAATCGCAACATCGGGACACTGATTAGCCATCACTCTTGGAACGAAGACTTTGATACCACTTGTCATGGGTTGGTCGATTACGATTGATCAAAAACCGTGCGACCTTAGGATTTTCAATCCTAAGTCAGCTTTACATGCACATGCACAAGAACGAGGGTCGTATGAACAAAGGGATGAGTGTATTAGCTATGAATGAGCTAAATACAATGAGGGGGAAAGACCCCTATTTATACAAGTTCGTGTCTCATCTCATCTGTTGATCTTCCCTCCGATCCAATGATTATGTTTGAATATATGCCATCATTACAATTCTGTACAGTAGGTCACTTAATGGCCTTAGGCCTGGGAAGCCCAAGGCGTGTGTCATAAGCAAGGTCAGGATCGGTAAGGCCGCCTAACATAAAATAGATGAATGATCATGGTTTTTTGTCTATATTGCACATGGGCTGATCGTGAGTTGATCATGGGTCGTTCATGGATCAATCGTGGGCTACTCGTGGACAAGCCCTTGTGCATGACACGGCCCCATTCGGTCGGTCTTGGATCATGCTCCGTGAGTTCGTGAAGTCACACATCAATCAACTACTTCCTCTGCTACATATCAACATTCATGCTGGCCTCATCCATGCACTTGTCCATTATTGCTGCCTTGAGACTTCTACTTTTATATTTGGCGGTAAGCATGAGCTCAGTCCCACCTTGGAAGAGTATAATATTGCAATAGGAAAATCTTTGAAAGCTGAATTAATTAGTCCACTTGTCGGAATAGATCCCGTTATGGCATTATTTGATTTTCTACAATTAAGGAGGATAAATAAGAAAGGTCTTAAATGCTCATCGCAATACATGTCCATCACTTTTTCTAAATGAATATTTTGAAAATGGCACTTGATTTCAAATGCGTAGGGTCTTTCTATTAGCTTTCTTTGGGTTCATAATTTTTCTTCACTGCAATAATGCTATTAATTATTTAATTGCTGAATTAACTAAACAAGTGTTGTAAGAAAATTTCATTAACACTATTATGACTGAAACTTTTCTTTCTCTCACTTAGATTAAAGAAAATGATAAAAAAAACTTTCCATTTCTCTCTTGAACTTTTGCAAATTTGGTTCCTTTATAAAAAGTTTTGGTGGTTTAGTGACTATACATGATGTTAGTAACTCTAATCACCATATTATGAGATTTGAGAACAAACAAAAACATGTAGATTACCATTATTCCAAATGGCTAGCTTTCATGAAAAAACCAACTTCCAAAGGTTTCCTATGGTATGCTAAGTGGTTCCAAGTTCATGTGGCGAGACTCTCATGTGGAGGTGTTGACCTGGTTCTTTTACTGAGATTCACTAGAGCAATGGAATACTACTTGACTAGAGTGACTTGTTAGTATCAAGTTGTGCAAGAACTTCCCCCAACTTTAACATACAAATTAGCTCTGAATAAGCTTCACTGATAGAGACCAAGACCATGAGCAATCCATTCCTGTAGTCAAATCAATGTGGGATATGTGTCACCCACAAAAGCTCATATGGCTTGAAGAGGAACTAAAGGGTAAAGAAAGGAGTACTACACCTCAACTAAATATATTTGACAACACAAGATTCCAGAGAAGCTATTCCTAAAGATACAAAAGGTGCCCCTGAAGATCACCGACCGCACTAAGAATAGACATCTCAAAAGGGTCGCCAAAGAAGCTCAAGAGGAGAATAAGCAATTGCACCTAGTAGTTTCCCAATTATATATTGATCAAGCCAAATGAAGTGGCTTGAATCTATCTAGTTATTTTCATTTCTAGCTGGATATTTAGGAAGTTAAGCATTTACTTTCCTAGTTTATTTGTTCAGGGCATTTCAAGTTTCTACTTTGTTAGTTCGTGTCAAATAACTCCATTAATGAACAAAAGCGGCTAGACCTTTGTCATGGATTGACGTGTTTCCTATGCGATGCTTATGTGCATTTTTTTTTTTTGAAAATTAGGTGATAGCGGATCCTTCACATTCGCTCATTACTACATGATCAAGAGCTAAAATGCCGACCAAACCAAGATACGTGATCGTATTGCTAATGTGGAAGATCAATTCAAATAGTTGCTCATTTCTGTGCAACTTATGATAGCCCAAATAAAATCCCTCTAAGTAAATTCGATTCCTGCACCCACTCTCCCTGAGTTAGTAATCCCAAAGTAGGTGAACATGGCCCAAATGATTGATGATGACATGCCTAAATTAGAAGATGACTCACCTCCAATCACTGTTGGGAAAGCCAACTCTGATAGTGCTCCTAAGATGGAGCAGAGTGAACGCCTTGCGAAGTATGAGTGCGAAGCTTGAGGAGAAAATGAAACAATCTCAAGGACTACAAAACTTACTTGTAATTGACTTGTCCATTATGAGAAGACTAAGATGCAAAACAAGTTTAAAATGCTGGAGTTTGAGAAGTATGATGGCACTTCTTGCTCGAAAGCTCACTTACAAATATACCATGTAAGGATGGCCTGACATGTCAAAAATGAGCCCCTTATGATCCAATCATTCCAAATGAGTTTGATTGGACCCGCATTGACTTGGTGTATCACGAAGAACATAAACCTCCTCGACACTTGGAATGAGGTGGCCAATGCATTTCTCAAGTAGTACAACTTCAATATGGACATTGCACCTTCTCGGGAAGATCTCGAGTGAATAGAGAAAAAGAAGAGTAAGTCATTTAAAGAGCATGCCGTAAGATGACAAAATTTGGCTACTCAAATCACTTCCGAGCCTTTTGACAAAGAGTTGATGAAGTTGTTTGTCAAGATCCTCCCATTTGAGTTCCACAATAAGATGGCTAGCATATATGTTGAGAACTTTAATCATGTGACATCCTAAAATTTCATGACAACCCTTGGATACGCTATGAACCATCAATAGGTGATGGAAGTGCCATTGGATTATGAATCAGCCATCGAATCAATGAATTTCAACTAATTTAAGGCTGGGCATTGTAATGGACAATTGTTTGGATGGAGATGTGTTTACAAGTGACCCAAGGATTTTATTAAGGTGCAAATTGATATAGAAATCTTATTCTTGGGGGTGCACTTTATAAGTAGAATTTTATTGATTTAAATTACAAAGTTTTGTGACCATATAAGCTGAAATTATGTGTTTATTTAATTGGGGATTAAATGGAATAGGAATAGGAGAGGGTGGGCTGATTTTTAGGCCCAAAGCCTGTCCAACCAGCCCACGCAGCCCCCCTATTCGACCGGCCCATAAAGGCCCAAGACCGGCGCAAAAACTGAAGCCCATTAACCTTGCATGAGAGAATTGACAAATGGCTAAGGGGATCGACCAAGTGTCATCTTGCATTGAAAAATTAACAAGTGGCATGGAGGTTGAGCCAAGTGTGGCTGCCCCCATTGGCTCCTTTGGGTGGCTGCATGCAATCAATTCATTGAAGGGGAGGAAAGAAAAGGGATGGAGAGCTCGAGAGGGGGAGGGGCGCCCAAAGAAAGAAGAGAGAAAGAGAGGAAGAGGAGACGCCGTCGAGCCCGCCTAGTCCAGCCGTCGTTATTGCTGTGTTTTCCTTCAATTTGAGGCAAGTGAAGTCCTAAAACCTACCCTTTGCATTGCTGTGTGTATCTGTAATAGATGGTAAGTCTTGGTTGTGGTAGATGGGATGAAATTTCGGAGCTATGGAGAGAGATTCGTTGGCCATGCATGCTGTTTCTGGAAAGACCAGTTTGACCATCTTTGAGTTTGTGTGTTGCATGTGACGTTTCAGTCGGAATATTATTTTGATTTATTCATGAAAGTTAAAGAGAACACCTTGAAGAAAAACATACTAAAATTTGAGGCAAAACGAACAAGAAATGGTCACTGAAATTATTTTTATTTGGAGAGACTAGATCTGGAATTCGTCGTGATGACCTTCGGTGGTTTCGTGGTCTGTAAAGTAACCTTCTTGTGAAAATATCACTTTTATCTCTTATTGAAAGTTGTAGTGTACTTCTTGAGGTAGAACATATCAGAAATTTAGAGGAAATGAACAAAAATAGCTCGGTGGAATCGTTGTCTTTGAAGAAACTGGATCTGGGAAAAACGCTGCTTCAGCCTAGTATGATTTCGTGATTTTTATAAACTAATACAGTTAAAATTTGATCGTGTGTCCTCAATAAAAGTTGTAGGTAATATTCTGAGGAGTAACATATTAAAAATTTAGAAGAAATGAACATATGTAGGTTGGTGAAATGAGTTTCTTTTGGAAGATGATAATCTGGGAAAAGATAATACCGAGAACATGGAGAAAGAATCGTCTGTATCTATTAACCTAGAACGATTTGGGTTGTGATGTATTCATGAGATATTTACCTCTAGGTCTTAAATAGAGTGTGTCCAAATTTCAGAATTTTCTGAGTTTATTTAAGGGTTTAATTGAAATTGTTTTCAAAACTGTGCATGGATGATGTTAAAATCCTTTTTCGGTTATGTATGGACCTGTACGTATTCTGTGAAGCCTTGTTTGATATGGTGTTCTTTACGAAATATGTTTTCTTAGATCTTATCTACAACGTGTTAAATTTTCAGAATTAATTTCCATCATTTACTAATTTTCCAGAATTTTTCATAAACAACACACATTCTGTTTAAGCTGAAAAACTGTTCTATTCATAGGTTATTGATTTGCTAGATAAATTGTGATATCTTGGATTATCATTCGTGCAATGATGTGGTGACATTCATGCATATCATGTGACATTAAAAGATTTATGGATTTTCATGAATTCAATGAAGTTTCTCAAAACCATTGCATCAAATAATATTTTTCCCAATGCATATTATATGATTTTAAAAAGGCTGATTCCAATCATCGGCATTATTGCATCAAATGTGAAATTGAAAAATGAGATATATGAGAATATACATTGTAATGATAAGAAGGTCGTCGGAGGTGTGAGCCGACGATGCCCCAGGAGTGTCGGGATGCCCGAAGGTGTGTGCCGGATGTCCTCGGAAGTTTCAAGATGCCCGGTGGTATACGGTACATAATTCCAGAGGGAATGCCTGGTGGTATGTCAGTACGTAATCCGGGAAGCCCTGGAGGTGTGTGCCGGGGGGATTCCTCGTGGTGCCAAGTGGGATGCGAGATGCCTGAAGTGTGTGTGCCGGATGCCTGGAGGTGTGTGCCGGAGGTTCCTCACGATGCTAGGTTGGGTGCGAGCGATAAATTGTGGGATGCAAACATTGGTCCCTTGGAAGAAAAATTGATGAGATCGTTGTGAAAGATAAGAATTGAAAGTGAATTATGTGCATGGGTGTATGCATTATGAAATTAAATTGATGCTATTTGATATTGAAAATGCAATCATGAAGTTATGAATGGATCTCATGGTGATGTATGCTTGATAGCATGGATGATATGAATCATGGTGGTATATGCACATATGGCATGGCGATATATGCATGAATGCTTGATGATAAGTGCATGGTAATATATGCACATATGGCATGGTGATATATGCATGGCTGCAAGGTAAGGTATGCTTGAATGCATGAATGATATGTGCTTTGTTCATGATACCTTGATTGTTTTGTTTGACGCACTGAGTAGTTTGGTGGATCTTTACTGCTGAGTGGTTGTACTCACTCCGTTTAGGGAATAACATTTTAGACTAGATAAGATACCTCTGCTGCCACTGCCACCAGTAGATGGATCAAGTGGTTGGATATGATCGTGAGGAGGAGGATAGCAAAGGAAGGAACTTTTAGACGCCGACACTGATCGATGGACTTTAAATATATGACTGTTGGAGGAGATGTCGGTCATCTTTTGAAGTATAGCCGAGTATAGAAGACTACGTCATTTTGATGTACCGATGAATGATGTCCATATGGTTTAAGTAAATAAAAGTGTTCGGCTTTTACCTATAAATGTTTAGTAGGTGTGCATCGTTTTTTGAATCTAAGGAAGGGAGTTGTTGGATGTGCTTTCATATATGAACTGCGCAAGGGACCGTTCTAAAATATGTGAACCCCCATGGTTGTATGGATCCGCTGCAATTGAAATGGTATCAGGGTGACATATTATTAGGGAAAGTGAAAGGTAAGCAAACTGTGGCGACCCTAACAGATCGGGGCCATCAAGGGGTGCCACAAATCAACTCATCCCAGTGGGTGAACAAATCAAGACATGGCTGAGGGATGGATGGTTTAATGAATCGACCCCTCGTATGCAAAAGCTCTACCGCAAAGAAAGACAGAGAACCAACTACTAAAGTTAATGTTGCATATGCACAATTGCCCTCTGGTAAGCCTCTGATTGTTCATGTCCCTAAGAACTAGCAAGGTGAAAGCCGGATTGACCGTGCCTTAGCAGTTTGCCAAAAGGCAATTTCCTCCTCTTTTTGGTCCTCTATCTTAAGTCTTGCAGGTCCCCCAAAATAAAGGGTTGCTCTCTCGTGAGCCAAAATGACCCAATGCTGAAATTTTTTCTAATTACGACCCCTCCAAGAAATTCGAATGCCATATGAGGGAGGTGAGACATTTGAGTGATGAATGTATGACCTTGAAGCATAAAATTCAAAATTTAATGGATACCGAGGTGTTTGCCTTCCACACCGCTTAACTGAATATGAAGAAGAATCCTCCACCTGAGCATGAAAGTAAGGTGACTGTCATATTTGTTAGGGAAATCCCTTATGATGTTTTGAACATGAAAAATAAATCAAAGGCTAATAACGTGTTTAATGGTTAAGTAATAGACTATGCAGATGATAGAACATGTAAATGATATTGTCAAAGTCTGAAAACTGCCAAAAGACTAAACGTAACACATGTCCAAAGTCTATTGTGAACATTTCCAGGCTTCTGTGTCAAAGTCTAAAGATTGCCTAACTTTAGTGTCAAAGTCTATTCTACATCATAAGTCTACCCACTCTGACAAATTCCAGACTGAATGCGAATGAAGAACGAGAAGACAGACTTTATGTTGAAGCTGAACTTATTCAGACTGTGTCCAGACCTTAAAGCTAAATCTGTTTAAAAGCAGATTATGTTCAGACTTACGTCCAAATTGTAAAGTCTATTGCACTCAGACTCTACTTCAATCTGAACACCCTTAGACTTTACGTCTAGAACGAGACAAAAGTTCCATACGTAGTAGATTCCAAACGAAGCATGTTCAGAATGAAACAACTTGAAAGAACGTAACACAAGCCCCGAACATATAACGGCTAGTGATTTGGTTTGGATTTCACATCAAGATTAATTTGATGGACTTAATCTAATTGATTGACACTTGGATCTTGAAGACAAGAACTTTCTATACGAAGAAGCTCTACTTATGGAAACCAAGATTCTGTTTGTATGGGCGATCATAATCAATTTGGGATTCTACTTCTATCACTCAACGGCTACCAAATCTTCTAGATACAGATCTATTCAATGGGTAGATTGGAAGACGATCCTCTAGATACTGTCCAATGGCTAGTTTGGAAGTTGAGGAGTATTTAAGGATGATCGATGAGGAAGTAAGAGATGGAGCGTAGAATTTATAATTCCAAAGTTTGAGCGACCTTCGATCATACATTTATCTCTTGTGAGCTTAAATGTTTGTGATCATGAGAAAAATACCAAAAGAGTGACTTAGTGAGATAGTGTGATCTACTACTAAGTGTTTGCACTCAAAGTTGTAATCTCTTGTTGATTGCATAATCGAATCTAGCCAGAAGGCTGTTAGCATGGGAGAGTGGACGTAGGCTTGATCTAAGCTGAACCACTATAAATTCTATGTTCTTGTTCTCTTCCCTAAACTCTTTATTTTGTAGTTCTATTTAACTGTTAAAGTATGAACCCGCTCAAAGTCTGATGTTCTTCAAACTCTGTTTTGGAAACAAAATATCTCTACTATTCTTTCGAAAAATTGTCTTCACAATTATTCACCTCCTCTAGGTGTTCATACTAGCATTAACAATTGGTATCAGAGCCAAGTGCTCGTTTTATTAAAGTGTTTTTATTTTTGAACTAACGATCTCCTATGGCTAGTATTTTGGCACTAGGACTTATGGAAGGGCAAAACAACATAAGGCCACCATATTTTGATGGAAAGGAATACTGTAACGCCGCAATCCTCGAGCTTGCGTACATCCTTTTGCGGTCAATACAAATGCGACGTTCCCACGTGTCGTCACCGACCCAATTCATTTTTAAACACATGTGGAAGCGAAACAAATACCCCTAACAACAAACAGCATGGAATAGGAAAGCAAGGCAACATTTCACAAAAGCACACTTTTATAAACAACTAGGTTTAGGTAAAAAAATGAGTCTAGTCAAAGTCTACAAAAGATCGACTCTAAAAAAGAATCTATCATACGACATACAAGTCGGACACATACGCCGATTCTTCAGACTCCACCTCCACAGACTCAAGGCTTCTATTCTCCAGCTAGGGACCTAAAAATGGTTATACAATAACCAGTGAGACAATGTCTCAGCAAGTCCACCCCCTAAACCCTTATTAGGAAGGAAATATGCCTTAGGGCGCTCTAGCCATACAACCACACAATGAGAATAGAGGACTTACCTCACCTCGGTTCCTTCTTGCACGTCAGCACATTTCATATCACGAATGCATATAACTAATGCACATAACAATTGAAACGCCTCATCAACTTAATCAATCACACGGGTCCCGATTATAAGGCCAAACCGTTATGACACGTCCCATACCATGCCACACAATTTTTATCTCATAATTAGGCACATCAAAGTCAAACAATCATGCATTCCAATTGTTAATTAAGCCTTTCAAGGGACATATGTAGATCGGTGAAACGAGTTTCCTTTGAAAGAAGATAATCTGGAAAAATGACACCGAGAACAGGGGGAATTAATCGTCTATATATGTTAATCTAGAACGATTTGGGGTTAAATTTCTTCATGAGATATTTACCTTTAGGACTTGTCTATAAGATATCAAAATTTCAGAATTTTTGGAGTTCATTTGGATATTTAATTTAAATTACTTCCGAAACTGTGCAAGCTGAAGTGTTAAAATTTTGAAGACTGTGATGCATGGACCGTACTGTTTTGTGTGAGATTCTTTTGGTATGGTGTTTTTCATGAGATATCTGCCTTTAGGTCTTGCCTATAATATGTCAAGTTTTCAGAATTTATTTATACCATTTACTAATTTTTATTTTTAACCAAAGGACTGTATTCTATTTTATCTAAAAATTGATGTGTTTTCAAAAATAAATGAATTTTCCATGTGATGAAATGCTTTGAGTGGTTGATCTTGCTAAATATGTGATGACATATGGCATGTTATATGGTATCAAAAGCTAGTTGAGATTCTTGATATTGATGCATCAAATGTCATGTTGAAATTGAGATACATGTGTGAATATAAATTGAGATAATAACAAGACCGTTGGAGGTGTGAGCCGACGATGCCTTGGGAGTTTCGAGATGCTCGGAGTGTGTGTGCCGGATGCCCGGAGTATGTGTGCCAGATGTCCTCGGGAGTTTCGAGATGCCCGGAGGTGTGTGCCGGAAGCCTCGGAGATGTGTGCCGTGGGGATACCTCGTGATGCTAATTGGGGTACGAGATGCCCGAAGTGTGTGTGCCAGATGCCCGGAGGTGTGTGCCGGAGGTTCCTCGCGATGCCAGGTTGGATGCGAGCAATAAATTGAGAGATGCAAACTCTGGTCCCTGGAAAGATAAAATTGAGACTGTATCATGCGCATGGATGTGTACATATGGCATGGTGATATATGCATGACTGCTTGATGATAAATGCATGGTGGTATATGCACATATGGCATGGTGATATATGCATGACTGCTTGATGATAAGTGCATGGTGGTATTATATGCATGGCTGCAAGGTAAGGTATGCTTAAATGCATGAATGATATGTGTTTTATTCATGATACCTTGATTGTCCTGTTTGATGCACTGTGTAGTGTGGCGGATCTTTACTGCTGAGTGGTTGTACTCACCCCTTTTGGGGATTAACATTTCAGGTTAGAAAGATGCCTCTTTCACCAGTTGTGCGTGGTACCTTCTATGGCATACTTACTGACATTGAGGTGGAGTGCACCGAGCATTCCTGTATTAGTATACATGGTCTGGAGTATGTCAGAGTTCGAGTATTGGTGATGTACGACGTGGGTTCAGCTTATCGCCTTATCATCCAAGAGTTTTTGTCCGTTCACGTTCGATGCAATGGGGTGATGCTAGGGATGTTACCGCCGTTGCCGCCCGATGCACCGGGTTGGGTGTGATGGCACGTAAGACTAGTAGGAGCTGACGTTTTCTTTTTGGGGATAGCCGACACTTGGCGATGGAGGGATGTACATGTTTCATGTAAGGTCGAGTTCTCTTTTGGGTATAGCCAAGTATAGTTAAAAATCTTGGCCTTTTTGTTGTATCGACCTGAAATGTCCATCATGAAAATATAAATAAAAGTGAATCGGCTTTATCTTTTCTTCTGGTGCGTAGTTGGTGTGCATTGCATTATTGTTATTGGAGGGAGAGATGATGAGACTTATTTATGCTTCCGCTGATGAACTGCGCTGGGACCTTTATAAAAAAAAAATTGGAAAAGTATTCTACTAATCAACCCCTATGAACCATGGTTTCACTAAAATTTAAAGGTTACCTAACTGATATGTAGTAGGATGAGTGTCAAGAAGTCTATGGCGACCTTAATGGATTGGGGGCCGTCAAGGGGTGCCGCAGCGGTTGGTATCAGAGCAAATGGTTGTAGGTGGAGTGATAAGGAGCCTCATTTGGAAATTAAGGAATATGATGATAATGCACACCATAGGATATTAAATAGAATAATTGGTTAACCTTGAATAACGGGTGATGAGTATTCACTCGTAGATCCCTAGTAGTTTATTTTGAGTTGTCTTTAGGTACCAGTAACATGTATATGTTACTTATGTAGTTATAGTTGCTTGTAAATGGAAATAGTGAGTCTTAGACAATTGCTGATGCAAATGCTTGGAAACTGCAGGAAAGTTATGGTGCAGCTGTAAGTGCTCATCCATCGAAGGTTGAAGCCTCTGCTGCGAGGGTTGAACCCCGAATGGAAGATATCTTATAAGCATTGGCCAATATTGGAAATTTGATGGAAGGACAGGCACAGCAACAACCCGGAGTGGAACGTCGCCCTCAAGGACTGGTGGAGCAATTTCTAAAGTTGAAGCCACCTAGGTTCAGTGAAATGGGAAGTCTTGAGGAGGCGGAACATTGGATTGATGGGATAGAATAGATTTTCCGGTTGTTGGACTGCAGTGATGCTGAGAAAATAGTTTTGGCAAAGTACCAACTAGAGGGAAATGCAGAGTTTTGGTGAAGAGCTTCGAGGGATACGATCTTTCCACTAGGTACCAATGTGAACTAGGATGAATTTGTTAGAGTTTTCAATAGGAAGCATTTCTCTGACTGTGCTAAGGATAGGAAGATCACTGAATTTGTTCAGTTGGAACAAAGGGAGCTGACAATGGATCAGTATGAGGCAAAATTTTCTGAATTGTCTAGGTATGCTCCCAGATTGATTGAGGATCGTGAGGAAAAGGCTAAGAGATTTTTGAAAGGGTTGAGGACTGATATTAGGAAACAACTTGTGCCTTTGAATATAAGGGATTATCATGAAGTTTATGAAAGGGCACAGTTAGTGGAGCAAGAGCTGGTAAGAGAGTGATCAGAGTTTAAGAGACAGCTGAGCTTTAGTGATATCAGAAGGGGTAAAAGACCCTATCCTGGTCAAGGTCAGACTTGGGAGGCTAAGAAAAAGAGCAATTTTGGAAATTTTGGAAGAGCTAGGGATGGTCTGAATATAGGGAAAGCACCCTATTAGCTGATGTTTGTCAAAGGTGTGATGGGTGGCATGGCCCAGGACCTTGCAATAGACGACTGGGATGTTATGATTGTGGACAAGTAGGTCACCTTAAGAGAGACTGCCCAAAAGGAAGTTCGCAAATGAGTGTTGGCTTGGTGCGACAGGCACAACAGAGTGCTATTAGACCAAACTTTCCAAGGAATCCTCAGAGGCCACTAGCACAAGGAAGGGTGTATGCGGTCACCTAAGAGGAAGCAGAAGCTTCCATAAATGTTATATCAAGTACGATTTTCATAAATGGCAAGAAGGCATATGCATTGTTTGACACGGGTGCTACGCATTCATTTATATCTGAAAGATATAGGCAATTGAGTGAAATAGAAGCTACGCCTCTTAAGACGCCTCTTTGTGTTTCCACACCTTTAAAAAATATGGTATTATCTATGATGATGTGTGCAAAATGTAAGATAACAATAGGAGGAAGGGATATGGAAATAGACCTAGTCGTAATGGCTATGCATGATTTTGATATTATCGTAGGAATGGATTGGCTTCGTGAGTATCGGGCCAAAATGGATTGTTATAGGAAAGTGATCCAATTTGTTTTACCGGACCAATCTAGTTGTGAATTTTACGGAGGTCAAACCAATCTATCTATAGCACTTATTTCAGCAATAGAGGCTCATACATTACTTGACGAAGGATGTCAAGGGTACCTGGCAGTGGCTAAGGATTTTGCTAGGGAAGAATCTAAGCTCGATGAATTCAAGTAGTTAATGAATTTCTAGATGTATTTCCAGAGGAGTTACCCGGTTTACCACCAGAGTGAGAAATTGAGTTTGAAATAGAAATAATGCCTAGAACAGGACCAATATCGAAAGCCCCCGTATAGGATGGCCTTAGTGGAACTGAAGGAATTGAAGGTGCAACTACAAGAGTTACTTGATAAAGGATTCATTAGGCCAAGTGCTTCTCCTTGGGGCGCACTAGTCTTGTTTGAGAAAAAGAAAGATGGGTCGATGCGTCTATGTATTGATTTCAGACAGCTGAATCAAGTGACCATTAAGAATAAATATCCTTTATCTAGAATTGATGATATGTTCGACCAACTACAAGGAAGTTCGGTCTTTTCTAAGATTGACTTGAGATCGGGATACCATTAGTTAAGGATAAAGAAAGAAGACATTCCTAAGACTGCATTTAGGACTCGTTATGGGCATTATGAGTTCTCAGTTATGCTTTTTGGATTGATGAATGCACCAGCCGCATTCATGGATTTAATGAATAGGATATTTAAGCCTTATTTGGATCAGTTTGTGATTGTTTTCATTGATGATATCCTGGTATATTCCAGGGGACCTGAAGAGCACGAGCAGCATTTGAGCATAGTTTTGCAAACTCTGAGAGATCATAAGTTGTATGCCAAATTCAGCAAGTGTGAATTCTGGCTGGACCGAATAATATTTTTGGGACACGTAGTGTCAGAAAGAGGAATTGCAGTGGACCCGGCGAAAGTTGAAATGGTAATAAATTGGCCGAGACCGACAACACCCACTGAGATCCGAAGTTTCTTAGGATTGGCTGGTTATTATAGAAGATTTATTGAAGGGTTTTCATGATTAGCAGGCCCCTTAATGAAATTAACGCGGAAGAATGTAAAGTTTGAATGGAGTGGAGAATGTGAAAGGAGCTTTCAGGAACTTAAAAGAAAATTGACTACGGCTCCAATCCCGACTATACCATTTGGGTCTAATGGTTTTACAGTATATAATGATGCATCTCATAAAGGACTAGGATGTGTTTTGATGCAACATGACAAGGTCATAGCCTATGCATCGAGGCAATTGAAGCCCCATGAACTGAATTACCCAACGCATGATTTGCAATTGGCAGCTATAGTGTTTGCTTTGAAAATATGGAGACATGGAGACACTATCTATATGGAGAGAAGTTTAAAATCTATATAGATCATAAGAGCCTCAAGTATTTGTTTTCACAAAAAGAGTTGAACATGAGATAGAGAAGGTGGATGGAGTTATTGAAAGATTATGACTATGAGATACGATACCATCCAGGAAAGGCAAATAAGGTGGCAGATGCCCTTAGTCGAAAGTCGGCTATGGACATGGCTAGTTTAAGAATAACATAGTGGAATCTATTAAAGTCTATTGTGGATTCAGACTTCAAGTTGGAAATGGACCACCTTACTGGCATGCTTACTGCATTAAGGATAGAGCCTTAAATCATTAAGAAATTTAAGATTTTACAAAAATCTAACCCTGAAATTTTGAAGATACGAGATGCTGTGTCTTTAGGAAAAAGACCAGAATTTCAAGTTCTTGAAGATGGAGTGGTAAGATGCCAAGGATGTCTTTGTGTTCCCGAAAATGAAGAAGTGAAAAAGGAAATTTTGTCGAAGGCACATAGGAGTAATTATAGTATTCATCCGGGTAGTACAAAGATGTACATGAATTTACATCAGCAATTTTGGTGGAATGGCATGAAAGTAGATACGGCTAAACACGTTTCTCAATGTTTAACATGCCAACAAATGAAAGCGAAACATCGCAAACCTGCAAGACTATTGAGACCGTTAGACATACCATAGTGGAAATGGGAACATATAACGATGGACTTTATGCAAGGACTCCCAAGGACATCAAGTGGTCACGATTTGATTTGGTGATAATGGATTGTTTGACTAAGTCTGCTCATTTCCTAGCTGTCCATATGAACTATTCAATGAATAAACTTGCTGAGATGTATGTAAGCCAAGTAATACGCTTACATGGTATTCCTGTAACGATCACCTCTGATCGAGACTCTAGGTTTACTTCAAATTTTTGGCAAAGTCTCCAAAATGCCTTAGGGACAAAGCTTCAATTTAGTACTGCTTTTCACCCTTAAAGGACAAACAGAAAGAGTGATCCAGACTCTAGAAGATATGCTGAGAGCCTATGTTATTGACTTTAGAGGAAGTTGGAATGAAAATTTGCGCCTGATAGAGTTTGCCTATAACAATAGTTTTCAGAAAAGTATAGGCATG
This sequence comes from Eucalyptus viminalis, assembly GCA_014182385.1. Classification (NCBI taxonomy): domain Eukaryota; kingdom Viridiplantae; phylum Streptophyta; class Magnoliopsida; order Myrtales; family Myrtaceae; genus Eucalyptus; species Eucalyptus viminalis. The sequence continues at coordinate 16,871,648 of CM024528.1, read as the reverse complement.
GCTCCGTATGAGGCATTATATGGAAGAAGGTGTATGACCCCTATCTGTTGGAATGAAGTAGGTGAAGGAAAACTGACAGGACCCAAGCTAGTGCAAGTTACTACAGAAGCGGTCGAGATAATCAAGAAAAGACTTAAGACAGCCCATAATAGATAGAAAGACTATGTTGATAGGCGTAGAAGGCCTTTGGAGTTTAGTGTGGGAGATCATGTATTCTTTAAAGTATCCGCTATGAAAGGAATATCCTGATTTGGAATGAAGGGTAAGTTAAGCCCTAGATTTGTTGGACTTTTTGAGATACTTGAAAGAATAAGAGATGTAGCTTATTGTTTGGCGATGCCTCATAAATTGGGAAATTTACATGATGTGTTTCATGTGTCAATGCTGAGAAAGTACCAGCCGGATCCTGGTCACATACTCGATCATGAAGCCATCAAAGTGGATGAGAAAGTGAGATACATCGAAGAGCCTGTGCAAGTACTGGATCGAAAGCAGCAAATTCTTAGGACCAAGAAAATCCTGTTGTAAAGATATTATGGCAACATCATGATGTGGAGGAAGCCACATGGGAACGTGAGGAATCGATAAAGGAAAAGTATCCCTACTTGTTTCAAGAGACATAAGTGATGCCTAATTTCAAGGACGAAATTCTCTAAGGAGGGGAGAATTGTGGCATCCCAAAATCTCATGGCAATTCTTGGAGGCATTACAACCTATGGAAAGATGATGGAATTACCCTTAAGTTGAATTGTAGCCATTAATCCATAATTTGCAATAAGATTTATGGCCAAACTTTTAATGGATAATTATTTGATAGGAAAGAAAATTCTATCATTGGCCATGTGTGTTATAAATTGGAATTTATGGATTTATGACTACAAGTTTTATGGCCATATTATTTTGTAAGTTAGGAATTTATTTAAGTGAAAGATATTAGTAGATTATTAAAGGGGAAGTGGGCCAAAATTCTTAGGCCAAGCCGGCCCAAAAACCCAGCCCACGATCACCCACCATTTGGCCATATGGGCCTAGTCCGCGAAACCCAAAGGAAGAGGAGGAGCTGCCGTCGACCAAGCTGGCCCAAGCCTAGCCAGATACAAGCCCATCTTGCATGGCAATTGCCAAGTGGTGCCGGCATGCAAGATCATGATTGTTAATCATGAGGGGGGAGAAATTAGAGGGGAAGAGGGAGCGGATTAAGCGAGGAAAGGGGAGAGCAAGAGAGGGAGTCGTCTGAGAGAAAGAGGAGAGAAAGAGAGTAAGGAAAGGAAAGGAAAGGAAGAGAGAAAGAGGCCGTGCGTGCGAGAGGAAGGGGGAGGTCCGTTCGCCGCCTTGCCCGCCGTTGGTCACTGTGTTCGTTGCTTGCTATGTTCGCTTGGACTAGAGGCAAGTAGAGTCCTAAAACCTACCATTTGCTTACTGTGATGTGTGTGTAGAAGATGGTGAATTTCGGTTATGGTGGATGTGATGAAAGGTCGAAGCTTTGGGGAGAAATTCGTTGGCCTAGCATGCGGTTTTCTGGAAAAATCAGCCCGACCCTTCACGAGTTTGTGAGTTGCATGTGACTTTTTAGTTGGAATCTCATTTCGATATCTTCATGAAAGTTGTATAGAACATCTTGAGGGATAACATACTAAAATTTGAGACGAAACGGACAAGGATTTGCTGGTGAAACGATTTTCCTTTGGAGAGATTAGATCTGGAATTTGTTGTGCTGACCTTTAGTGATTTCGTGTACTGTAAAGTAGCTTTCTTGCGAAAATCTCACTTTGAGTTCTTAATAAAAGTTGTAGTGTAATTTTTGAGGTAAAAAATATCAAAAATTTAGAGGACATGAACAAAAATAGGTCGGTGAAATCATTGTCCATTGAAGAAACTGGATCTGGGAAAATGCTACCTCGACCTAGTATGATTCTGTGATTTTTATAAAATCATACTATTAAAATTTGATCGTGTGTCCTTAATGAAAGTTGTAGGTAATATTCTGAGGTATAACATACTAAAACTTTAGAAGAAACGGACATATGTAGATTGGTGAAACGAGTTTCCTTTGAAAGAAGATAATTTGGAAAAACAACAGCGAGAACAGGGGCACTTAATCGTCTATATATGTTAATATAGAACGACTTGCGGTTTGATTTCTTCACAAGATATTTAAATTTAGGAATTTTCTATAACATATCAAAATTTCAGAATTTGTGGAGTTCAATTGGATATTTAATTTAAATTACTACCGAAACTATGCAAGCTGAAGTGTTAAAATTTTGAAGACTGTGATGCATGGACCGTATTGTTTTGTGTGTGATTCTTTTGGTATGGTCTTTTTCATGAGATATCTGCCTTTAGGCCTCACCTATAATGTATCAAGTTTTCAGAATTTATTTATACCATTTACTAATTGTTCTAGAGTTTTAACCAAAGGAGTGTATTCTGTTTTATCTAAAAATTGATGTGTTTTCAAAAATAAATGAATTTTCCATGTGATGCAATGCTTTGAGTGGTTGATCTTGCAAAATATGTGATGACATGTGGCATGTTATTGTTGGGGTTTCATGAATCATGTATAAGAAAAATTTACAAAAAGAACGCAGTTGAAACAATGATATATTTTATACATGATTCTCCTAAGGCGTTGTTCGTGCGTTGTAATCAAAAATCTAAACATGAAAGGGAGTTAAACCAAATACCTCTTGAAGCACGCTTTGAAACGAGTCGGTTTGGATGTTCTACAGTTCGAGTTCCACAAGTGTCGGACCTCTAGTTTAGACACCCCAATAACGAACGTTGAACAGAAGAGAGAACTTTCGGATATTCACCACTTCGATTGTGCTAGCAATCACGTGGAAACAATCCATCGTATTCTTGATGTATAATAGTCACGGCCCGAACGAGATTACGCTCTTCTTACTTGCGTCTCAAAGACACAAGAACACGCACACAATTTGCTCTCGATTTTCAGCAAAGCATTTTCTCTCTAAAAACACAAAACGCATGCCCAACTTCCTCTGTTTTTCAACCCCTTGTTTTTGTCACAAAACAAACCTTTTAAAATAAAGATATAAACTGATCAGCAACGGTTGTTGATTGATGGACGATCAGCAACTGTTGTTGATCGTCCCCACTCATGCACGAACGATCGTGCATGAGCGGTTTCTCATACACGACTTCGTGTATGAGCGGTTGCTCATGCACGAGTTCGTGCATGAGGGTCAGCAACTGCTGACCGTTCATGCACGATTTCGAGGATGATGGTCAGTGGTTGCTGACCATCCAAGTTTCATGCATGTGCTTCGTGCACATGCAGGAAGCTTTATATATTATTTTATTATTGGTTATTAAAAGGTATTAATTAATTAATTAATTAATCGAAGAAATAATTAATTAATCAATCCCTTTTAAAAATAAAAAGAACATAATCTTTATATGTACAAATGGAATACATTAACATGTACCCACTTCGGGCATGCGTGTGCATCATATGCAAATAGGCTCGTGACTATCATACAAATTAAATTAAATCTCATTTAATTTAATTTCAAATCGACACAATTCGATTGTAGTAATTGCAAACACATTTGCAATTATATTTCTCTATTGTTCCATGTTATCCTAATTGTTTATGGTGTGTGACATTCCTAGGTTCATCACTAAGCTGGTAGTAAGACTTGTACTAACACATTAGTACTTCCAAAATAATTAATTGTCCTGATTAATCTTTGGGTCCTACAAGCCATGATTGACATCTAGCAATATGTCATGGCTACCTAGATAGTGTGAATACTTTAAGAACATAATGAACCTGTCAGCTTTGGCTGCAGTGTAATTCAATCCCTTTGTCTTACTATGTCCCGATCAAACAAAGACCATGGAATATTTTTCAAGTCATTAATTCGATCATATGCACAAATCTAATTGACATGCATTTTATTCGAGACATAAACAATTTATTTTCGGCTACAACCCCGGCCGAGGATTTCAATGCGGTGTCACAATTATATCACATAGGACATCATTATCATACCTTACATATAACAAGGAGAAAAATTCCATATTGTGCACATGTGTAACTTCGTATATGAACAAACTATGACCATCAAGATATAAAAACGGATCAATGACCCGGCATTATGTGCACCCGTGAATGATAGTTGTTCAATACACAAGTTAACATTGTGCCTCAGGTCTAAGGATTATTTACACAAGACCAAAGCATGAACAATTAGACATTGACCACACTAAAAGCTTCCATGTCACTAATCATTCCATATGCGTCACGTTCAGTGAATTTGTCTAATACAAACACCCATGTTCTAACTCAGGCATCATAATACCTAATGACATCTAACTCATCATTCCCTTAAGTATCCAATACTTAATGGTGAAGTTAAGAACACACCCGTCTCAACAGGATTATTAATATCCACTCAATAATCCATCAACCGGGAACGATTTAAAGATTCAGTCTAACTATGAACCCGTCACGTATATTCTTGACGTCTCAAGAATAAGTCTAGTTGCAACTGATCTTATGGAATCATTAATAAATATAAAATAATGGGACAAATGAATGAATACGTCATTGCCATTAATTAAATAATAATGAAAATACAACTGAAATCCCTAATATGTAACTATTACATAATAGCTTTAGGGCATACAACCAACAGTTATATGGTATCAAAAGCTGGTTGAGACTCTTGATATTGATGCATCAAATGCCATGTTGAAATTGAGATACATGTGTGAATATAAATTGCGATAATAACAAGACCGTCGGAGGAGTGAGCCGACGATGCCTCGGGAGTTTCGAGATGCATGAAGTGTGTGTGTCGGATGTCCTCGGGAGTTTCGGGATGCCCAGAGGTGTGTGCCGGATGTTCCTCACAATGCCAGGTTGGATGCGAGTGATAAATTGAGGGATGCAAACTCTGGTCCCGGGAAAGATAAAAATTGAGACTGTATCATGCGCATGGATGTGTATATAAGGCATGGTGATATATGCATGACTGCTTGATGATAAGTGCATGGTGGTATATGCACATATGGCATGGTGATATATGCATGGCCGCAAGGTAAGGTATGCTTGAATGCATGAATGATATGTGGTTTATTCATGATACCTTGATCGTTTTGTTTGATGCAGTATGTGTGGCGGATCTTTACTAATGAGTGGTTGTACTCACCCATTTTGGGGATTAACATTTCAAATTAGAAAGATGCCTCTTTCACCAATTGTGCGTGGTACTTTCTATGGCATACCTACTGACGTTGAGGTGGAGTGCACCGATCATTCTTGTATTAGTATACTTGGTCTGGAGTATATCTGAGTTCGAGTATTGGTGATGTACGACGTGGGTTCAGCTGATGGCCTTATCATCCAAGAGTTTTTGTCCGTTCACGTTCGACGCAATGGGGTGATGCTAGGGATGTTACCGCCGCCGTCGCCCGATGCACCGGGTCAGGTGTGATGGCACATAGGACTTGTGGAAGCTGACGTTTTCTTTTTGGGGATAGCCGACACTTGGCGATGGAGGGATGTACATGTTTCATATAGGCTCAAGTTCTCTTTTGACTATAGTGAAGTATAGTTAAAAATCTTGGCATTTTTATTGTATCGACCTGAAATGTCCATCGTGAAAATATAAATAAAAGTGAATCGGCTTTATCTTTTCTTCTGGTGCGTAGTTGGTGTGCATTGCATTCTTGTTATTGGAGGGAGAGATGGTGAGACTTATTTATGCTTCCGCTGATGAATTGTGCCGGGACCTTTATAAAAAAAAATGGAAAAGTATTCTACTGATCAACCCCTATGAACCATGGTTTCACTAAAATTTAATGGTTACCTAACTGATATGTAGTAGGATGAGTGTCAAGAAATCTGTGGTGATCTTAACGGATTGGGGGCCGTCGAGGGGTGCCACAAAAGGCACTACCTACTCATCAGTTCGATGTCTTCTAACTCAGCCAAGCTTCGTCTCAGCACCATTGAGCACGGTGATGTCTTTCAAAAGACGACTTTCCCAAAGGAGCATAGGTTCAGAATCTACTGTAACCCGAGTCCCACTTAGTGGGTATCCCACGTAGGGTAACATCCATCCGATTCAAACCGAGGACAGGTTCTTTTAATCAATCACACGACCAATCATTCTCGGGCCAGGACACCGTGTATTGCAGTCAAATGCCTCCATTAAAATGGTGATTTTGGCACATTTTCTTCATATTCAAAACATCCGCAAAATAGTCGTGTGTGGGTACACAGTCAATTTCAATAAGAAAAACCGATACCTTTTCTTTTTCGAACCCCACTATTAGATATAATACTTAAAATCCATTTTCGGTGTCAAAACCCGACACCCGAGGTTTCTGAGTAAATACTATCATTTTCACAACCACCACTCAATTTCACAATTCGACAATTAATTTGCATAATCTACATGCAACATTGTAATCAGTACGAAATTCCGGTCACCGCCTATTCCGATCAAATTTTCGGATTATAATAAATAATTAAATATATCCCTAAAATAAATAAATAAATAATATATTATTATAATATAATTTAATAAAATAAAATTTATAAATTCGAAATAATTGATTAGTTTAAAATAATTAATTAAGGGCTTAAACAAGATTACACTAATTTAATCACCTAATTAGCCTTAATAATTATCCACTAAACTAATCACATCCCTTAATCTAATCAACAATTAACTAAACTAATCTAACCACCTAACCATACTTAGCTTAATCTAAACACCCCACAAGCATAATTAACATCATAAGCAAGGTTTAGTGAGTAAACTCACTAGTTTAGTGTTCCGGTGAGTCCATGGCGACGGCGAGGTCGGCGACAAACCTCCAAGCGGCGACACCAACCAAGGCCGGGAAGGGCTTGAAAACGAGCCACGAAGTATGAAGACCCTTGCTGGCTTCTGCTTCTGCTTGCTGAACCGAGAAAAGAGAACTAGTGGTTGGTTGAGGCCGAAACAGCAAAGAACGGGCTGATCGGAGCTCCGGCGAGCAGGTCGTCGGCAACTCGTGGCACTCGGGGGTCAAGGGGGTCTTGCTAGTGGTTGAAATGGGCCAAGGGGAATAGCCGGAATGGGAGAAAAACAAAGAAAATGTGAAATAGGCGGACCAAGCGGGCGGACCGATGGACCGATGACCGACAGCTTCTCGTCGGAGGACGAGACGGCCGGCAAGTTGTTCCGGCAAACAGCGAAATGCCCCTATACGGTCCGGATGTCCTCGTCATGGTGGTGGGTGGAGTGAGAGCTAATTCGTCCAGGAAGACAACTTTTAACTCGAGCTTTTAACAAAAGGTCAGTTGGAGCATAAACTCGAAGGAAGGAAAATAGGGGAGAAAAACGGTCTACAGTGGCTCCAACGTGCGTGCGACAGCCAAGGGGGATGAGCTAGGGTTTTCTCTGGTTCTCTAACCTTCCTCAACACTTCAACAATGGTTAAAGTGAAGCCACATGAAGAAGAAGAAGCTTCAGTTGAAAGGGGTCCACCATTTGCCTTCAAAGTCTTCAATCTCATCCCCAAACACTCATCACACTTGCCCCCACCACTCTGTTCTTCACCTTCTTTCTCTGTCTCTTCTCTCTCTTTTTCTCCTTCTTCTATCTCTTCCCGAGTCTCTTGCAAACTGACAAAACTCTTCAAACTTCGTAAGGCTAAAGGAGTCATTTCATCCTCATCCTCTTATCCTGTAAGATGAGAATTCATTTCTTCTTCACAGGAGCAGCCATGGGTTCCTTGCCTTTCCTCTTTGTTGCAATAGAGTCTTGTTTTGTTTTCACAGGAGATTTTTCTTTTATACACTCCAACACCTTGTTCAGCTCTTTCAAACGCATCTTTGTGACCATTTTAAAACCAATCACCATTGGAGGGATGCTTTTCAAACATAATGGTGCAGAGATGTGAACGTTAAAATGTTTAAAAAGGCGCATGATAAGAGCAAAGTAAGGGAGTTGTCCCTTATCTTTTACCATTGTCCTGTACATATGGAACATGATGGTGTGAGGTAGAGAGAATTTGAATCCAGCATTGATGGCATACATCAATTTCCCTTCAGAGCGAGAGACATCAGTCTTGGATGTTGACTTTGGACAAATACAATTGATTACGTTCTTGTGCAGCAAGATGTCGGAAGCATTCATCCTTAAGTAGGAAATATTCCCTTCAGCATCTCGATCTTTCACCAATGACAGAGTGGCATGAGCAACAGACACACTAATTGGTTGGAAATTCGATCTTTCCACCCCAATTATGTCAACCAAAGTATCCATATTCACCACAAATTCCTTATTCCTCACCGAGAAAAAGAAACTGTTTGCATCCATGAAAAATAAGTTCGAGTAAAAGTAAGCTGTGAGTTCAGGATAAGCAGCAGTAGATTCAGAACAAAATTGCTCCAATTATAGTAGAGCAAACTTCTCTCGCAGATTTACTTTTACCAAGTCAAGGAAATCAAAATCGACATTCTTAGGGTACATAACCCCTCTCTTCATTAGACTCGAGTAAACTCTCTTGTGGTTCTTCGATCTGAAAAGACTTGAACCATCACTAGCAATCTTTGAAGCCACTCCTGCTCTAGGCTAAAAATGAGTAAACATTCGTTCATCGTCGTCCTGTCCTTATGGTTGATTAGCGGTCCTAAAGAATGGGTCACTAGGAAAGTTAGAGAAAGCTTTTTCAGTCGACCCCTTTTTGACAATACCCATTCTCTCCATATCTCGCAGAAATAGAGTCTCATTCCTATAGCGCCTCTCTTGCAAATATTCATCTATCAAGGACATAGCAGTTCCCCCTCTTTTCGTACTAGAATAAAGCTTGTAAGCAACTTGAGGAGTTAACGTTCTTAAAGGTTCCACTTCTTCCAAAACTTCTTCTTCTGGAAGATTCTGTGGAGAAGATTGATGTTGCTGAGAAGGTTGTTGTTGTCTTGGTCATTGTGGAGGAGTAGAATCTTCTTCTTCAGTCAAGTCAAAGTGTGTAGGACCCTCTAGCATGTGCCGTGGTCCCCTGCTTGCAATTCTTGATGACTTTCTCGAAGACATTGTCTCTTCAAACTTTATCCCTGAGTCTGAGCTTCTTCAGACTTCAAGAGATAAGATGTTAAGTCTGGTTCGTATAGACTCAAATAGGCTTTTCTCTAATAGTTTTGTAAATATGTCCGCCAATTGATTCTTTGAATCAAGAATTGGATTGTAACTTCTCCGTTTTGAACATGATCTCTAATAAAGTGGTGTCGAATCTCTATATGCTTTGCTCTTGAATGAAGAATTGAATTCTTTGTGATATTAATTGCACTAGTGTCATCACATTTGATCTCGGCGCATGAGTTTTCATTTCCAAAGTCTCTTAGTTGTTGTTTTATCCATAAGATTTGAGAACAGTAACTTCCGAGAGCCATATACTCTGCTTCTGCTGTTGAAAGAGTCATAGTACTTTGCTTCCTTGAAAACCATGATACTGTCATGTTACCAAACAATTGACAAGTGTCGAAAGTACTATTTCTATCAACTTTGCAACCTGCTAGATCTACGTCTGAATATCCAAGGAGAGTAAAGTCTCCTCCTTTAGAATACCACAGACCTAACTTTGAGGTAGTTGCAACATATTTGATGATGCGTTTTGCAGCACTTGGATGAGATTCTTTGGGATCTGATTGAAATCTGGCATAAATGCAAACACTAAACAAAATGTCAGGTCTAGAAGCAGTAAGATAAAGTGAGCCAATAATACTCCTGTAGAGCTTCTGGTCAACTTTCTTTCCTCCTTCATCTTTGTCCAACTTCGAAGAACTAGACATTGGTATCTCAGTCTTTTTGCAATTCTTCAATCCGAACTTTTTAACAAGTTCTTTTGCATATTTTTTCTTGGTGAATGATAATTCATTCCTTCAATTGTTCACTTGTAGTCCGAGAAAGAAAGATAGTTCACCCATCATGCTCATCTCGAATTCTTCCTGCATAGACTTAGAAAACTTCTTGCATAGGTTTTCGTTAGGTGATCCAAATATAATATCATCAACATAGATTTGAACAAGTAGAAAGTTTTTACCTTCTCTTTTAATAAATAAAGTAGTGTCCACTTTTCCTTTGATAAAACCATTTTGAATTAAAAACTTACTTAACTTGTCGTACCAAGCTTGGGGTGCTTGCTTTAATCCATATAGAGCTTTTTCAGTTTGAATACTAAGTCTAGTTTCCTTGGGTCTTCAAAATCGGGAGGTTGCTCCACATAGACTTCTTCTTGGATAAATCCATTCAAGAATGCACTTTTGATGTTCATTTGGAATAACATGAAATTCTTATAACAAGCAAAAGCAAGCAATAATCTAATTGCTTCTAACCTTGCTAGCAGTACGTAAGTCTCATCATAGTTTATCCTTTCTTCTTGCGTATATCCTTTGGCCACGAGTCTTGCTTTGTTCCTGACCACTTTTCCTTTTTCGTCAATCTTGTTCCTGAAAACCCATTTAGCTCCAATAATAGATTTACCTTTTGGTTTACTAGTTAATTCCCAAACATCATTAATGCTGAACTACCTAAGTTCTTCTTGCATTGCTTCAATCCAGCTTTCATCAGTTAAAGCTTTTTCTATGCTATTGGGTTCGATTTCAGAAATAAGTGCCACAGCGCTAGACTCTTCTTGCCTTTTGGATTTGGTACAAATCCCTTCATTAATGTCACCAATAATAAGTTCTTTTGGATGACTAGACTTGTGCTTCCAGTTGCTGGTCAGTCTGACAGATTGTTGATCTTCATCTTGAATTGATTCTACAAAATCCGTTCGTTGTTCTTCTGAAATCTGAGTTGCTTCAGGGGAGGTAGACTTTGTAGAGTCTAGAGCAGATTCAGATTCTTCAGGTTGAGTCTAAATCTATTGATTTTGCAAAGAGTCTTAATATTTGACATTCATCGATTCTTCCATAGACTGAGTCTTCTTGTCGAATACTATGTAGGCTTTGCTGGAAGTTAAATATCCATGGAAGATTCCTTCATCTAATTTTTCTTCAAACTTACCAATTTGATCATTTGCATATTTCAAGACACAACATTTGCAACACATGAAAATAAGAAACAATTGGCTTTTTTCCTTTGAATTACTCATAAGGAGTTTTCTCCAAAATAAGCCTTAAGAAAACTCTGTTAATAATATAGCAAGCTGTAGAGACTGCTTCAGCCCAAAAACGAGAAGAAATATTACTTTCTATTAAAAGAGTTATTGTCAGTTCTTGCAAAGATCTATTCTTCCTTTCCACAACTCCATTCTATTCACGAGTGTATGGAGAGGAGAACACATGCTAAAAACCAGATTCATCACAAAATTTGGCAAAGTCTTGATTTTCAAACTCACCTCCATGGTTTGTCCATATGCTTGAAATAACATACCCTTTCTCATTCTGTACTTTCTTATCAAACTTTGAAAAGTGAGAGAAGGTTTCAGACTTACTTGCCAGAAAGTAAACCCAAGTAAATCGTGAATAATCTGTGGCATCCCAAAATTCAAAGTCAAGTTATAAGGTGTGTTAAAGCCTCTAATTAGGTAATGAAATTACCTATGGTTTATGTCTTAGCCATTAGTTTTCTTAAGGCTATGTGTTTTATGCTTGTGTTCTTGAATTTCCTTTATTTAGAACTATAGGATAAATTAATAATCTATGCTTGGCCATGCACCTCATAAATTAATCTCTATAAATAAAGTGTTATAAGACTTTGGCCAAGTATGTGTGGCAAATTGGAACTTATGGAATTATAATTTTAAGTGCATAATTATTTTATATTGTAACCTAATACTTTGATTTAAATAGAGATTTAAAAAAAAAGGGTTGAGTTTAGCTTGGATCTTAGGCCCAAGAGGGATGGGCCTAAGATAGGCCAAGTCCATCGGCCCAAATGGAGGCCCACGGAAGGGCTGTCGCCGGCCCATTGAGGCCCAAGATGAAGGTGGCCGGCCCATGCATGGGTCTTGCCAAGTGGCAAGAAGGAGCTCATGCGTTGGCCATTGGCGAGGCAATCTCATGATTGCAAATGATGAGGTTTGGGGGAAATAAAAGGGAAGAGAGAGAGAGGGGTGGCCGGTTCATTCGCCCAAGAGAGAGAGAGAGAGATTGTGCGAGAGAGAGGGAGAGCGGCCGAGAGAGAGGAGAAGCCGAGGAGGGAGTTGCCGTCGCTCGCTGTCCGTCCGCCGTGTTCGCCGCCGTCCGTCCGGTCTAGAGGCAAGTGGGAGTCCTCTAGCTGATCTTGCATGTGTGTTTCTTACATGTATGGTTGATATAGTGTCGAGTTTGGGTGATTAGGTGAGGAAAACCGAAGTATGGATGGATTGTTCTTGGGTGGTATGGCTGTTTTCGCTTGAGCAGTTTGAGTCAGAATGTTGTGTGAGCTTGCATGCACGTTTGGAGTCCGATTTTTGCATTGATCTCTTCATGAAAGTTGTAGCTAACATATCTAAATATAACATACTGAAATTTCGTGGAAAATGATGGATATTTGAGTGGTTAAACTCTCATCCTACGGAGACCTCAGATCTGGAACGATTTTACTGACCTCTTGTTGGATTTGTGGTTGCATGTTGATTTGTGCTAAGAATCTTTTTCGATCTCTTCATGAAAGTTGTAGCTAACATCTTAAACTACAACATACTAAAATTTTAAGTGAAATGAACAAGTATAACCTAGTAAATCGACTAGATCTTGAAGACGGTAATTCTGGAGATGTATTACGGGACACCTTAGACTTCATGGACCTAAATGTCGACTATACTCTGGATATTTGACATGGATCTCTTCATGAAACTTGTAGAGAACATCTTTATGTAGAACTTATCCAAATTTCAGAGGAAACTAAAGAGAATAGGTAGGTGAAAACTCAGTATTTCGGAGAAGCAAGCACTGGACGATGCGGTAATGGATCCAGAAGCTTCGTGAGACTGTAGAAATTAATCTAAAAAGAATCTGGCTTGGAAGTCTTCATGAAAGATGTACGAAAATGTCTTGGATGTAACTCGGTAAAATTGCGTAATTTTTGGAGGTCATATGGATATTTAAATCGAATTTCTTCAAAAACTGTGCATTCTGATTTCACCCGAAAATGACATGCCATTTTGTGACAAATTGTGAAATTGTGTGAAATTCTATTTGGCAATGTGTTTTGCGTGAAATTATTATTCTATTGTCTTGTTTATCACTTGTCTTAATTTTATAATTTTTGGGAATTTATAGATATTAAATTTAATATTTTTGAAAATGACAAAAGCTGAAATTTAAATAAATGAAAAAAGGGCATGAAAAATGGATTATTTTATTGGCCATAAATTCCACTAAATTTATTTCATAAATAATTATACCATGTAGCATGTATGATGAGGTCTTGATGTTTGCATGACATTGAAATGACATACATGTATAAATTCCATGCCAAGTATGACTTGTTTGATGTCACGTCATATGCCATGCTAAATTAAGACTGAACTTGGTAAACATGGATAATGGTAAATGAGGAGATGGTTGTGGTGGATGATGATTCTTGGATTATATTGAGATACAAGGTCGGATGACCCTGGGAGATTCAGGATGCCCGGAATATGGGTGGCCGGAAGCCCTGTCGGAGGTCTTTGCCCGAGGGGAATGCCTCGCGATGCCAGGATTGGGGTGCGGGATGCCCGGCCAGGGAGTGTAAATGCCGGAAGCCCTGTCAGAGGTCTTTGCCCAAGGGGAATGCCTCGTGATGCCAGTTGGGATGTGAGATGCCCGGAATGTGGGGGGCCGGATGCCCGGTGGCCTGGAATGGCTGAATGCCTGAGGTTTTTCTCGCATGGGATGTGAGGGTATAATATGAGATGAAATTGATGATCCGAGGAAGGATGATGTGGTGATCAAGTTGAAAGTTAAAAGTGGAAATCAAAGCATGATGATGATATATGATATGGCATGATGATATGCATGATGATGATGATATATGATAATGCATGAGGACATGTGTGATATGATGATGCCATGATGATGATGACATGTGTGATATGATGATGCCATGATGATGATGACATGTGTGATGTGATGATGTCATGATGATGATGACATGTATATGATTATGATGATGATGCATGATAGTGTGCGCATGGCTTCAAGGTAAGTAACGCCTGCAATGCATGTACTATGCATGCTACATTGAGTGGTTGTTGGATTCCTTTACTTGCTGAGTGGTTGTACTCACCCCTTTTGGGGACCAACATTTCAGATTAGTAGCATGCCGCTCACTGCCATCACGCGGGGTGTATTTTACGGGCTACCATCCGATGTCGAGGTCGAGTACGCTGAGATTGATTGTCCCTCTGTTCCTGGACTGACTTTTATTCGAGTATGTTGTTTAGTGATGTACGACGTGGGCCTGGCTGGGGGCCCTTTCATTCAGGAGTTCATATACGTCCATGTTCGTCGGGATGGAGTGATGCGAGGGATGTTGCCGCCGTCACCGCCTGATGCACCGAGTTGGGTGTGAGGCCCGTGCGTGATGAGTAGGAGCTGTGTTCTTTTTTGGGGATAGTTAGCCGACACTTATGATGGGGGTTGTGCACGTGTGATGTAGAGGGTCGAGGGTTCTTTTTGGGGTTTTAGGCTGGACATGGCTGAGTCCTAGCTTTTCCTTTTGGTGTATCGACCCAAAAGAAGTCCCATCTTGAAAATATATGTAAATAAAGTGTCGTGGCTTGTCTATAAAATCATGATGATTAGTGGTGTGTATTTGTATCATGGTTGGTAGGGGGAGAGATGGTGATGTTTTAATTTGCTTCCGCTAATGAGTCGCGCTGGGACTGTTTTGTTTTGTTTTTTTTTAAATGTGTCTGTGGATTACGACACTTCTTCTAAGAAGAAAGGTAATAAGGTGTAACATTGGTGCCTGTGGCGACCTACAAAGGGTTCGGGGTACCACAACGCCCCTTTTTGGTATCAGAGCAAATGGTTATATGTGGAGTGATAAGGAGCCTCATTTGGAAATTGAGGAACATGATGACAATGCACACCATAGGATATAAAACGAAATAATTGAATAACGGATGATGAGTATTCACTCGTAGATCCATAGTAGTTCATTTTGAGTTGCCTTTAGGTACTAGTAACATGTATATGTTACTTATGTAGTAGTAGTAGTTACTTTGAAAGGAGGCAGTGAGTCTTTGATTATTCCTGAGGCTATGCTTGGAAATTGCAGGAAAGTCATGGTGCGAGCTGGAAGTGCTCATTCATTGAGGGCTGACGCCTCTACTGCAAGGGCTGAACCCCGAATGGAAGACATCCTGCAGGCATTAGCCAATATTGGAAATCTGATGGAAAGGCAGGCGCAGCAACAGCCCGTAGTAGAACGCCGTACTCAAGGACTAGTGGAGCAGTTTCTGAAGCTAAAGCCACTTAAGTTCAATGGAATGGGAAGTCTTGAGGAGGCGGAGCAATGGATTGATGGGATGGAACGAATTTTCCGGCTGTTGGACTGCACTAATGCTGAGAAAATAGTTTTAGCAGAGTACCAGCTGGAAGGAAATGCAAAGTTTTGATGGAGAGCTTCCAAGGACATAATCTTTCCACTAGGTACTGATGTGAACTGGGAGGAGTTTGTTAGAGCTTTCAATAGGAAGCATTTTTCTGATTGTGCTAAGGATAGGAAGATTACTGAATTTGTTCAGCTAGAACAAAATGAGCTGACAGTGGATCAGTATGAGGCTAGATTTTCTGAATTGTCTAGATATGCTCCTAGATTGATTGAGGATCAGGAGGAAAAGGCTAAGAGATTTCTGAAAGGGCTGAGGAATGACATTAGAAAGCAACTGGTGCCATTGAACATAAGAGATTATAATGAGATTTATGAAAGGGCGTAGTTAGTGGAGCAGGAGCTGTTGAGAGAACGGTTGGAATTTAAGAAACCATTGAATTTTAATGATGTGAGAAGGGGTAAGAGACCTTATTCTGGTCAAGGTCAGACCTGGAATGTGAAAAGAAGAGTAATTTTGGAAATCTTGGAGGAGCAAGAAGTGGTATGAATATAGGGAAAGCACCCTATCAGCCTGGTGTTTGTCAAAGGTGTAATGGACGACATGGCCCAAGACCTTGCAATGGACGACCGAAATGTTTTGGTTGTGGACAAGTGGGTCATCTTAGGAGAAGTTGCCCACAAGAGAGGTCGCAAGTGAGTGTTGGCTCGGTGCGACAGGGATATCAGAGTGCTGTTAGGTCAAACCCACAAGGAAATCCTCAGAGGCCACCTGCACAAGGAAGGGTGTATGCGGAAGCTTCCAAGAATGTTATCTCAGGTACGATCTTTATCAATGGTGAAAAGGCATATGCATTGTTTGATACGGGTGCAACGCATTTATTTGTGTCTGAAAGATATAGCGTTTGAATAAGATAGAAGTTATGCCTCTTGAGACGCCTCTTTGTGTTTCCACGCCTTTAAAGGATATGATATTGTCTACCTTGGTGTGTGGGAATTGTAAGATATCAATAGGAGGAAAAGATATGGAAATAGACTTAGTTGTAATGGCCATGTATGATTTTGATGTTATTATAGGAATGGATTGGCTTCGTAAGTATCGGGCTAGAATGGATTGTTATAGAAGAGTGGTTCAATTCATTTTACCTGATCAGTCTAGTTGTGAATTTTTAGGAGGTTAGACCCATCTTCCTGTAGCACTTATTTCGGCAGTAGAAGCCTGTAAGTTACTTGACGAAGGATGTCAAGGGTACCTAGCCATAGTTAGAGATTATGCAAGGGAGGAGCCTAGACTTGAGGAAGTTCGTGTAGTTAATGAATTTCAAGATGTATTTCCTGAGGAATTGCCTGGATTGCCGCCAGAGCGGGAGATTGAATTTGAAATTGAATTAATGCCTGGAACAAAACCAATATCAAAAGCCCCATATAGGATGGCCTTAGTCGAATTGAAGGAGTTGAAAGTGCAACTGCAAGAGTTGCTTGACAAAGGATTCATTAGACCAAGTGCTTCACCTTGGGGTGCACCGGTCTTATTTGTGAAAAAGAAAGATGGATCGATGCGCTTGTGCATTGACTATAGGCAGCTGAACCAGGTGACCATTAAGAATAAGTATCCTTTGCCTAGAATTGATGACTTGTTTGACCAACTCCAAGGAAGTTCGGTCTTCTCTAAGATTGACTTAAGGTCGGGATACCATCAGTTGAGAATTAAGAAGGAGGACATTCCTAAGACTGCGTTCAGGACTCGTTATGGACACTACGAGTTCCTTGTTATGCCATTTGGATTGACTAATGCGCCGGCTGCATTTATGGATCTGATGAATAGGATATTTCAGCCTTATTTAGACCAGTTTGTGATTGTATTTATTGATGATATTATGGTATATTCAAAAGGGCCTAAAAAGCATAAGCAACATTTGAGAATAGTTTTGCAGATCCTGAGAGAGCATAAGTTGTATGCTAAGTTTAGTAAGTGTGAGTTTTGGCTGGACCAGATAATATTTTTAGGACATGTGGTGTCAGGAGAAGGGCCTAAAGGGCCTAATATTTTTATGCATCCAGACAATTGAAACCCCATGAACTGAATTACCCGACGCATGATTTAGAACTAGCAGCTATAGTCTTTGCCTTGAAGATATGGAGACATTATTTGTATGGGGAGAAGTTTGAGATTTATACGGATCATAAGAGTTTGAAGTATCTATTCTCACAAAAGGAGTTAAACATGAGACAAAGGAGGTGGATGGAGTTGTTGAAGGATTATGATTGTGAGATAAGATATCATCCAGGAAAAGCGAATAGAGTAGCGGATGCTCTTAGTCGTAAGTCGGCTATGGAAATGGCTAGTTTGAGGATGGCAGAATGGGAATTGTTAAAGTCTGTAGTAGACTCAGAATTTAAATTGGAAATGGATTGTCTTACTGGCATGCTTAGTGCATTAAGAATAGAACCCGAAATTATCCAAAAAATTAAGATCCTACAAGAATCTGACCCAGAGATTTTGAAAGTGAAAGATGCTGTATCTTTAGGGAAAATATCGGAATTTCAAATCTCTGATGATGGAATAGTAAGATGTCAAGGACGACTTTGTGTTCCTGACAATGAGGAATTAAAGAAGGAAATTATGTCGGAGGCACATAAGAGTAATTATAGTATCCACCCAGGAAGTACAAAGATGTACAGGAATTTGCGTCAGCAATTTTGGTGGAATGGTATGAAGGCAGATACGGCTAAGCACGTTTCTCAATGTTTGACGTGTCAACAAGTAAAAGCGGAACATCGTAAACCCGCAGGACTTTTGAGACCATTAGACATTCCAGAATGGAAATGGGAACATATAACGATGGACTTTGTGCAAGGATTGCCAAGGACGTCAAACAATCATGACTCAATTTGGGTTATAGTGGATCGTTTGACTAAATCGGCTCATTTCTTAGCGATTTGCATGGACTACTCAATGGATAAGTATACGGACATGTATGTAAGTCAAGTGGTACGTTTACATGGTGTTCCAATGACCATTACTTCATATTGGGATTCGAGATTTACTTCAAACTTTTGGCGAAGTCTTCAAATTGCATTAGGGACTAAGCTTCAGCTTAGTACTGCTTTTCATCCCCAGATAGATGGTCAATCAGAAAGAGTAATCCAGATATTAGAGGATATGTTAAGGGCTTGTGTAATCGATTTCATAGGAAATTGAGATGAAAGATTGCATTTAGTAGAGTTTGCCTATAATAATAGTTTTCAAAAAAGTATAGGCATGGCTCCCTATGAAGCATTATATGGAAGGAGATGTAGGACTCTGCTCATTGGAGTGAAGTAGGTGAAAGGAAATTGACAGGATCTGAACTGGTACAAGTTACCACTGAGGCTGTTGAAATTATCAGGGAAAGACTTAAAACAGCTTAGAGTAGACAGAAAGGCTACGTAGATAGGCGTAGAAGGCCTTTGGAATTTAGTGTATGAGACCATGTATTCCTTAAGGTATCTCCGATGAAAGGGATATCTCGATTCGGGATGAAGGGTAAGTTAAGCCCTAGATTTGTTGGACCTTTTGAAATACTCGAAAGGATAGGGGATGTAGCTTATCGCTTAGCGATGTGTTTCATGTATCGATGTTGAGGAAGTACCAGCCAGATCCTGGTCACATACTCGATCATGAAGCCATCAAAGTGGATGAGAAAGTAAGGTACATTGAAGAACCCGTGTAGATATTGGATCGAAAGGAGCAAATTCTTAGGACTAAGAAGATTCCTTTGGTTAAGGTATTATGGCGACATCATGATATGCGGGAAGCCACATGGGAAAGTGAGGACCGGATGAAGGAAAAGTACCCTTATTTGTTTCAAGAAGGCACGAGTGGTGTTTAATTTCGAGGACGAAATTCTCTAAGGATGGGAGAATTGTGGCATTCCAAAATTCAAAGTCAAGTTATAAGGTGTGTTAAAGCCTCTAATTAGGTAATGAAATTACCTATGGTTTATGTCTCTTAGCCATTAGTTTTCTTAAGGCTATGTGTTTTATGCTTGTGTTCTTGAATTTCCTTTATTTAGAACTATAGGATAAATTAATAATCTATGCTTGGCCATGCACCTCATAAATTAATCTCTATAAATAAAGTGTTATAAGACTTTGGCCAAGTATGTGTGGCAAATTGGAACGTATGGAATTATAATTTTAAGAGCATAATTATTTTATATTGTAACCTAATACTTTGATTTAAATAGAGATTTAAAAAAAAAGGGTTGAGTTTAGCTTGGATCTTACGCCCAAGAGGGATGGGCCTAAGATAGGCCAAGTCGGTCGGCCCAAATGGAGGCCCACGGAAGGGCTGTCGCCGGCCCATTGAGGCCCAAGATGAAGGTGGCCGGCCCATGCATGGGTCTTGCCAAGTGGCAAGAAGGAGCTCATGCATTGGCCATTGGTGAGGCAATCTCATGATTGCAAATGATGAGGTTTGGGGGAAATAAAAGGGAAGAGAGAGAGAGGGGTGGCCGGTTCATTCGCCCAAGAGAGTGAGAGAGCGAGAGAGAGATTGTGCGAGAGAGAGAGGAGAAGCCGAGGAGGGAGTCGCCGTCACTCGCCGTCCGTCCGCCGTGTTCGCCGCCGTGTGCCGCCGTCCGTCCGGTCTAGAGGCAAGTGGGAGTCCTCTAGCTGCTCTTGCATGCGTGTTTGTTACATGTATGGTTGATATAGTGTCGAGTTTGGGTGATTAGGTGAGGAAAACCGAAGTATGGATGGATTGTTCTTGGGTGGTATGGCTGTTTTCGCTTGAGCAGTTTGAGTCAGAATGTTGTGTGAGCTTGCATGCATGTTTGGAGTCCGATTTTGGCTTCGATCACTTTATAAAAGTTGTAGATAACATCTTGAAATATAACATACTGAAATTTCGTGGAAAATTATGGATATTGGAGGGGTTAAACTGTCATCCTACGAAGACCTCAGATCTGGAACGATTTTACTGACCTCTTGTTGGATTTGTGGTTGCATGTTGATTTGTGCTAAGAATATTTCTTCGATCTCTTCATGAAAGTTGTAGCTAACATCTTAAACTACAACATACTCAAATTTTAAGTAAAATGAACAATTATAACCTAGTAAATCGACTAGATCTTGAAGACGGTAATTCTGGAGATGTATTACTGGACACCTGAGACATCATGGACCTAAATGTCGACTATACTCTGGATATTTGACTTGGCTCTCTTCATAAAACTTGTATAGAACATCTTGATGTAGAACATATCCAAATTTCAGAGGAAACGAAAGAGAATAGGTAAGTAAAAACTCAGTATTTCCGAGAAGCAAGCACTGGACGATGCGGTAATGGATTCAGAAGATTCAAGAGACTGTAGAATTAATCTAAAAAGAATCTGGCTTGGAAGTCTTCATGAAAGATGTACGAAAATGTCTTGGCTGTAACTAGGTAAAATTTCGTAATTTTTAGAGATCGTATAGATATTTTAATCGAATTTCGTCAAAAACTGTGCATTCTGATTTCACCCGAAAATGACATGCCATTTTGTGACAAATTGTGAAATTGTGTGAAATTCTATTTGGCCATGTGTTTTGCATGAAATTATTATTCTATTTTCTTGTTTATCACTTGCCTTAATTTTTTAAATTTTTGGGAATTTATAGATATTAAATTTAATATTTTTGAAAATGACAAAAGCGGAAATTTAAATAAATGAAAAAAGGGCATGAAAAATGGATTATTTTATTGGCCATAAATTCCACTAAATTTATTTCATAAATAATTATACCATGTAGCATGTATGATGAGGTCTTGATGTATGCATAACATTGAATTGACATACATGTATAAATTACATGCTAAGTATGACGTGTTTGATGTCACGTCATATGACATGCTAAATTAAGACTGAAATTGGTAAACATGGATAATGGTAAATGAGGAGATGGTTGTGGTGGATGATGATGCCCGGATTGTATTGAGATACAAAGCCGGATGACCCTGGGAGATTCAGGATGCCCGGAATGTGGGGGGTCGGAAGCCCTGTCGGAGGTCTTTGCCCGAGGGGAATGCCTCGCGATGCTAGGATTGGGGTGCGGGATGCCCGGCCAGGGAGTGTAAATGCCGGAAGCCCTGTCGGAGGTATTTGCCCGAGGGGAATGCCTCGTGATGCCAGTTGGGATGCGAGATGCCCGGAATGTGGGGGGCCGGATGCCCGGTGGCCTGGAATGGCTAAATGCCGGAGGTTTTTCTCGCATGGGATGCGAGGGTATAATATGAGATGAAATTGATGATCCAAGGAAGGATGATGTGGTGATCAAGTTGAAAGTTAAAAGTGGAAATCAAAGCATGATGATGATATATGATATGGCATGATGATATGCACGATGATGATATGCATGATGATGATATATGATTTGCATGATGATGATGATGATGATATATGATATATGATATGGCATGATGATATGCATGATGATGATGATATATGATAAGGCATGAGGACATGTGTGATATGATGATGCCATGATGATGATGACATGTGTGATATGATGATGCCATGATGATGATGACATGTGTGATGTGATGATGTCATGATGATGATGACATGTATATGATTATGATGATAATGCATGATAGTGTGCGCATGGCTTCAAGGTAAGTAACGCCTGCAATGCATGTACTATGCATGATGCATTGAGTGGTTGTTGGATTCATTTACCTGCTGAGTGGTTGTACTCACCCCTTTTGGGGACCAACATTTCAGATTAGTAGCATGCCGCTCCCTGCCATCACGCGGGGTGTATTTTATGGGCTACCATCCGATGTCAAGGTCGAGTATGCTGAGATTGATCGTCCCTCTATTCTTGGACTGACTTTTATTCGAGTACGCTATTTAGTGATGTATGACGTGGGCCTGGCTAGGGGCCCTGTCATTCAGGAGTTCATATCCGTCCATGTTCGTCGGGATGGAGCGATGCGAGGGATGTTGCTGCCGCCACTGCCTGTGTTTTTTTTTTGGGATAGTTAGCCGACACTTATGATGGGGGTTATGCACGTGGGGTTATGCACGTGTGATGTAGAGGGTTGAGGGTTCTTTTGGGGTTTTAGGCTGGACATGGCTGAGTCCTAGCTTTTCCTTTTAGTGTATTGACCCAAAAGAAGTCCCATCTTGAAAATATATGTAAATAAAGTGTCGTGGCTTGTCTATAAAATCATGATGATTAGTGGTGTGTATTTGTATTATGGTTGGTAGGGGAGAGATGGTGATGTTTTAATTTGCTTCCGCTAATGAGTCGCGCTGACCGTTTTTTTTTTTTTTTTAAAATAAAAAAAATGTGTCTATGGATTACGACGCTTCTTCTAAGAAGAAAGGTAATAAGGTGTAACATTGGTGCCTGTGGCGACCTACGAAGGGTTCGAGGTGCCACATAATCATCCACTATTACTAGGCAATATATCTTTCCACCAATGCTTTGAATTCTTGTTGGTCCAAAGGGAATCATATGCAGAAGCTGTAAGACACGATTAGTAGAAACTTGATTTAATGGTTTAAAAGAACTTATAACCTGTTTTCCAACACACAAGGTGTGGATAAGTCAGATTTTTGATATGTCAGGTTGGGTAGTCCACGAACAAGTTTCTTGGAAGAGATCTTGGCAATTTGCTTCATGTTGATATGGCCAAGCTTTCGATGCTAGAGATTCGCTTCATCTTGAATTGATATTAGGCATTGAGATCTTTCTGGTTTGATATCAAAAAGATAGATGTTCCCATGTTTTTGTCCAGTAAAAGATTGAGAGAGATCTTTACTAGTTCTCGAACATACTCCTTCTTGAAAATTGATTTTGAACCCAATGTCGCACAGTTGGCTTATGCTGAGTAGATTGTAATTTAGTTCTTCCACCAATGAGACATTGTTGATAGTGACTTCCAATCTTTACTGCTCCGCATCCAACAATTCTTCATTTGTTATTTCCACCAAAAGAGACTTTTCCTCCATTTGTTTGAACAAACTTTATAAAACAACTTGAATCTCCTGTCATATATCTTGAATAGCCACTATCCAAATACCATTTCACATTTTTCTTGATAGTGACCTGCAATTAAAAAAGAAACTCAAGCTTTATTTGGTACCCACATTTTATTGGGTCCAGTGGAGTTAGTGTAATATACAGTCTTTGCCCAATCTTTCTTAATAGGTCTCCAAACCATATGACATTCTTTCTCAAAGTGTTCTGAGCTGTTACACTTAGAATATTTAAGAGCACTTTGGCCAACAGGTTTTACAAAGACTTTTTGAAACTGATTTCTATAAAAGGCTTTTGTTGGTCTTTGTTTGATGTTTTCCTTTACCTTTGGACAATCAATTAAAGGAATGGTTTCGGAAGTCATTCCCAAGCTTGATTTGTTAAAGTAAGGTCTTTGTACTAAAAGAATCTTTTCAAACTTCTCAGATCCTATTGAAAACATTTTTCAAATATTTGAAATGTCATTCTTCAAACATGTATTTTATTTTGAAAGAGAGTGCATTTTCTTTTAAAACAGCAAAACTTTTGTCTAGATTTTCAAACTTTTCTTTCCGAGTGTTTTCCTATTTTTTCAGTGTAGAATTTTTCCTTTTTTTAGTTCGGAAATCCTCTTTAGAGAGGTTTTGAGACTAAGACAAATCTCATCAATGTATTTCAAGACTTGGGTAGGGATTTTTAAATTACTTACCTCAATTTCATTGTATGAGTCTGAGTTAGAATCTAAGTCTGATTCAGAATTCGCCATAAGACATATGTTGGCATAATCTTCATCACTTTCTTCGCATTCAGTATCACTCAAAGTCTCTGCTTTGGGAGCTTTCTTGAACTTTTCAGTTCTTGATTTCTTTTTCTTCAACAAAGGACAGTTGGGTTTGATGTGTCCCTTTTTCTTGCATTCAAAACAGACCACATCCCTGTTGATCTCGTCATCCTCATTTGATTTGTTCTAGAATTTTTGAGAACCTTGCTTCTTCTAGTTAAATCTTATTCCCTTTATGTTCAGTTTCCTGAACTTCCTTATCATAAATGCTAGCTCTTCGTTGTCCATATCATCTTCGAGTCTTTAATATCATAATCAACATTAGATTTTAAATCAATTGAATTCTTACCTTTGGGATCTTCTTCCTCGTTGTTGCTCCACTTCATAAGACTGAAGTGTGCCAACTAGTTCATCTACCAAAAGTGGCATGATTCTTTGGGTTTCCCTAATTGAAGTCTTCACGTGATTCCAATCTTTGGATAATCCACGTAGCAGTTTATTGACCTTCATTGGTCCAGAGATTGGTTGTCCCTAATATGATAAACCATTTACAATTTCTGTAAAACGACTAAACATGTCAGTAATGAATTCTCCTAGCTTCATTTTGAAGGTTTCATACTGTTCGAGTAAAATATTTATCTTTGTTTCTTTAACTCGATTAGTTCCTTCATAGGTAACGTGCAACCTATCCCAGACTTCTTTTGCTGTTTCACAAGATGAAATTCCGTTATATTCAGTCGGTGATAAAGCACAATATAAAGAGTAGATTGCTTTAGCATCAAGAGTTTGTCTCTTGGTTATTTCTTCTTGTGACATCTCGCTAGCATCTGCAACTCCTTTTCTTCTTTCTAAAACTAACGCAGCTTTAGGAATTATCCTTTTTTCTACCACGTCCCATTCTAGAGGATCTTTCGATCTTAGGAACGCCTTCATCTTGCTTTTCCATACGCTGTATTCCTTTCTATCAAAGTAAGGCGGCCTGGTGTTGCTTTGACCTTCAACCAAACCTGGAGCCAAAATACTAATCATAGATCTTTAGCTCAGAAGTAAACACTTCAATAAAATGAGCACACGGGCTTTGATACCATTGATAGGGTTAGTAGGAGCACTTAGAGGGGGGTGAATAGGTGATTAAAGATGTTTTTGCAAAACTTAACAAATTAATTAATCTTTTAAGATTGATAGACTGAAGATGTAAAAGACTATAAACAGTTGTATAGAGCTACAAGTTAAAGTAAAGAGATTAGGGATAGAGAATCAAAACACAAGGTTTATAGTGGTTCGGCTTAGACCAAGCCTACATCCACTCTCCCGCACTAACAGCCCACCGGCTGAATTTCACTAAGAACCAAAAGAGATCTTACAGCTTCACGCCCTTGATTCCATAGTGTATAACTTCTACTACACTTCCTCAAGGTCTCACAAGTATTCAAACTCTCTTTTGAGTACAACTTGAGCTCAACAAATGAAATAGCAAAGAACTAGGAGCTTCAGACTTTGGAATTCTTCTTTCATGCACACTCTCGAATAACATGAGCGTCTTCCTTATATACTCCTTCATGCCTTCATAACCATTGGCACCTTCCAAAGGAGTTCTTCTAATCAACCCGTTGGACAGAATCAATTAGGAAGATCTTGAGTTATTTAAGGAATGTGATGATAGCCCACCAATCTTGCTCGCCTATACAATTAGGATCTAGGTTTCCATAAGTAGAACCTTCCAAGTATATTTCGCCAATCAAAAGATCTAATTATCCATATTGATTTTAATACGAATAATAGATCATGAGATGCCATCTCCAGCCATGAGATCTTCTTCAACCGTATGAATCAAATCCTCAACGATATACTCTCATATGGATAAATTTTCTTCAACGGATAATACTTTTCTTCGTTGGTCTGGAAACTATCAGTGAGGGCAGACTTTAAATCTTGAGTCTGGAGGTTTTCAAACTTTGACAATAGGGTCTGCAAGTCTTCATACTAGACTGATAGAAACGTTTTGTGAACTTCAAAACAAATAAGGAAGTTTTCTCCAACATTGTTAACATCTCTTACACATCAAAAGTCTTTGATAAAGGTGTTGAGTGTAGTTTGTGCACCTGAAACGATTGAGGTGGACAAGTTGGAGGAGTTTGTAGGATCAATCCTTCTCAAAGACTTGATTGCCTTTTCTAACGTAGAATTCCTTATTAAAGAGAGGGGACACAACAAAGCACTGGTCCCATGTACTCATTGATAAGAGGTCCACTTTGAATATATGTCTATTGGCCACTCTTCACCGCCTCTAGATAGACTCATCCAAGATACATGCATCAAAGACTTCCATGTGAGCTTTTGATGGAACAAAGAAGGAGGTGATTGGGGAGATCCACCTTGATGTGTAATAGGGTTGGTAGTTTTCAATATCTCATTTCAAGTGATGGACATCGCCACCACATTTAATTTTCTATTATGTTGTCTCTGGATACATACTATTAGAGCTGTGCCATCAAGTTTCCATCAAAGCATGAAGCTTGTGATCAAAGGGAAGCTAGTCATTGTCCATGGCAAGGAAGACCATCAAATTTATCATGAGACTGCTATTCCTTATGTCAAGCCAAATTTCAAGCTTGAATCAAGTTACCACTCATTTGAGTTGGTATCCACCATATATGTTTCTCAAGGTTCATTGCCACTCTCTCTTGAAGTTTCAAATGCTGTTGTTATAGTATGAAGAGTGATGGTTGGAAATGGTTTTGTTCCTAATCGTGGTCTTGGAAGAAAAGGTCAAGGTATTTAGAACCCTATTAAAGCCTTTAAGAAGTCCTATTTCACTAGATTAGGGTATCATGGAAGAGGTGGAGGATAGACAAAATTTCCCACTTGACCAAGGACAAATAAGGCAAAACTTACCATCTAACCAAGGGCAAGGGAGGCAAGACTCACTACCTCCCAATATTCACAAGACGTTCTTTGGCCCTACTAGAATGATGTAGGGTGGGGGAGAAGTGATAGACGCCCTAGGATAGCCAAGTATCAAATTTGATTTTCTATGTGAAGTATTCGACTCCCTTAAGTTTTTACATTGACCCTCATGACATTGTCCTAGATGGATGAGGTAACATTGATGATCCGACACCTTCAAAGGCAAAGAACCCTGATGATGCATTGGAAGGAATCACGAGCCTGTTCGATGACTTTCTTATAAGGAGACATTGACCAAGGACCATCAGAAAAAATGTGCGCTAGCCCACAAGAGTAATTTATTTATTATTCTTGCACAATCCCTTGCGTGGAAATTTTTATTGCTTTCTAGGGATTGTTTTCGATTTCTACTTTTTTGCCTTTTTAGGGCTTGGATATTGCATTTTCCATTCAAAAAATGTAATTGATTGATGAATTTCAATAAAATTACAATTTTTATTTTGAGGGCATGATGGGACACATAAAACCAACCCAGTGATGATATCCAACCAATAAAAGAAAAGAAATATCCAACGAGAATTTTATGGCCTGGGCTTCATCATGCTTCTTTGTGTCAAAATGTTTACTAAAATGATGTTTTTGCAAAGAGTTAAAAGAAAAAAAAGAGCATAGATTAACCCCATTTGTCTTTCTAATTCATCTACTTCCTATTTTAGAAACGATCTTATGGCATGTGAAAGTATGGGAATGGTCCAATCTAATGTAGTAGGCACCGACAATGATGATCTTAAAGACGAGATTGAAGATTCCATTGAGGTGCAACATAGCTGGGAACACTATGAAAAAGCCAAGTCTCTTACATACAAACAAACCGTCACTATTAATCTTACCAAAAAAAAAAAAAACAAACAAACCGTCACTATCAATGTGGTGACATGGAAGGAGCCAAGGAGGGAAAATTGGGCAAATCTCCCTAAAGATGAGGCCAAATGCCTAATTTAGTTGCTAAAAGAGTATTAAGATGTTTTTACTTAGGCCTACGATATCTAGTTTAAACCCATCAATCATCGAGCATTGTTTGCCTACTAATTCGGACATGCCACCTAAGAAGTAGAGGCTACGAAGAACTAAATCCGAACTCTCGAAGAAGATAGAGGAAGATGTAATAAAGCTTTTGAAGGTAGGATTCACCAAGGTCTCGCAATACCCTAAATGGGTGGCTAACATAATACCAATGATGAAGAAAGACAGTTGAGTCCATGTTTATGTCGATTATCAGGATTTGAACAAGGCTAGCCCAAATGATGATCTCCCGTTGCCACATATAGATGTCCTTGTGGATAGTATTGTTGGATTTGAATTACTCTCATTCGTGAATGGTTTTTTCAGGTACAATCCAATAAAAATGAAGGAGAAGGATAAAGAGAAAATTGCATTTATCACCTTGGGGTGAACATATAATTATAAGGTCATACCCTTTGGACTCAAGAATGCTGGGGCAACTTAGCGAGCCATGGTTACATTATTCCATAACATGATGCATAAGGAGATCGAGGTCTATGTTGATGACATGATTACAAAAACTCGACCTGGTAGAAGTCATGTCTATTGGAGAAAACTCATTTGATGTTTTGAAGCTAACAAAACTTATCTAATGTCTATTCTGACGAATTTTAGACTCTTGTGTCAAAGTCTGAAGACTCCCAGATCTTGTGTCAAAGTCTGAAAACTCACGGATTTTGTGTCAAAGTCTGAACACTCGCAGACTTTGTGTCAAATTCTGCCCACACTGACAAATTACAGACTAAACAAAAGTGAAAGATGAAGATTTTTCCAGATAAGGGATTATCTTTCCCTCTTCAAGGATTTGGTTCACGTGGATTATCTATGGTCTTCTTCTGGTTGGAAATATCGCCTACAAGATTGGATATCTTTATTGGAATCAATTTCAATACATCAAATCTTTTGGAGGGCAAGTAATTTTAGAAAAAATCTACTTATGGAAACCAAGATCCTAATTGTATGGACAAACAAGATTAATGGGCTTTCATCACAATCTTCAAACGGCTCGAGATTTCCTTGATTGATTCTGTCCAACGGGTTGATTGGAAGAATTCATTTGGAAAGTGCCAACGGTCAAGAAGGCATGAAGGAATATTTAAGGAGGACTCTTTAGTTGTTCGATAGAGTGTGTGAAAGAGAAATTTCAAAGTCTGAAGCTTTCCAGTTTCTTGTTATTCAATATACTGAGCTCTAAGTTGTACTCAAAAGAGAGAGAGACTTATAGTGTGACTTCGTGAGAGAGGAGTAGAGACTCCTCATTATGAAGTTGAGATCGCAAGATTGTAAATTCTCTTTTGATTCATAGTGGAATCCAGCCAGAAGGCTGTCAACGTGGAAGAGTGGACATAGGCTTGATCTAATCCGAACCACTATAAATTATGTATTCATATTCTCGTCCCTGAACTTCTTTATTGTGTTCATAGTTCTATTTAACTACCAAAGTCTAAACTTGCTCAAAATCTATTATTCTTCAGGCTTAGTTTTAAAAGTAAAATATTTTCACTATTCTTAAAAAAATTATTTTCACACCTATTCACCCCCCCTCTAGGTGTTCATACTAGCACTTACAATTGGTATCAGAACCTGTGTGCTTAATTTTTGAAGTGTTTTACTTCTAAGCTAAAGATCTTCTATGGCTAGTATTTTAGCTTTAGGTTTGGTTGAAGGTCAGAAAAACACCAGACCTCCTTACTTTGATGGGAAGGAATAAAATGTCTAGAAGAACAAGAAGAAGGCATTTCTTAGATCTAGAGATCCTCTGGAGTGGGAATCCATAGAAAAAGGGATCAACCCTAAAGCAACATCAGCTTCAAACCGAGGAAAAGAAGTCATTGATGCTGACGAAGCAACATGAGTTGAATTTACCAAGAGACAAGCTCTTGATGCATAAGTAATCTACTCTTTATTTTGTGCCTTATCTCCTACTGAGTATAACTGAATTTCTTCTTGTGAAACAACAAAAGAAGTTTGGGACAAATTACATGTTACCTATGAAGGAACTGACCGTGTGAATGAAACCAAAATAAACATTTTGCTCGAACAGTATGAAACCTTTAGAATGAAGCCTAGAGAATCTATTACTGATATGTTCAGTCACTTTACAGAGATTGTAAATGGCCTGACTTATCAAGGTCAACCAATCTCAGGACCAATGAAAGTCAATAAACTGTTGCGTGGGCTTTCGAAAGACTGGAATCATGTGAAGACTTCAATTAGAGAAACCCAGAGGATCATGCCTCTATCAGTTGAAAAACTAATAGGCACGCTTAAGTCGTATGAAGTGGAACAAATAAATGATGAAGAATATCCTAAATGTAATAAGTCGATTGCTTTAAAGTTTAACATTGATTTTGCTAATACATATTCATATGATGATATGGACGATGAAGAGTTGCCAGTTATGATCAAGAAATTTAGAAAGCTGAATAGAAAGGGAAGAATATTCAACTGGAAGAAGTAGAGCACGCAAAATTTCCAGAAGAGAGCAACTAAGGACAATGAAACCAAGAAAGATGTGATATGCTTCGAATGCAAGAAAAATGGGCATATCAAACCTAACCGTCATCTGTTGAAGAAGAAGAAAGAAAAACTAAGAAGTACAAAAATGCACTCAAAGCTTAAACTTGGAGTGACACCGAGTGTGAGGAAAGCGAAGAAGAATATGTCAACACATGTCTAATGGCTCATTCTGAATTAGACTCTAATTCAGACTCAGATAAAGAAATTGAGGTTAGTGATTTAAAAATTCCTGTCAAAGTCTATAAATACATAGATGAACTTTGTCTCGCCTCAAATCCTCTCTTAAAAGGATTTCTGAACTAAAAGGGAGAATTCTAAGCTCAAGCAATAGGAAGTTTCTTGAAAATAAAACTTTGAAAGTTTGAAGACAATTTTTCATATTTTGAAAGAAAATTCTGATTCTCTTTCAAACGAAAATACTTTTTTGAAAAGTGATATCTCAAATATAACAAAAAGATTTTCAAAAGGATCCGAGAAACTAGAGAAAATTCATTCAATTCAAATACCCTACTTTAACAAATCTAGTTTGGGTATGACTTCAGAAATTGTTCCATTAATTGATTTTCCCAAAGTAAAAGAAAGAATTAAACAAAGACTTGCAAAGGCATTCTACAAAACTCATTTTCAAAAAGTTTTTGTAAAACCTGCTGGCCGAAGTGCACTCAGATGTTCAAAGTGTAACGGCTTAGAACATTTCAAGAAAGAATGTTCCAAGGTTTGGAGACCAGTTAAGAAGGATTAGGCTAAGACTATTTTTAATACTAACCCTTCTCGACCCAAGAAAATCTGGGTACCAAAGAAAGTTTGAATTTTTCTTATGATCACAGGTCACTATTAGAAGGAAGATCAAATGGTATTTGGATAATGGCTGTTCGAGGCATATGACATGAGATTTGAGCTACTTTATAAAGCTTGTGAGACTAAATGGAGGAAAAGTATCTTTTGGAGGACACAGTAAAGGAAAAATTGTAGGATGTGGAACCATGAAGATTGGTAGCCTGACTATTAATAATGTTTCCTTGGTGGAAGGTTTGAACTACAATTTGCTGAGCATAAGTCAGCTTTACAATACTAGTTTTAGAATAAACTTCGAAGAAGGCATTTGTTCTAGATCGAGTCAAGACTTCTCTCAATCTTTCATTGGCTGAAGGCATAGCAACATTTACCCTATGGATGTAAACCTAGAAATCTCTCGGTGTCTTATGTCCATTCAAGATGAATCTAGTCTCCAGCATCGAAAGCTTAGTCATGTTGACTTGAAGCAAATTGCCAAGATTTCTTCTAAGAAGCTTGTTCGAGGACTTCCTAATTTGGCTTACTAGAAGAATGAGTTGTGTACTCCCTGTGTTCTAGGAAAACAAGTCAGAAGTTCCTTTAAATCTACAAATCAAGTCTCTACCAATCGATCTCTGCAACTTCTTCATATGGACCTTTTTGGTCCAATCAAAACACAAAGTATTAGTGGTAAAAAATAGTCTAGTAATTGTAGATGATTACTCTCGCTTTACTTGGGTTTACTTTTTTGCAAGTAAGTCTGAAACTTTTTCCTCTTTCTCCAAGTTTGCCAAGAAGGTTCAGAATGAAAAGTGTTATGTTATTTTGAACATACGAACTGACCATAGAGGTGAGTTTGAGAATTAGGACTTTGCTAATTTCTATGATGAATCTGGTTTTCAACATGTTTTCTCTTCTCCATACACTCCAGAACAAAATGGGGTTGTGGAAAGGAAGAACATATGCTTACAAGAGATGCTCAGAACTCGATTAATATAGAGCAAAATATCCTCTCGATTTTGGGCAGAAGCAGTTTCAACTACTTGCTATATTATCAACAGAGTATTCTTGAGGCTTATTCTAGAGAAAACTCCATATGAAGTGTATAAAGAAAAGAAGCCAAATGTTACATACTTTCACGTCTTTGGCTGTAAATGATTGATCTGGAAAGTTCAAAGCAAAATCAGATGAAGGAATCTTTCTTGGCTATTTGACTTCAAGCAAAGCTTACAGAGTCTTTAACAAGAAGACTCAATCTGTAGAAGAATCTATGAACGTTAAGTTTCAAGATTATGTGGAGAATCTATCAGACCAGACTCAACTTGAAGAGTCTGAACCTGTTCCAGACTTTACAAAGCCTATTTCCTCCAAAGAGATTAAGACTTCTAGAGACAACAACAAATGGAACGAAAGATTTAATGACTGCAGAGGTTCAATCAACTTTCAAACCAAGCAAGCAACTAGAAGCACAAGTCAAGTCATCCTAAAGAACTCATCATTGGCAACATTGATGAGGGAGTTCGCACTGATCCAAAGCAAGAGAAGAGTCTAGTGCTCTAGCACTTGTTTATGGGATAGAACCAAAAGGAGTAAACGAAGCCCTATCTGATGAAAGCTGGATAGAAGCTATGTAGGAAAAACTCGGACAATTCAGCATCAACGATGTATGGGAGTTGATTCCAAAACCCAAAGGCAAATCCATTATCGGAACAAAATGCGTTTTCAGGAACAAGATGAATAATAATGGTAAAATGGTCAGAAACAAAGCAAGACTCTTGGAAAAATGATATATACAGGAGGAAGGGATAGATTATGACGAGACCTATGCACCAGTAACGAGGTTAGAAGCAATTAGATTATTACTTGTTTTTGCTTGCTATAAAAATCTAAGGTTATTCCAGATGGATGTCAAAAGTGCATTCATGAATGGATTCGTACAAGAAGAAGTCTATGTGGAACAACCACCAAGATTTAAAGATCCAAGAAAGCTAGAATCAATCTATAGACTGAAAAAAAGGCCTTTTATGGTCTGAAGCAAGCAC
Source organism: Eucalyptus viminalis (assembly GCA_014182385.1). NCBI lineage: Eukaryota > Viridiplantae > Streptophyta > Magnoliopsida > Myrtales > Myrtaceae > Eucalyptus > Eucalyptus viminalis. The sequence goes on along the minus strand of CM024528.1, from coordinate 16,838,076 downwards.
CTCGAGCCTAGTATGAGAGGTTGAGTAAGTTTCTAACTCTGAATGGTTTTGAAAATGGAAAAGTTGATACCACTTTGTTTATAAAGAAAGAAGGAAAAGACTTTCTACTGATACAAATTGTAGATGATATTATTTTTGGTTCTCCTAACAAAATTCTTTGCAAGAAATTTTTAAGATCTATGCAGGATGAATTCGAGATGAGCATGATCGGTGAGTTAACTTTCTTTTGGAATTGCAAGTTAGACAATCAAAGAAAAGTATATTCAATGACCAAGAAAAATATGCCAAAGATCTCATCAAGAAATTTAATTTGGAGAATTGTAAGAAAATAGAGACTCCAATGTCTCTTCGAAACTGGACAAGGATGAAGAATGAAAGAAAATAGATCGAAGCTATACAAAAGCATGATCGGTTCACTTCTTTACTTTATTGCTTATAGTCCTAATATTCTATTTAATGTGTGCATGTGTGCTAGATTTCAGTCTGATCCAAGAGAATCTCATCTAAGTGATGTAAAACACATCATTAAATATGTTGCGACCTATCCAAAGCTGGGTCTGTGGTATCCAAAAGAATGAGACTTTACTCTTCTTGGATATTCAGACGCTGATTTAGCATGTTGTAAAGTCGATAGAAATAGCACTTCTGGCACTTGTTAACTGCTGGGAAATATATTGGTATCTTGGTTCTCAAGGAAGCAATATATTATGGCTCTTTCAACAACATAAGCATAGTATGTTGCTCTTGGGAGTTGTTGCTCTCAAATCCCATGGATAAGACAACAACTTGAAGGACGTTGGGATTAAAGAATCGTGTACCGAGATCAAATGTGACAACACCGATGCTATTAATCTCACCAAGAACCCAATTCTTCATTCAATGGCAAAGCATATAGATATTTGACATCACTTTATAAGAGATCATGTCCAGAATTGGGAGATTATGATTCAAAGAATCAGCTAGCAAACATCTTCACAAAGCCCCTAGAGAAAAATCTCTTTGAGTTTATTTGCACCAAGCTAAATTTATTTGTATTTTGGAGTAAAGTCTGAAGTTACCTAGACTCAAAATTTCTAGACACTACTTCAGTAATAGAGTGTCTCGAATCCAAGCATTTTATTTTTGGAATGAAAAGGTATGATTGACCAAATTGTTGCTTGCCTATTTTATTTTCAGAAGTTATCTTTTTCGATTTTTTTTTTTTGAATTTTTGGCAGTTTTTATTTTCAGTTATTTTGAAAAGGCAATTTTCTTTTTCCTTAGGATTTTTCGTTTATCTCTTTTCTTTGTGACTTTTCATTTTCTTTATATATATACCCTCTTGTATTTCTTTTGAGCACTTCTTTTCAAACCTTAAAATTGTTCTGCAAGTTTCCATCTTTTTCACTCGAATTAGTCTGTGAAATCCTCCAAGCCTGCAAAAATGTTTTACCAAAAGAAATCGTCCCGGATTGCTAACCAAGGACCGAGAAGCATGCCAAAAGGACAGACTCATTTCGATCTCACTGAGGAAGACTCTCCATGTAACTCTCCACAGCACTTTACACCGAATGTTCCACGCCAACCTCTGGAAGAGGAAATCGTAGAAGACGCAGAACCTCTCAGAGCCTCGAGACCCCAGGTTCACTATAAGCTTTACACTCATTTGAAGCAGGGAGGTACTCCTATGTCATTTATCGATGAGTTTCTAAGAGATAAAGGTTATAAGAACGAGACATTGTTCTTAAGAAGGATGAAATAGTTAGGTATAGCACCGAAAGGATCGGCAGACAATGCCTTTCTTCATTTTCCTGCAGACCCTAGGTTCGATTCTAATCATCCTAAGAACAAGGATGATGATGAGAGATTTTATTCTAATTTTCAACCAAGAATGGGTGTTGCTGCAGATGTTCCTGGAGAAAGAATGAAATTTTTTTGTTCTAAGGAATACAAAAAGGTTTACTCACAAATGCTGAAGAGAGGGGTGATGAACCCTCGTACTGTTGATTTTGATTTCCTAGACTGGATCGGGGTTAACTTGAGGGAGAAGTTAGCCTTCCTTCAACTGGAGAATTTTTGCTCTGAAACAACTATTGCATATCTAGAGTTGACTACTTTTTTCTATTCAAATTTGTCTTTTCTTGACCAAAAGAGAATCCAGTTCACTGTGAGTGATAAAGCCTATGTGGTGGATGTTGACATACTCGCAGACATTATTGGGGTGGAAATGAGTGGTTTTCAACCAATAAATGTCTCATTTGGTCAAGCAATGAGATTCCTTGTCAAGGACAGAGTACTAGAAGGAGGCATCACTTATTCCAAACTGTCGGCCTCAAATGTTCTGTTGCATAAAGTTGTCATTAAGTGTATCGATCAAGGCTGCATCAAAAACAGTTGTTTCTAGGTTCAAAGCACGGCTCATGTTTGCTATCTACAATGGGATGAGTTTTTCACTCCCTCATACTATCTTGATGCACATGCACAGGACAGTTATGAAGGATAAAGGATAGTTGCCCTATTATGCCAGTTAGAAAGCTATTTAGACATTTTAAAATCGAGTTTCCCATCTCTCTCTGCTGTCGAACTGTTGCTCCTATGGTTATAGGACTGAAAATGATTTCGAATATGAGGTTAAAGGATTTGAACAAAGCTATTGAGCATATGAAGAAGGAGTCCTCCAGCAAAACCAAAATAGATTCTGCTGCAAGGAAGAGAAAAGACAAGGAAGTTATGAAAGAACCTGTAAAGAAGAGAAGATCTCTCATCTTGCAAGATGAAGAGGATGATGATGATCTTACAATTTTTGTGATTGCCTTGAAGAATTTTTTAGGTTTTGTTGGTTTTGAGAAACTAATTGAAAGAGTCGGAGAAGAGATAGAGCCTGAAGAAGAAGAAGAACCAGAGAAGGAAGAAGTAGTAAGAGAAGAAAAAGGAAGAGATGAAGAAGGAAAATGTCACGAGGATGACTCTTATGAGGCAACAATTGCCATATCTTTACCTGAAGATTCTGAAGCAACTCGGAGTGGTCCAATTGAAGTACGAACAGAAGAAGAACATCACTCTCGTCCTACACACAAGAAGAATCAAGAAGAAGAAATTGTTTCTCCACTTGTAGGCATAGAAACAGGGGGAGCTATTGAGAAAACAAGGACTTCTTCTCCTCTTTTTGCGAGTGATGATACTCATCGATCTCCTGCACACCTAGAATATGTCTATGCTTCATAATTTCCTGAAGTTGACGAATCAAGTCCGAGTCATGGAACTAGACAAGTTGATGTTCCCTCCTCTCTCAACTCTCCATAAACTCCACTCGCTGAAGCCAGTGCTTAGACAGATTCCAGATGCTAACTATCCAAGGATGATAGAGCTTCTTTTGGAGTTAAAGGCTCAGTAATATGCTATGTTGATTGAGATTTGGAAACTGCATACTGCATTGAGATCCTCTTCCGACTTTCACGCTGAAAAGGCACAGTCCTTAGATACTCAGGTGTAGACTTTAAAGCAACAAGTATCTCAGACTGTGGCCAAGAATGATCAAACTCTCCAGATTCTCAAGTATGTTCAAACTCAAGTAGAGAATGTTCATCTCGAGTGCCAGAAGGTTGAAGAGGCAATGTAGTCAATGGGGGATTTCCAACTCGTTCGAATTCCAAGACAATCTTGATTCCTTTTTTCTCTTTTCCATTTTGACTTTCTCCACTTTTTGTTGTTGACAAAAAGGGGGAGAATGTGCCAATTTAATCTTTTAAACTTAACTCTTTGATTTGATTTGAATACTTATTCGGTAGTAATCCTTGCAATACTGATGTTTATGGATAAGGATGTTTAAATCTTGATATGTGCTTAATGTTTTCAAGATTAACATATTTTCTGTGGTTGCACTATCAATGCTATCCAGATCTTTAATTAACTGTTTTTATAAGATATCATGTACTGCTAAGAGTTGTTTTGCAGGTTATAAATCTTTAAATCTACAAGGAAGTTTTGTCACCATAAAAAATAGGGAGATTGTTGGAGAAAACTCCTTTGATGTTTTGAAGCTGACAAAACTTATCCAAAGTCTATTCTAACGAATTTCAGACTCTTGTGTCAAAGTCTGAAGACTCCCAGATCTTGTGTCAAAGTCTAAAGACTTACAGATTTTATGTCAAAGTCCTGAGACTCCCGGACTTTGTGTCAAAGTCTGCCCACATTGACAAATTCCAGACTGAATGAAAGTGAAGGATGAAAACTTTTATAGATAAGGGATTATATTTCTTTCTTCAAGGATTTGGTTCGCATGGATTATGTATGGTTTTATCGTTGGAAATATCACCTATGAGATTTGATATCTTTATTGGAATCAGTTTCGATAAATCAAATCTTTTGGAGAGCAAGTAATTTTGGAAAGAATCTTCAAACGGCTCGAGATCTCTTTGATTGATTCTGTCCAATGGGTTGATTGGAAGAATTCCTTTGGAAAGTGCCAACGGTCGAGAAGGCATGAATGAGTATTTAAGGAGGACTCTTCAGTTGTTCAATAAAGTGCGTGAAAGAGAAATTCCAAGTTCTAAAACTCCCAACTTTCTTGTTATTTCATATACTGAGCTCTAAGTTGTACTCAAAAGAGAGATAGACTTATAGTGTGACTTCGTGAGTGAGCTGTAGAGACTCGTAGCTGTGAAGTTTGTTGGAGAAATCTTCTTGAAGTGTTTTGAAGTTGACAAAACGTTTCTATCGCCTAGTCGAAGGCTTGCGGACTCGCTATTTAAAGTCTGAAGACCTCCGGACAGCCGACTCAAGACTCAAAGTATATCCTCATTGACAAACTCTAATCCGTTGAAGAAAGGTTATCCGTAACTGGATGTTTCGTTAAGGATTTAACCTTATCAACTGGAGAAGATCTCGTGGCTGGAGAAGACATAACGGAGTCCTTTGATTGATCGAAGATTGACTCGATAAATTGAAGATCCGGTGATTGCCTAAATATTATTGGAAGGTTCTGCTTATGGAAACCGAGATCCCGATTGTATGGGCGAACAGGATTGATGGGCTATCAACACGTTCCTTTAATAGCTTGAACAATCTTCCTAATTGATTCTGTCCAACGGGTAGATTGGAGAAATTCCTTTGGTAAGTGCCAACGGGTATGATGGCATAAAGGAGTATATAAGGAAGACTGTCTTAGTTGTTCAAGGAGTGCGCGATAGAAGAATTCCAAAGTCTGAAGCTCCTATTTGTTTAGATAAATCCTTTGAGCGAATACTTGTATACAAAAGAGAGTCTATATTTGTGAGAAACCTTGAGGAGGTGTGGTAGAACATCTACACTGTGGAATCAAGGCAAAGCTGTGCTGTAACTTCTCTTTTGATCATAGTGAAATCCAGCCGGTGGGTCAGTCGGTGCGGAAGAGTGGACGTAGGTTTGGAATAAGCCGAACCACTATAAATCTTGTGTTCAATTTTCTCTTCCTCACTCTCTCTACCTCGATGGTATTTCATTTTGTTAATTAAGAGAGAATTTACTTTCTGTCATATGCTAAGAATCGCTTCCGTATTTCGATAAATTGTTTATGCACCTATTCACTCCCCTCTAGGTACTCATACTAGCAATATCAATTGGTATTAGAGCCTGTGTACTTACTTTATTTGAAGTTTTTTACTTCGTAGTAAAAGATCCATGGCTAGTATGCTAGCACCGGGCTGATGGAAGGGCAAAGCAATACTGCACCACCCTACTTTGATGGAAAGGATTACAACATCTGGAAGAACAAGATGAAAGCTTTCCTACGATCAAAGGATCCTCTGAAATGGGACGTTGTAGAAAAAGGAATTACTCCTACCACCGCATCGTCTTTGAAAGAGGAAAAGAAACCGATGAAACCAAGTGGAATGTCTCGGGAAGAAATAATCAAGAGACAAGCACTCGATGCAAAAGCAATTTACTCCTTATATTGTGCTTTATCACCAACTGAATATAATAGAATATCTTCTTGTGGTACATCAAAAGAAGTTTGGGACAGATTGCATATCACTTATGAAGGAACAGATCGAGTGAAGGAAACAAGAATCAACATTCTTCTCGGTCAATACGAAGCCTTCAGAATGAAACCAGGAGAATCAATATCTGACATGTTTAGTCGTTTTACGTATATTGTGAATGGTCTTGAAAATCAAGGTCAACCAACTTCTGATCCCATGAAGGTAAACAAGCTACTGCGTGGACTCTCTAGGGATTGGAATCACATAAAGACTTCGATAAGAGAGACGCAGAGAATTATGCCACTATCTGTCGATGAGCTAATTGGAACTCTTCAGTCTTATGAAGTGGAAAGGATCAATGAAGATGAAGATCCAAAAGGTAAGAAATCCATTGCGTTAAAATCAAATGATGATTCGATGATTCAGATTCTGAAGATGATATGGACGATGAGGAGCTTGCTCTCATGATAAGAAAATTCAGAAAACTGAATAGAAAAGGAAGAAGGTTCAACACAAAGAAACAAAGCTTTCAAAGACAGCAGACCAAGTCTGTTGATGATGAGGAACCAAACAAAGACGTAGTCTGCTTTGAATGTAAGAAAAAGGGACACATCAGACCCAACTGTCCTCTTCTCAAGAAGAAGAGAGAGAAAAAGCTGAAAAATTTCGAAAAGCTCTCAAAGCCGAAACACGGAGTGAGACAAAGTGAATTTGAGGCAAGTGAATTTGAATCGACTCGGACAGGTGAATTTGAGGCAAGTAATTTTAAAATTCCTGTCAAAGTTTCTAAATATATTGATGAACTATGCTTTAGTCTTAAGACTTCTCTCAAAAGAATTTCCGAACTGAAAAAGGAAAACTCAGCTCTAAAACAAAAGGAAAATGTTTTAGCGAGAAGAGTTAAAAGTCTAGACTTGTCTGTTTCCAATCTTAAAGAAAATGAAGACAATCTTTTAAAAGAAAATGCGTTTTTAAAAACAGACTTATCAAATATATCAAAGAAATTTTCAATAGGGTCTGAAAAACTTGAGAAAATTCTTTCAAAGACAAAGACCTTACTTCAATAAGTCCGGTCTAGGTATGACAGAAGAAACAATTCCCTTGATTGATTTTCCTAAAGTGAAAGAAAGAATTAAGAAAAGACTCTCGAGTGAGGTTTACAAAAATCACTTCAATAAAGTTTTTGTAAAATCTGTAAGGAGAAATGCTCTAAAATGTTTAAAATGCAACAGTCCGGATCACTTTGAAAAAGAGTGTCCTATGGTTTGGAAACCTGTTAAGAAAATATGGGCTAATATCGCTTATGTTACTAACACCAAAAGACCCAAGAAAGTTTGGGTACCAAAGAAAGCTTGAGACTCTTTTTTAAATGCAGGTCACCGTCAAGAAAAAGGTAAAGTGGTATCTTGACAAGTGGATGCTCAAGACACATGACAGGAGACTCAAAATGTTTCATAAAGCTTGCTCAAGTAAATGGTGGAAAAGTTTCATTTGGAGGAAACAACAAAGGAAGTATTGTGGGATTTGGAACTGTGAAAATTGGAAATCTCACAATAAGTAATGTTTCCTTAGTGGAAGGACTCAATTACAATTTTCTCAGCATTAGTCAACTGTGTGATACTGGTTTCAAGATCTTCTTTCAAGAAGGAATATGTTCGAATCGAGTAAAGACTCTACTCGCCTTTCATGGGTCGTAGACATGGAAACATCTATCTTCTGGATGTGAAACCAAATGAATCGCAATGTTTTATCTCAATTCAAGACGAAGCAAGCTAATGGCACAGAAAGCTTGGTCATGTCAACATGAAGCAATTAGCCAAAATCTCATCAAAACAGCTTGTTCGAGGACTACCCAAATTACCTTATTAAAAGACTGATCCATGCACTCCCCGTATTCCTGGGAAAACAGGTAAGAAATTCATTTAAGCCAATAAATCATGTCTCTACTAATCATGTACTACGTTGCTGCATATGGATCTCTTCGGACCAACCAGAACACAGAGTATTGGAGGTAAGAAATATTCCCTAGTAATTGTGGACGATTACTCCCGTTTTACCTGGGTATATTTCCTTGCAAGTAAGTCCGAAACCTTCTCGTATTTTGAAAAGTTTGCTAAGAAGGTTCAAAATGAAAAATGATGTGTTATCTCTAGTATAAGAACAGATCATGGAGGTGAATTTGAAAATCAAGATTTTACAAAATTTTGTGATGAATCTGGCTTTAATCATGTGTTCTCTTCTCCATATACTCCTCAGCAAAATGGAGTTGTGGAAAGAAAGAACAGATCTCTTCAGAAATGGCTAGAACTCTTTTAATTGAAAGCAAGATTTCTTCACGATTTTAGGCTGAAGCCGTTTCAACAGCTTGTTATATTATCAATAGAGTCTTTTTAAGACCTATTCTAGAGAAAACCCCTTATGAGTTGTTCAAAGATAAGAAGCCTATTGTTTCATACTTTCATGTATTCGGTTGCAAATGTTTCATATTGAAAAATGTAAAAGATCGAGTTGGTAAGTTTGAAGAAAGATCGGATGAAGGTATCTTCCTTGGATACTCTACATCAAGCAAAGCCTTCAGAGTCTATAACAAGAAGAGCCGAGTGCGTGGAGGAGTCAATGAATGTCAAATTTCAAGACTCAACGCAAGATGAATCAAGTCGAGACTCATCAAGAAGAGTCCGAACTCGCTCCGACCTTCCAAAGCTTACAACTCAAGAAGCATCTCGGACTCGGAAAACCAGCATCGGGATGTTCATGAAGAACCAAACAAAGAGAGAGATCATCAACCGAGACAAATCAACAAGTAACTGGAAGCATAAGTCCAAGTCATCCCAAAGATCTTATAATCGGCGAAATTAATGAAGGAATTCGCACCAGATCAAAAAGGCAAGAAGAGTCTAGTGCTGTGGCTCTTGTTTCTGAAATTGAACCAAAAAGCATAGAAGAAGCTTTGTCTGATGAAAGCTGGATTGAAGCTATGCAAGAAGAGCTCAAACAGTTCAGCATTAATGATGTCTGGGAATTAACATCCAAACCAAAAGGTAAAACTGTTATTGGAGCTAAATGGGTGTTCAGAAACAAGATGAATGAGAAAGGAAAAGTCGTACGAAACAAAGCAAGACTCGTGGCCAAGGGATATACGCAAGAAGAAGGAATAGACTATGATGAGACTTACGCTCCAAGTAGCAAGGTTAGAAGCTATTCGACTATTACTTGCGTTTGCTTGTTATAAGAATTTCAGGTTATTCCAAATGGACGTCAAAAGCGCCTTCCTAAATGGATTTATCCATGAGGAAGTTTATGTGGAACAACCACCGGGGTTTGAAGACCCAAAGAAGCCGGGCTCGCCTTCGGACTGAAAAGGCTTTGTATGGTTTAAAGCAAGCACCTCGAGCTTGGTACGACGATTAAGTAAGTTTTTAATACAAAATGGTTTTGTCAAAGGTAAAGTAGATACGACTTTATTTATCAAAAAGGAGATCAAAAGTTTCTTACTTGTTCAAATATATGTGGATGACATTATTTTCGGATCTTCTAATGAAAATTTGTGCAAGAAATTTTCTAAGTCTATGCAGGATGAATTTGAAATGAGTATGATGGGAGAGTTAACATTATTTCTTGGTCTTCAAGTAAAACAATTGAAGGAAGGAACTTTTATTTATCAAGAAAAATATGTTAATGATCTTGTCAAAAGATTTGGACTGGAGAAGTGCAAAAAGACCGACATACCGATGTCAAGTTCTTTGAAGATAGACAAAGATGAAGAAGGGAAGAAAGTTGATCAAAAGCTGTACAGAGCATTATTGGTTCACTTCTTTATCTTACCGCTTCTAGACCTGACATTTTGTTGAGTGTTTGCATCTGTGCTAGGTTTCAATTAGATCCTAGAGAATCCCATCTCAGTGCTGCGAAACGCATCATTAAATACGTGACTTCATCATCAAGCATCGGTCTTTGGTATCCTAAGAAGGGAGACTTTAATCTTCTGGGATATTCAGACGCAGATCTGGCCGGTTGCAGAGTTGATAGAAAAAGCACTTCGGGAACCTGCCAGTTGCTTGGAAGCGGGACTTGTCTTGGTTTTCAAGGAAACAAAGCACTGTGTCCCTTTCAACAACATAAGCAGAGTATGTAGCCCTGGGAAGCTACTGTTCGCAAATTCTATGGATAAAACAATAGCTAAGAGACTTTGAAATTGAAGACTCATGCACAGAGATTAATTGCGACAACACCAGCGCTATCAACCTCACCAAAAATCCAATTCTCCACTCAAGAGCAAAGCATATAGAGATTCGACATCACTTTATTAGAGATCATGTTCAAAATGGAGATGTTTCAATTCAATTTGTTGACTCAAAGAATCAACTGGCGGATATATTCACAAAGCCTTTGGAGAAAAATCAATTTGAGTCTATACGGTCCAGACTCAACATTTTCAGGTATGAGGATATCAAAGTCTCAAGACTTTCAGACTTAGACTTACAAGACTTTATCTGAAAGACAGTCTTGGTACGTCCGTCAGACTGTAAGTCTTTCTCCCTTGAATCTCATCTTGAAAAGGTACGATCGTCAGACTATGTTTAAATTGTTGCTATATTTAATTGACGTAAATATTGCATCTATCCCTCTTTTTAACCGATCGTGAATTGTCGATTCCTCTTCACTTTTCTCTCAAAAACCCTAGAAAGCATCGATCCTCCATTTCCGTTTGTCTTCTTCGTTCAATCCTCAAAAAGTTGTCATCTTTCCTGGGAAAGTCAAGCAAGGAATCTTCCAAAAACTGAGAAATATGTCATCTTCAAGAAAGTCCTCAAGAATCGCAAGCAGGGGACCACGGCGGATGAGTGAGGGGCCTACGCACTCGATCTTACCGAAGATGAAGTGACTCCCGCACAGCAAGCGAGCCCACAATATTCTCAACAGCGTCATTCTCCTCCATCTAGTCCTCAAGGAGTTGATCATCAACAACGGGAAGAAATCATCGAGGATGCGGACCTTGTAAGAGTTCAAAAGCCCGCTTATATTTACCAGTTATATCGTGCCCTAAAAGCAATTCGTACTCCTTTGAAATACATTGATGATTTTCTTAAAGACAAAGGACATGGGAACGAATATATTTTTCTGAAAAAATGGAAAGTTTGGGAATTGCTCGAAAAGGGGTGGCCGAGGAAACCCTTGCAAATATCCCAAGTGATCCTCGTGGATCAGGGGCCGAATCCTATAGATGGGAATGATGATGATAAATTATACAGTCAATTTCAACCAAAAATGGGTGTTGCGGTTGAAAATCAAGGAAAAATGGGAGATTTGTTCAGATCAAAGGAGCAAAAGGATCTGTACTCGAAATTGTTGAAGCGTGGGGTAATAAACCCTAGGAGTGTGGATTTTGATTTTCTGGATGTAGTGAATGTGAACTTGAGGGAAAAGTTCAGTTATCTTCAACTTAAAAAGTTACTCCGACTCTACGAGAGGCATATGCTGAATTAACTGCATATTTCTATTCAAATCTAAGCTTTTGGATGCGAATAGATTCTCTTTCAGCGTAAAAGACCAAGACTATGTTGTGGATATGAATATGCTGGCAGATGTGTTAGAAGTCGAAAGAGGAAGATATCAAACAATCAAAGTTTCCATTGCTCGGGCCACACTTGAACTAGTGAAGGACAAGAGAACAGATGAAAAGATCACCTACTTAAGGATGGGTGCATTCAACATCTTGCTTCACAAGATTGTGATTAATTGCCTCCGACCGAAATCAACTTCCAAGACTGATGTTTCAAGTTCAGAGGCCAAGCTGATGTATGCCATTCTTTTTGGAAAAAGGTTTTCTCTCCCTCACACTGTGATGTTTCACATGTATAGAGCAATGATGAAGGACAGAGGTCAACACCCTTACCCAAGCCTTGTTACGAAGTTATTCAGACATCTGAATATTCAGCCTCCACAAATCTTTTGTGTTCGACCATGCGATCATATGGTGGTAGGTCTGAAAATGGTGACCAAAATGCGTATGAAGGAACTGAGCAAGGAGTTGGAGAAATTCAAGGAGAAGACTCCTGCAAAATCCCATCAACTCTCTTCTGCAGCTAAAAGAAAAGGGAAGGAGCCCATGGTTGCTCCATCCAAGAGGAGAAGAGCTCTCCTCGTTGAGGATGAAAATGATGAGGAAGACATCACCATCTCTCGCATTGGCTTTGAAGAATTTAAGTCGTCCCGTTCCACGGCAAGAATCGGAACAAATGACAAAAGAAGCAGACGAGAAGGAAGAAGAAGAATTAGAAGCTGAAAAAGAAACGAGAGGAGGAAAGACCGGGAGAAGAAGAAAGAAGAGAAGAAGGAGAACATGAGGAACACTCTTCTCCACCTGTAGGCATGAAAACAGGGGAGATCAGGAGAAAGGAGTGAAGTCTTCATGTCCTGATGCAAGTGAAGGAGTCAGTCGCTCACCAGCAGACCCGAGGATGTTTATGCATCTCGGTTTTCGAGAAGAAGGTCATGAAGTTTCATCGCCAAACCTGCAAGATTATGCTGATCTACCATCGTCTGCATTTACTCCATCGAGATCGAGCCGAAACAAGTACTCGGGCGATAATGGAGCAGATTTTCGCAGAATCATGGATATTCTCTTGGAGATGCGAGGTCAAATTTATGCCTTGGGATGCGAAGTTCAAAGCTTGAAGAATGAAGGTCAAGCTTCTTCATGTTCATTGAATGATAAAATGCAAGCCCTCTCTATTCAGAATCAGTCCAATGCCAAAAGTGAGGTGATTGCACAACTAAAGGAAGACTTTAAAAGGCTGGAAGGCATCGTTCAGTCTATAGAAGATTTCCAGCTTGTCTGCGTTCCCAAGCAATCTTGACTTCATCTCGTCCTTTTTAATGATGACAAAAAGGGGGAGAGATGCAAGATTTTGATCAAAAAAACTTTTCATAAACTTTTCATTCATTAAACTTTTTGTTTGTTGGATTGTTTTGTGGTTTGTGGTTTGAACCTGTTTGACTTTGTTTTGTGTATGGATGAGAACTGAACTAGACTTGGACTTGACTGCTTCTATTAACCAATATTGATATCTTATGAATGGCTTAATCATATACCGGACTAACCTATTTTCTGTGGTTGCAGATTCTAGTGTTATTCTCGTTAGCCATTTATCTCTATAAGATATGCATATGTGTTTGAGGAATGTTTTGGTCAAAAGATATCCAAATCTGCAGGAAAGTTTTGTCACCATCAAAAAGGGGAGATTGTTGGAGAAATCTTCTTGAAGTGTTTTGAAGTTGACAAAACGTTTCTATCGCCTAGTCCGAAGGCTTGCAGACTCTGCTATTTCAAGTCTGAAGACCTCCGGATAGCCAGACTCAAAACTCAAAGTGTATCCTTATTGATAGTCTCTAATCCGTTGAAGAAAGGTTATCCAGAACTGGATGTTTCGTTAAGGATTTGACCTTATCAACTAGAGAAGATCTCGTGGCTGGAGAAGACATAACGGAGTCCTTTGATTGATCGAAGATTGACTCGATAAATTGAAGATCTGGTGATTGCCTAAATATTATTGGAAGGTTCTGCTTATGGAAACCGAGATCCTGATTGTATGGGCGAACAGGATTGATGGGCTATCAACACGTTCCTTTAATAGCTTGAACAATCTTCCTAGTTAATTCTGTCCAACGGGTAGATTGGAGGAATTCATTTGGTAAGTGCCAACGGGTATGATGGCATAAAGGAGTATATAAGGAAGACTGTCTTAGTTGCTCAAGGAGTGCGCGATAGAAGAATTCCAAAGTCTGAAGCTCCTATTTGTTTAGATAAATCCTTTGAGCGAATACTTGTATACAAAAGAGAGTCTATATTTGTGAGAAACCTTGAGGAGGTGTGGTAGAACATCTACACTGTGGAATCAAGGCAAAGCTGTGCTGTAACTTCTCTTTTGATCATAGTGAAATCCAGCCGGTGGGCTGTCAGTGCGGAAGAGTGGACGTAGGCTTGGAATAAGCCGAACCACTATAAACCTTGTGTTCAATTTTCTCTTCCTCACTCTCTCTACCTCGATGGTATTTCATTTTGTTAATTAAGAGAGAATTTACTTTCTATCATATGCTAAGAATCGCTTCCGTATTTCGATAAATTGTTTATGCACCTATTCACCCCCCTCTAGGTACTCATACTAGCAATATCAAAGTTGAGATCGCAAGATTGTAAATTCTCTTTTGATTTATAGTGGAATCCTGCGAGAAGGCTGTCAGCGTGGAAGAGTGGACGTAGGCTTGATCTAAGCCAAACCACTATAAAAATTTCGTGTTCATATTCTCTTCCCTGAACTTCTTTATTTTGTTCGTAATTCTATTTAACTGCCAAAGTCTGAACTTGCTCAAAATCTATTGTTCTTCAAACTCAGTTTCAAAAGTAAAATATTTTCATTGTTCTTAAAAAAATTATTTTCACACCTATTCACCCCCCTCTAGGTGTTCATACAAGCACTTACAATGTCGAAACCCTAAAAGGGTTATTCAATTTACTCATGAGTTCAAGCTTCATCTAAATCCTGCCAAGTGTGTATTTGGAGAGACATCTGACAAATTATTGGGGTTCATTGTGTGTAATAAAGGGATCAAAATTGAACCATCAAAAGCTAGAGCCATATATAAGTTGTGACCTCCTTCGACAGTAAAAGAAGTTCGAAGCCTTTTGGGGAGATTGAATTACATTGCTCTATTCATTTCCTAACTTTTGGAAACCGCCAAGCCATTCTTCAAGCTCTTTAGGAAGAATGTGCAAGTCAACTGGAATGATGAGTATCGAGAAGTGTTCCACAAGTTGAAGCAATACTTGATAAATCCATCAATTTTTGTCCTGCCATTGCTAGGGCATCATTTGATTCTCTATGTCACTATTCATAGCGAATCATCGGGTGCAATGTTGGCCCAAGAAAGTCTCATCAATAAAAAAGAACGAGCCATTTATTACCTGAGTAAGAAATTCACTATTTCGAAACTGACATATTCTAATGCTGAAAAGACTTATGCTACATTAGTGTGGGTATTGTATGGACTGCGACAATACACATTGCATTACTAGACATTTCTTGTGATCAAGCACAATCCCATCAGGTACTTACTTGATCAGTCAGCTTTGGTAGGTAAGTTAGCTAAATAGTAAATTTATATTTCAGAATTTGACATGTAGTTATGTCACAAAAGTCAGTTAAGAATCGAGTGTCGTTGATATATTGGCCGAAAATCCTAGAGTCATGAATAATGATAATCGTTTCTCGGATGACCGCATCTTGTATGTAAGTGAAAATTTATGGACCATGTTCTTTGATGAAGCTATAAACTTATCCGATTCTAGTACTAAGGCGGTTCTAATATCCCCAAACAGACAACACAATTCAATAGCTGCAAAATTGATATTCCCATGCTCTAACAACATAGCCAAGTATGAAGCTTGTATTCTCGGGCTTCAAGCCGTGATCAAGATGGAAGTGGCTAAATTAAAAGTGTTCGAAGATTCTACACTGATCATACTCTAGACTATACATCAACGCAAGACCAGTGATGCCAAATTACTCTCGTATCACAAGTATTTAGAAGAGTTGGTGAAGGAATTACATGAAATTTCGTTTGAATACTCATCAAGATCCCATAATCAGTTGGTCGATGCCCTTGCTACATTGTCATCTATGTTGCAAGTTACCAACACATTAGAAGTCGAGCCGTTAAAAATAGAAGTTTTGGTGAAATCGGCTTATTATATGTTGGCGATTGAAGAACATAATGGAAAATCATGATATTACGATATCATCAACTACATTCAAAAATAGGAATTCCTTAAGGAAGTACTCTAGCTGATAGGAAATACATCATGAAGATGGCTTCAAAATTCTTCATCAATGGTAAGAATTTACACAAGAGGTTTTATGATTCAGCCTTATTGTGGTGTGTGGATGTAGCCAAAGCTACCCAAATCATGTGAGAAGTGCACGAAGTTGTGTGTGGTCCCCACATGAATGGACACATGTTAGCTAAGAAAATTATGAGATTGAGCTATTATTAGCTTGCATTAGAAAGTGATTGCATGTAGCACGTGGGAAATTGACACCGTTGCCAAATTCATGTAGATAAGAAAAATGTTCCTCCAACTAAGCTGCACCAATTATTCGAGCCATGACCTTTTCAATGTGGGGCATCGATGTGATTGGTCCAATAAATCTTAAAGCTTGAAAATTACCAAGATTGGCATGGCAAGATACCCTTTGCACTAATTGCATATCAAATATCGATTTGTGCTTCTACTGGAGCAACCTTTTTTTCTCTAGTGTACGTCATGAAAGCAATTCTACCCATGGAAGTGGAAATCCCTTCTCTAAGAGTCTTTGTAACATCCTCGATTCCGACCCTGTAAGGATTGGCCATAAGGTCCTGAATGGATTGACATGGGCCATTGGCCATGGGATCGATCGGTTCGATCGATAAGGCATCAATGACCGATCATGGTCCGACCAACCGATCGATCGACCGGCCACGAATTGGTCAAGATATTAGCTGTGAATTATTCTATAGACCATAGTGGTGGGATCAGATCATCAGCTCGTAAGATGACTTTTGGATTACAAGAATTAGTCACGGGATGAATTTGGATTGGTGGATAGTCATGATCGATCATAATGCTTGACCTCGGGTGATTCCGCCCGACTATGCACCGATATATGGATGATCCGACTTGATCAAATGCGATCGCCTTCCTACCAAAACTGAATTGTTCCTTATTTAATTCATAGTGATCAGAAAGGAATCTTGAATTGGTGATGTTCGATTGTGGATCGGTAATGCATCGACCATGAGCCATACGGATGAATCGGGTACCAACCGGAATGAGCTTAGGGATAGACCCAGATATTCTATCAGTAATTCTAAGGTTCATGAGTGCTTGGCTTAGTGTTAGACCATGGGTAGCCTTAGGATAGGCCTTGAAAAGATCCAAGGACAAACGACCCTTTAGGCCGATCGACTATCCAAAGAAACAGTTCAAGCAAGCATGGGGCATGATGGTTGAACCTTGGGTGTACATGATTTGGTTTTTTGAGGTGTACCTAATGATCCATTTCCTGGCCCCAGAACCAACTTGGACGATAGAATTCTCTAGATCGCCTTCTTGAGGAAGAAAATGACAAACTAAGGAAGATTCTAGAACACCTCATTAAATGCAAGAATGAGTCATCCCGCTTAAGTGTCACTTGAAGATTTGGTAATGATGGCTCAAGATTTTCCTTGGAGAAGAAGCAAATGACTCAAGGGCTTAAGTGGACCAATAGGAATAGAATTTGATAGAATATTCTAGAAGGCCAAAACTTAGAAAGCAAGTTCTTGAATTTAGGCATGTGCTAAATATCCAAACCCCATGATTAACTAAATCTAAGTGTTTAATGATAATGGTGAGTCATTGGCTTAGGTGTCCATGAAAGATATGGTCATCATTACCATAAGATTTTCCTTAGAGAACAAGTAGGCCAAGTCATGATAGCATTGTATAAATGGTCCAATTGGAATGAAACAAGTAAGCCTCAAATCATTACATTAGGCCATTAGGTGTGCCACCTTTTTAAAATAGGCATGACACCTTGTAACTTAGGTGTGCCACCTCAATGTCATAGCCGTGCCACTCCGAGAAATATGATTGGACCATTTGGATGGGTAATGATGAGCTTAGTGCCTATAAATAGGAGGAGCTCCCATTCATTCCCACCACTTTAGCCCACTTTGCCACTCACGCCTACCCTCCTCCTCTTCCTCCTTTCTCCTGGCCTTGAATCACTAACCCTTCAAGCTATTCAAGTTAGTTCTTGAGATTTGCCAAGGTAAGTAAGATTCCTCATTTTCCTCTAAGAAAGTAGATTCCATTGTTGAGACAAGTTAAGTGCTCACTCATTAAGCCGTGGGTAGTTTGCAATGTCTTTTGTTTGATCTTATTTGTTATGGAATATGGCCGTGTGCTTGAGTCATGCATGTTCGGAATGAAATCAAGGCTTGTTCGGATTGAGTTCATCACGAGACAAAGTTCCCCAAGCCATAAAGCCTTGATTTTGGCATAAATAGAATGCCAGTGTGGCATCCCAAAATCAAAGGCAACCTCTAGAGGAATTGAAGCCCAAAATTAGGTAATGAAATTACCTATGGTTTAAGCTTTAGCCATTAGTTTTCTCTTAAGGCTAAGTGATATATGCTTGTGTTCATAAATTTTTGAAATTAGGACTATAGGATAAATTAATGAGAATAATCTATTCTTGGCTATGCACCTCCTAGACTAAATTCCTATAAATAAAATGTTACAAGACTTTGGCCATGTGGAATTTAAAATTTAAAATTTATAGAAGAAAGAATAAAAGGGAAAAAATTTGATTTTTATTTAGGTTTGGGCCTTAGGCCCAAGGGGGGATTTTTGGTGGGCCGAATGGCCGGCCCAATAGAAGCCCATGGAGGGGCTGTCGCCGGCCCAAGTGAGGCCCAAGAAGGAGAGTGGCCGGCCCATTGCATGGGCCTTGCCAAGTGACAAGGAGGTCTTCATGCATTGGCCATCAAGGGAGGCATGTGATGATTGTTAATGATGGAGAATTGGGGGAATAAAAGGGAAGGAGAGAGAGAGTGGCTGGTTGGTTCCGTCCAAGCCAAAGAGAGAGAGAGAGAGAGAGAGAGAGAGAGAGAGATAGAGAGAGAGAGAGAGAGAGAGAGAGAGGTTGCGAGAGAGAGAAGGGCACCGAGAGGAGAGGAACCGAGGAGGAGGAGGAGCCGTCGCCGCCCGTTTGCCGCCCGTTCGCTGCCGTGTGCTCGTTGCTAGCTCGGTTTAGAGGCAAGTTAGGATCCTCTTACTACTCTTGCATGTGTGTCTTGCATGTATGTTTGGAGTAGTGTCGAATTTTGGGTGATTAGGAGGGAGAAACCGAAGCTAGAATGACTTGTTCTTGAGTGATGTTGCTGTTTTCGCATGACCGCCTGAGCCAGAATCTTGTTAGAGCTTGCATGCATATTTTGAGTTCTATTTTGACTTTTATTTCTTCATACAAGTTCTAGCCAACATCTTAAAAAACAACATACTAAAATTTGGTACAAAATGGTGGAGATTTAAGGGGTCAAACCTTCATCCTACGGAGACACTAGATCTGGAACTGTTTTTCTGACCTTGTGGTAGATTTGTGGTTGCATGTTGATTTTTATGAAGAATATCTCTTCGACTTCTTCATGAAAATTGTAGAGAACATATTAGATACTAACATACTCAAATTTGAAGTAAAATGAACAAGTGTAGCCTAGTGAATCGACTTACTCTTGAAGACGGTAAATCTGGAGACGCGGTACTGGACACCCGAGACTTCATGGACCCATATGGTGACTGTTCTTTGGAAATTTGACTTAGATCCCTTCATGAAATTTGTAGGGGACCTATTGAAGTAAAACATATCCAAATTGCAGAGGACACGAAGAAGAATAAGTGGATAAAAACTCGGTATTTCAGAGATGATTACACTGGACGTTTCGGTATGAGAACCAGAAGCTTCGAACGACTATAGGAAATTATCTAAAACGATTCTGGCCTAGAAGTCTGCATGAAAAATATACTTTAGGGTCTTAGCTATAACCTGGTAAAACTTCATAATTTTCTGAGGTCGTTTGGGTATTTTAATCGAATTATTTCAAAAACTGCACATTCTGTTTTTATCCGATCTTGCATGCTGTATTTGTGTGAATTATAATTTTTGTGTGGAACTCTATTGGCCATGTGTTTTTTTTTATGAAATCATTATCTTATTGTCTTGTCTATCACGTGCCTTGATTTCATGATTTTTGAGAATCATATGGATATTTAATTTAAATATTTTCAAAAATGTACAAGCTGGAATTTAATTAAATTTCAAAAAGGCATGATAAATGGACTATTCTAAATTGTACGAATTCCATAAATTTTATTTTTATGAATGATTGTGTCTTGCTGCATGTATGATGATGACTACTGATGCATGTATAAATCAAATGATGAGAGTGATTTTGTTTGCCATTACATCATGTGCCATGCTGAGTTGAGACCTAAATTGGTAAACATGAACAATGATAAATGAGGAAACTGTTTGTGGCGGATGATAATGCCCTGGGAGTATCAGGATGCCCGGGATGGGGGGTGCCGGATGCCCGGAATGTATAGAGATACATGGCTGGATGGCCTCGGGAGTTTCGAGATGCCCGGAATGGTTGGGTGCCGGAAGCCTCGGAGGTCTTTGCTTGAGGGGATGCCTCGTGATGCCAGTTGGGATGCGAGATGCCTGGAATGTGGGGGTGCCGGATGCCCGGTGGCCTTAAATGGCTGAATGCCCGAGGTTTTTCTCGCGATGCCAGGATGGGGTGCGAGTGTAAAGTATGGGATGAAATTGATGATCCCGAGAAGGAGTGATGTGGTGATCGAATTGAAAGTTAAAAGTGGAAATTGAATCATGCATATATGATATGATATGATGATGATCACCTATGGCATGATGATTTGCATATATGATATGATGATGATCACCTATGGCACGATGATATGCATATATGATATGATATGATGATGATCACCTATGGCACGATGATATGCATATATGATATGATGATGATCACCTATGGCATGATGATTTGCATATATGATATAATGATGATCACCTATGGCACGATGATATGCATATATGATATGATATGATATGATGATGATCACCTATGGCACGATGATATGCATATATGATATGATATGATGATGATCACCTATGGCATGATGATATGCATATATGATATGATGATGATGATCACCTATGGCATGATGACTTGCATATATGATATAATGATGATCACATGTGGCATGATGACATGTATATAATATGATTGTGATGAGGATGTATGATGGTATATGCATGGTTTCAAGGTAAGTATGCTTGGATGCATGAATGGCATGTATGATGTTGTGATTGTATTGTATGATGCATTGAGTGGTTATTGGATCATTTACCTACTGAGTGGTTATACTCACCCCTTTGGGGACCAACATTTCAGATTAGAAAGATGCCGCTTCCTACCGTCACGCGAGGTACCTTCTATGGCCTCCCATCGGATGTAGAAGTAGAATGTACGGAGATTGACTGCGTCACTATTCCTGGATTGACTTTTGTGCGAGTGTGAGTACTGGTTATGTACGATGTGGGCCTGGCTAGGGGCCCAATCATCCAAGAGTTCCTGTCAGTTCATGTTCGCCGAGACGGAGTGTTTAGGGGGATGTTGCCGCCACCACCACCACCCGACGCGCCAGGATGGGTGTGATGGTTGCGTGAGAGGTAGAGAGCTGGAGTTTCTTTTTGGGAGTAGCCGCCGCTGTTAGATGGAGGACGTCATGTGATTACTTTAGGGGTCGTAGTATCTTTTTGGGATGTGGCCAAGTGTAGCTGGGAATCTTGGCTTTCTATTGTTGTATCGACCCGTGAAAAAAATCCATCATGAAAATATGTAAATAAAAGTGGCATGGCTTTATCTTTTCCTATGGTATTTAGTGGTGTGCAATTGTATCATGGTTGTTAGGAGGGAGAGATGGCAATATTATAATTTGCTTCTGCTAATGAGTCATGTTGGGACCGTTTTCAAAAAAAAAATGTGTCTATGAATTACGACGCTTCTTCTAAGAGATGTAGCTAGTGTTCCATCAGGTGTAACGTCAGGTGCCTGTGGAAACCCTAGGTGGTCCGGGGGTGTCACAGCCAGGTCCAAGTCTTGCTTGGTGCAAGAATCGCCTAAGGCCGTAAGGTCCTAAATTGACATTAAGGCGTGTCGATCTTATGCCTTGATTGATATGGGGATTGCCCAAATCCATGAGGTTTGGGTAAGGCACCAACCAAGCATGCCGATTTCCATAGTCCAAATGGACGCGGGGACTTTGTGCTTGGCATTGAATGAAATTACAAGCTGAGGGTCATTCTCGATGGATGTGTATTCACATTAAGTTGGAGCCAAGGTCTATCAAGCTTGGGATCATCACTAAAGTGAGGTGTACCCAAGCCTCCAGGTCTTAAATCAATATTGAGGCATATTGTTTTTTAGCCTTGTTCGATACGGGGGTGGGCGTTAAATGATTGATTCAAGTTACGGACTAAAGATCGTTCCTGACATATTTGTTAGTGAAGTATAAGAATTCATGACACACACGAATGAATGAGTATGCCTTCAGGCCATGCATGTGTCAGCTAAGGGAAATGATGAGAACCGATTTGTATGATGCATTTATGCATGCACTTAAAGAGGAAAAAGTGTCTGTCGCCACACAGCATTGGCGGCGATGCCTCGTTCATTGAACGGAATGCCTTGGTTGAACTGGAATGCCCTGGTTGAGGTAGAATGCCTAAGTTTTGAAACTGGAAGCCTCAAGAAGCTAGCCCCGAGAAGCCTTAGTCAAGCTGAGATGCTCTAGTTGAGCTAGGAAGCCTAGCGAGAAAGCTGGAAGACCTAGTCGAGTCAGTAGGGCCTGGTCAAGCCAGAATGATGCTAAATGAATTCGCATGAGTGCCAGTATATGCATAAGTATGATATGCTGATATATTTATTGATAAGCCAAAGGTAAGTATGCATTGAAGCATGTTGTGATGGACATTTGCTTGTAGTCAAGAGTAGCAAAAAGTTTACTATTGATCTGCCATCGACACTATTTGCAAGTGTTGTACTTGTTAAGTTTCGATGATGAGATGCTTTACTAGTAGAGAACTAGGAATTTTACTTGTTGAGTTTCCCCAAAACTCACTTCCTTATTATTCAGCCTTATAGACATGGAAGTCTCAAGTCGGTGTTGGGAGCTGCAGTCACGCTAAAGGAGATAGGAATTCCCTTGGCCTATGTGGAAAGCCTATTGTGTGATGCCAAAAGAAAAGATGGCCCATAGAGAAAGGGCTTGAAAAATTATTGTTATGATATAAATCAATGTGTTCTCTGTGATGTATGTCCCAGTCTTCCAGCTGTTGTTTGTCCAGGGAGTTATTTGTTCATGTTTCCGTTGTGCATGATAACAAGATAAAAAGAATCAGGATGGCAACGAGCTTGTGACATCGCGAAAATAACCTTTGTCGCTTATGACCCTGGAGATGGGGTTGGGGTCGTGATAGTCTTATCCCAAGTGGAGTTATCCAAGGTAGAATGGACACATCAAAAGTTCGAGCAATTAAACCAGATTAATGAGAAAAGACTCAAGGCTCTTTGCCATGACCAAATTTGTCAACATAAAGTGGCCAGATCTTTTCACTGGAGTTACGACCAAGACATTTCGAGATATATGATCTAGTCTCAAGGAAGCTGTTGTCAATTTTTCTAGATCATGAGAGCAAGTTTGCTCCACATTACGATGGCCCATATGTAGTGTAGAAGGTACTCCTTGGAGGTTCCTTAATCTTGGTAGAAATGGATGGTCATGAGTTTTCCAATCCCGTTAACCTTCATCTATCAATAAGTATTACTAATTATAGAATATATTTTGTTATGTCTTGAATTGCAAACATTTTTATGATGCATTGTGATGGCCCCCAACCCGCTGGGATCGTCACGGCGTTTCACTATCCTGGCTATTCTTTGCTCGATACCCGTCCATTGCGGTGGTATCCTCCCACGATGACGACCTCCTTAGAGCGACCCTCGGCCCTTAAGGTTCGTCGCGCCATTCATTGGTCCTTGTGCTATACTGTTGCGGAAGCAAGTATATAACTCCAATCAAACTTAAAATGATGCACACAATATATCAACCAAGCACCTTTATCATTTATAGCTTTCAAACGACATCAATCGGTACACACAGGCCAAAAAGTTCCTATTTTTGGCTTAACCAAAATTGGACCGACTATCCAACTGTCTATCCACACTGTCGTCCTGGCATCACGTCCTAGCTTCCAAAAGTACTGCTATCCTCCTAAGTCCTCTAGCTACTTGACCCCACTTGAGCCCGTTGTCATCATCCTTCAGAAAAGCCAGTGGTCCCACTATGTGCCCGTTGACTAGGTCGTACAGGACGATAAACCCCATAAGCACGGGGCTTGTGGTGAGTCCAGCGTCCATGATGAGAATCACCCTAATTCGGATAAATGCAACTTCTGGAAAGTCAGGCTTGGCGTGCTCTGTTTGCTCCCATATGAGGTTGATGGGGATGCCATAAAACACGCCGGAGGACGCGAGCTGGAGCAGCATATCTTCGTCTCTGAAATATGATAGTCCCACAAGGGGTGAGTACGACTATTCAGCTTATGGAAGCCTATCAAACCATATTACACAAGTCTACCACTACTCTACCTACGACATTCTAACATGCAATATGTAAAGCGAAACAACTCAGGGTACTACAGTTCTACAAGAACAATTCAACGAAGCATTAAGAAATCAATTAGATAATCAGAACAGTTTGTAAGTCGGTTCGATGTTAATTCTAACTACCGTCATCTTTCAGAGGGACCAGTGTTTGCATCCCTCCAGGCATCTCGCATCCTACCTGGCATCACGAGGACCTCCGGTTCTATATTTCAGTCACTGGGCATCCAGATCGTGTTATGTCACACCTCCAGGCATCTCGCACCCTACCTGGTATCACGAGGACCTCCGGGGCTCATCATGTCCCCATACATTCGAAACGTGTTACGTCACAATTCCAGGCATCCCGACACCCGGGGCACCTTCGGGGCTAACAAGTCCCCAGACATCCAAAGGCATTGCCATCACGACCCTCCGAGCAACCCGACACCTGGGGCATCGTCGTCACAGGGGCCCGACGGCATCAATAACGTCTCAACCATGATGTAGCACCCAACAGGTTGTATTAAAGTCATCATGCACGTCTAACCGAGGTTCGTATTCCTTTTATTTTGTTCAACTTGATTCCGATGGTTCACTTAAGTCTTCTAACATTCAATCCTAAGCGATAAGGACCTTCAGCAAGATGTCCCTATGCTTCTCAGAAGATTTGAACAACTCCAGGATGGAGATTTGAGCCAGCAACTTCCGCAGTTGGTCCACCACATTGAACTCACTGGATTTTATTACAGCCAAGAATTACCTTACCTCTTCCTTGGTCACATTTTCTTTTCTACTCCTTTATCGGGTGCGTAACAGCAGCCCGATCATGTGATGTGGCTCTTGCACAAGTGCTACCTCAATTGCGGCTTCTTTATCTTTTCTCACTGGGAATTTCTTCGTGCTTTTGGTAGATATCCTTCCCTCGATAATTGCCTACTCGACTCCTTCACCTACATCTACTAGTTGTGAAAACACCTGGCATCCCGAGTACACTAATCCTTGGAAGTATTCAAGGGGCAATGTCTTGAGGAATAGCTGCTTCATCTCCCTCTCATTCAAGGCTGGCTTCACCTGTGAGGCCATGGTTCTCCACCTTTGCGTGAAGGCCTTAAATGACTCATTCCTCTTCTTCTCAACGCGGGTTAACTCTTCCCTCGTGGGGGCGAGCTCGGTATTGAACCTGTATTGCTGCAAGAACTCATTGGTTAAATCTTCCCAACTGGTAAATTCTTTGATGTCCTGTAAGATGAACCATGTCAAGTCAATGCCTTCTAGACTATCTTAGAACATGTGAATGAGGAAGGGCACATTGTCAGCGTAGCGAGCCATTTTCCTCAGGTAGTACCAATGGTGGGTCTTGGGGCATCCCGTTCCGTTATACTTCCTCGTGAATTCAGGCTCTTGGAAAGTCTCGGGACTTTGTCTTGGTGTACGGGGACAGATTATCAACTCCTTTCAACTCATACCCTTGCAAGGCGCACAGTCACTCCTCCATCTTCGCCAGGCATTTTTTGTCACGCCCCGACCCTCAGGCACGCACACATCCCTTACTCTTGGTCGATTTTAAAAATGCGATATCCCAGGACTATGTATCGCCGACCCTTTCATTTATATATACACATGCGGAAGCAGTTATAAATCCCCAAACAATAAAGCAATGGGATAGAAAAGCAGGCCATACATTTTTCTCACTGAAAATTCACAACTACAACTTTTTACATGCAAACAAGGTCTGACAAGACAGGATAGGATTTCGGTCCTCATCCGGGTCGTACTCGATGTCATACTCGGGGTCCTCCTCCACGTACTCCTCTTCGGGTTCCTCAACAAGGATCTCCTCGTCAGATTCATGCTCCTTAGGATCCTCATCCAGGTCCTGAAATGGTTATTCAATAACCACTGAGACCACGTCTCAGCAAGTTCTACCTCCTAAGACCCGATTAGTAAACTAATACACCTTAGGGCTGCCTATGCACAACATGAGTCAGAGGACTTACCTTGGCCTCAGATTCCACCTGCATATTAGCACAGATTAAATAGGCACACAAGCAATCACATTACAGATCGAAGCATCGATCTAATCGACTTAGTCGATTACATGTCAACAAGACCACTCACGGTCACTTTCATTCAATCGATCATTTCACAACATCAAATCAAGGCAATGAATCACATCAAATCACACTCAGATTGAATCATCGATCAATCGACTTAGTCGATTACATGTCATACAAATCAATCCCCACTGGGAAGTATCTAAAAGCGAGGCCACGTGCATTCTCTAGGACGACATTCCAAGTCTCCGAGTCCACGTGCCTCGAACCTCGGGCCCACGTGCATTCTCTCAGGCGACCTCTTCGCCAAAGTGATACATCAAGTCACCGAGCCCACGTGCCCTTTTAGATGCCCGGCCACGTGCATTCTCTTAGGTGCTATCTCACCAAAGTGATGCATCAATTCACCGAGCCCACGTGCCCTTTTTACGATGCCCGGGCCCACGTGCATTCTCTTAGGTGCTATCTCACCAAAGTGATGCATCAATTCACCGAGCCCACGTGCCCTTTTAGATGCCTAGGCCCACGTGCATTCTCTTAGGTGCTATCTCACCAAAGTGATGCATCAATTCACCGAGCCCACGTGCCCTTTTAGATGCCTGGGCCCACGTGCATTCTCTTAGGTGCTATCTCACCAAAGTGATGCATCAATTCACCGAGCCCACGTGCCCTTTTAGATGCCAAACTCTGTCACCGAGCCACGTGCATTCTCCAGGAGGACATACCGAGTCTCCGAGCCACGTGCATTCTCTCGGCGACCTTTTCGCCAAGGTGACATATTCAACCACTGTACTCACGTGCATTTTCCAGGTGACATTCCAATTCACCGAGTCCACGTGCCTCTTTCAAGTGGTTACCAATCTTCTTTCAATACCGACAACCAATGCCCAACGATTTCTCAATCAAATAATTAAATCAACTCAACAAAGCATTATAAATGCTGAATAACATACTTGGCCAATCACCAATCAATAATTCAATCTCAATCAATTTCAATCAATTTAGGGTAAATCCTAAAATATCACAATTTATTCAATTCCATACAACGTAGAGCTCAAATAAATAAACGGACTGCGCCACGACAATCAGCACGAGATTTCGGTCGTCGGCCATCAAAATCTTAATTTCCGAAAAATAAATAATTAATATTAAAAAATTCAATTTAACACAATATAAAGCTCAATTAAATAAACGGACTGCGCCATGATCATCAGCATAAAATCCCGGTCACTAGCCATCTCAATTGAATTTCCGGGAAATAAATAATTAAATAATTAATTTCGAAAATTAATATTTAATTCCTAAAAATACCACCTAGGCCCGAATCGCTAAATTAACACCCGATAAGGGACGGGAAAAATCCCAAGAAGCATTCAATAAATACTACATGCAATTCTCTATCTAATTACACTAATCACACAACTAATATGCAAAGCAATTAACTAATAATCACTAATCAATTCTAATCTAACAACCTAATTACACTTAATTAACACTAATCAACCTTTAAGCGTAATTAGCAAACTAAGAAGGCATTAGTGAGTAAAACTCACACACAACGACGGGCTCGACGCGAGGATCGACTTTCCTCAAAGCGGGCCGAGCATCCGGGCTCGGGAAGACGGCCAAAACGGCCAAAACCCTCTGCGATACCCATTTTCTGACTTCTCTGATCGCTGCTGGAAGGGGCGGATCCGGGGCTGATTTGAGGCGGCCAAGGGCGGCTGAGGGCAAGGCGGAGCTCCGGCGAGGTCAACGGTGGCCAGAGGAGGTCGGGCCATGGCCTGTGATGGCCAAAACGAAGCTGAACAGAGGCGGAACAAAAATGGGTCGCACGGGGGGACGGCAGAGCGCGAGCGTGAGGCGGCGGAGCGCGCGGCGTCGCTCGGGCGGTGGTGCGGCAGCTCCGGTGCGGCGGTGTCCAAGCAGCTGGTCGCGGCTCCTTCCGGCGACGCTAGACGCTGCTTCACTTTCTGCTGTTCGGTTCTGTTCGAACCAGAGGAGGGAGAGGGGTGGACGCGCATGGACGGCAGTTCGGGGGTGAGCTTGGGTGTGCGCGAGCAGCTCCGGTGGCTTGCGGGCGTGCGACGACGGCGGCGAAGCGGCGACGACAGCTCGGTCTTCGGTGGTCTTCGGCTCCCATGGAGTTTTGAAGAAAAAGGAGAAGATGGGGGAGGATCCGTCGACGGAGGAGAGGGGGAGGAAGAAAAACCCAATTTCCTTTCTTTTCTCTCACTCTCTCTCTCTTA
Source organism: Eucalyptus viminalis (assembly GCA_014182385.1). NCBI lineage: Eukaryota > Viridiplantae > Streptophyta > Magnoliopsida > Myrtales > Myrtaceae > Eucalyptus > Eucalyptus viminalis. Next base: position 16,809,513 of record CM024528.1, on the reverse strand, counting down.
GGTCATCCGCACGTGGGCACCACCAGCTGCCCTCCACTCACAATTCCAAGACAACTTTGCCCCTTCTAGAAGCATTTAGGTAAGCTAAAATATGGGGGTAAGTGTGGCATACGAATTTGCTAGGTTTTCTTTCCAATTGATCCTTAATTCCTCTTGAGTTAAATCAAATTGACCCCCATTAATTTATTTAACACCTCATCATTCCAATTGGTATTTTTCCTTACCAATGTAGCCCCACTTGCATCACAATTTCACAATCCTTGGCTTCAACCGAACAAAAGCGGCCCTATTATCCAGTCGAAATTAGGATCCGAAAATCTGGATGTCACATTTTTCACTCTCTTCATCTTGGCGGGACGTTGGCTCTTCCTTCGAAGGAGGATCCAAGTTGATGACAATTGGCGTAACGGAAGGAGTTTCTCCAGCAGTTTCCTTCTCGAGGAGGTCGGTGACGTGCGGACCTTCCGTCAACGGGGGACGTGTCTTGACAATGTAGGAGTGAATGTCCTAGTGACGGCTATGACGGGGGGCTCTTTGAGTTTTTGGCTTATCTCGAACATCATCGCAGTGAGTTGGGCTAGCTAGTCCTCCATCTTGGCCATGCGGTTGTTGGTGTCTTCATTCTCCATCCTGGCTCGCGCAAGTGCGAATCGAAGATCTCTACTTAGCCGTGTTGACGATCGACAAAAGACAATCAATTGTCTAGTACCTGTTAAGGGTAAATAAGCATATATAAGCACAAGTAATAATTAGGTGGTCAGCCCATGACAAAGATCTAATCACCCCAATTCATTTGTTTCATTGAAGGCAAGGTTGCTACATAATGCAGGAAAAGACATGAGAGAAAACCCCTAAACATCGAAGCTATTTTGAAGACGGAAAGACATGACTCTTAACTCCCAACATTAAGACATGAGACAAACTCCTTAACATTGTAACGTATGTGGGCATGGGCCCATTACATATCGCACTTGACTCAATCCAACTAATGGGGACAACTTCCGCTCGTGGTAACCCCATTAATTTGAGTCAACTTCGAGGCACTCTCTTCGGCCTCCTCAGGCTCCTTTTTGAGGCTTTTGATCTCGGCTCGGTGGGTGATCTTTAATGGCACGTCAGGAATCTTCGGTCATAGGCTCTCTGGGATCTTGTGCCTAAGGATGTACTCCATCAAGGCATAATAGGTCTTCTCTTGCCCTTCCAACTCCTCTTCAGGCCACATCAGCATTCGAGGGTGGCACATATCCCATATCGACTTGACTAGCGCGATGGAGTCTTCGTGATCTTGGCATCCATCAGGGAAATCTATCATGAACGGGTCTCATTGAATTGTCGATGGAAGAGTTTAAACCTCTTAGAACTGGCGGGTGACTCGAGTCAGGTAATATTCATTGACTCCAGTGATACCCAGCAGAGGAATAGGTCTAGTAAGTCCACACACGAATCGTGCTTTCTGAACTCGGAGCCATTTGACATGCCATTGGAAATCCTCAAGTCCATGGTTGGTCATGAAAACTAATTGCTCAGGATAGTGATAGTCAGAGGCAAACGTTTTCCTATTTCTAAACTTTAGGATAGGGTGGCTAGAGTTAGAAATGTCACTCACGGTCATCAAGCTACCGAACCCTTGAATGTGAGAGAGGAACTAAATTTGCAAGAGTTCATGAGGAGCATGGAAAGCTTTGTCTTCGTTTTCTTTAAAACGAGTAAGGGAAAGAAAAGTCTCAATCAAGACAGCATTAATAAAGCCCTTCCCCATACATACTTCACGAACTACCCATGCTAGGGAAAGGCTGATAGCATTCCTACAATATGGTAATATCACAAACCCGAAGAAAGCTAGCAGGAAGATCTTATTCATTTGGAAAGATGGGGCATGTTGAGAAATCTCATTTAGAAATGAAAACGAGCAGATCTTGCGATTGGCTTTCAAAAATTTTCTCACGTCCTCTCCCTTAACTCTAAGGAACTCAAATAAGGTTGATGCATGCTTAGTCCCTACAGGTGGGCTAACTAGCTCTGACACTAAGGGCTTTCCAATGGCAACACTATATTCCTCCAATGTTGGAGTGAGTTCGTGATCACTGAATATTGAACGTGCAAATTGGGGGCACCAAACATGCGCTAACGCTCGCAAGACACCATAATGAGTCCATATCTCTAATAAGGGGAGTAATCGTCCGACATAAGATCACACCCGTCACAGCCGTCAGATCCAATCTATCCCACCACACATCGAGCTCGGCTTTCGGGATGGAAATGATACGAAGCTCGAGTACTCCCATCGTATGACCAACCTAATTCATCATGGACCGACCAAAAGGAAAGCGAATAAGTAAATTGCGAGTAAAATGGGTCCAAAAACTTACCCTACTCATTGAGTAGAAATGCCAATGACATAGACATGCACATGGGCAGTGGTTTGATTTCTACCCTAAACGGCCCAAAATAGGGCCATAGGATCACCGGACCGAATCAACAAGATCCTGGCTAGGTTGTGTTACCCATGACTCCGGCTTCATCAAAGAATCGACCCATGTTGCATGGTTGTAGACCAAGGTGGGGACCTTTGACAACGGGAAGGAAATTTCGGGGTTGAGATGGGTGACTCGTACTACATGGTTGTAGTTGGAGTGGTATCCACCTCAACACCATTTTAAGTGATCCTATGCGGCCTAGGTCCGGCGACAGGTAGTGTGTCATGGTGTAGTGCAACTTAGAGAACATAGGTATGACAATTCATAAGCAAGCAACACTTTGAAACTCAAAGCATATACATTCACTCCAAACTCCACACCTGCAAGACGAGGGGTTAACAATCACTCCGCCCCTTATAACTCCCATGCCACAGAGACATTTAACATTTGACATGTTAGGAATATACCTCGGATCCTCACTGCCAAACAATAATATTTTTTGAACAAGATAGATTTAGGCCTAAGTCCTCTAAGGTTTAAACCAAATTCCCAGCGGAGTCGCCAAGCTGTCATGATCTACCCCTCGGGAGAAGGAATATGTTTAGGAGTATTGCCTAAAGGACAGGCCTAAGGCCCATGATTAGGCACGGGCTCTCCCAAGACGAAACCTCGCGCGACATTAGAGTATTCTTAAGAATTTCGCAATAATGAGTCACCACTAGCTTATTGGGGTCGGCTAAAAATCAAGTGAGATATGGGAGTGTACCTTACTTCCTACGCAACCAGAGAATATAGGTTCGGGGACTTGATTACACTAATTGACCAATTAGTGCCCTTTCGATACCTAATCTTGTTCATTTTAAGAGAAATGATTTTTTTTTTTTGTCAGGCAATTTAGGTTGATTTTACCCTTATCCACTAATATGTGAGGTGATCATGCAAGTGTGCAATCATTAAAAATATTAATTATAACTACCAAGATCCTAATTGCAGTAAAATTGAGCATGTGCAATTAAACATTCGCAAATGTAATTAAATATGCAAATTAAACATACGATATAATCAATATACGAGCAAATAAAGGCCTAATTACACTAAGAAGGCAATACATGGCAATTTCCAACCAAACCATGCATTTTTTAGATTTTAAAAAAACATTAAATAATTTTTTAATTAAATTTTTTTATATGTGCTTGAAATATACAAATTAAGTGTCAACATGAGGATAGACTATTCGCTGGAGAGGTACGCCGCATTGTATGTTAAGCAAATAGTTCGGCTACACGGTGTCCCTGTAACCATAACATCATATCAAGACCCGCGATTCACATCGAATTTTTGGAGGAGCCTTCAAGCTCCTTTAAAGACCAAGCTCCAACATAGTACTGCCTTTCATCCACAAACGAACAAACAATCAGAGAGGACTATACAGACATTGGAAGACATGATACGGGCCTGTGTCATTGATTTCAAAGGAAACTGGGATGAGAAATTGCATCTAGTGGAATTTGCTTACAACAATAGTTTCTAACAAAGCATTGGTATGGCTCCATTTGAAGCTTTAAACAGTAGGAACTGCAAAACTCCTATTTGTTGGAATGAAGTCGGAGAATGAAAGTTGATGGGGCCAGAATTAGTTCAAATGACTTCAGAAGCTGTAAAAACAGTGTGAAAATGACTCAGGACAGCTCAAAGTCGGCAAAAGAGCTATGCAGACAAACGCTATAGGCCTCTGGAATTCAATGTAAGTGATCATTTGTTTCTAAAGGTGTCACCTAAGAAGAATGTGTCAAGGTTTAGAAAGAAAGGAAAATTGAGCCCAAGGTTTATAGTTACTTTTGAAGTACTATAAAAGATTGGGGAATTGGCATATCGAATAGCCTTACCCCCGAGGCTATCCAATATACACGATGTCTTTCATATGTCTATGATAAGGAAATATGAGCCGAATCCAACATATGTGGTGGACTTTGAGGTGCTTGAAATAGATGAAAGGATAAGGTATGTGGAAGAGCCGGTACAAATTCTTGATCGAAGAGAATAGGTGCTAAGGAACAAGACCATACCTTCGGTTAAAATTTTATGGTGATACCACGACTCAGAGGAGGCAACTTGGGAAAGTGAAGAAGAAATCAAACATAGTATCCTCAACTATTCCAATGAGTCTGGTAAGATTCCAAATTTCGAGGTCAAAATTTTCTAAGTAGGTGAGAGTTGTGACATCCTGAATTTTACCAACCCTATAAGTGTAATCGGACTGTTATGGGCTTGGATTATTTTAAAGTGGGCCAGATGACAAGCCTAATGGGCCATGAGGAAAGTATGGGCTTAAGTAGTTAACAAGCTGCACGAAGAAATCGAGCACGGGCTCAATCGATCAAAGGATAGGATATGGACTTGGGCTTGTCTTGGAGTGGGCCAAGAGTCAGGTTCACTAAAATTGTGAATTAAGTCAAGTGGGCCATGAAATGTCATGGGATGAGCCCGGTGGGCCAGAGATGGGTATTTAGGCCCGAGCACTTTAATTTTCGATTAAGTTTATAGATTACCGTTATGAGGGATTTAATTAGAAATTTTATTAAAAACTATAAGCGGTTGTAATTTTATTATCAAACACTAACTTTAGTAATTTCTCACGATTAATTCTTGTTTGTATCATAGATTAGTGCCGAGACGTTAACACATCAATTTGATTTGTGCAAACTCATAGACTTGTATAGTTACAAGAGGATAAAAAATTTTGTGGATTCATAACGAAACTAAGTAGAAGATGTTAGAAACTATTAGACTAATTAACGACACATATTAGAACTTAATCTTAACCATTCTCGAGCGCCAAGTGTCGACCATGAAGAAGAATGTGTGCATGGGAGCCACGACATTCATCTCTTCCCTGTCGGTTTCTCTCCAACCCGAAGTCTTCAGAGGAGACATCATTATTATTCCTTTCTAATGATTACTTCTCTTCTTGGGATTTAAAATAAAAATCTGCACACTCAAAGTTAGGCTTCCTCATAATTCATGCCTCTTCCTCCCCTAAACCAGTCCAAAATTCTCTCTCCAATTTCTTCTCCCTCTGTCCCTCTTTCATGACTTACATAGAAGCGGAACTCAGCAACTTAAGCTTCTTCTTCTTCTTTTTGTGCACATTTGAGGTTAGAATTCCGAAGAGCGACAAGCCACCAACGAAGCCGAGCCATCGGTAAGGAAATGATGAGGTCCTAAACTAGAATTTATTCGTTGTTTGTCGAGGGAACTTGCGGAGCATGTCGAATGGTGGAAGATTAAGTTTGATGCTTCTGTTTTGAGTTGGAATAGGTTAGATGGGTACTCAAATGAATCATGTTGGTCTTTCCATGTGATGATCGGAGTTCGGATGGTCAAAGAACCGAGCGTGAGGGAGCTGAGTTGGTTGAGTTGGTAGGTAGACGACCATTGAGTGATAGATGGGTGTTGCATGTTGCTTTTGAGGGGTTGAGAGGTGAATACTAGCCTCGAGTTGAGCTATCGGTTGCTGTGTGTAGTCGATGAGCTAATGAGATCACTTTTGGGTTTTGTCAAAGAGGTGTCGAGGTACTAAAAGAGGTTGTAGACGAACTAAATAATCTGATGTAGCTGTAGATGGGGACTATGGCTCAGGATGTTCTGTTCGGGAAATACAGAGACAGAAAATTATTAGTTTATACATCACTTTGGGGTTTTAAAGGTGTAGTTAATGCAAAGAACTAATTTTCTTAAGAGTGAACCAACTATTTTAGGCTTCAACTACTGGTTGTAGAGATTTTCTTGCAAAAATTTGCTGGCGAGAACATTCCTCCCTTAGAATAACAAATTGATCTGTAGAAAACAGCAGAACCTTAGGTAGTTCTACGAATTTTCTGTAATTTTCTAGATGTATTTGGACCTTAAACCCTTCACAAATGTTGTAGGACACATCTTTAGGAACAACATATCAAAATTTGAGGATAAACGGTCAAGATTTGGGTAGTGAAATTATCCTTCTCCAGTAGGCACTTAATCTGGAAGTTGCTGCAGAATTTAAAGGTAAAGACAGCAAATTATTGCTCTTTATAAAATGAGATATAGGCTTAGGTTTCTCACAAAAAATATTAATCTATGTCTCTTCTATAAAATACTTAAATTTCATAGCTTTTCGATGAGATTTGATGTACTTTCTTCTTCCGTGATTGAAACTGCCTGTGTCAGCTTGTATCTTGCCTTGATCTAAGACTGTGCAATGGCTGCTGTGCCACTTGTACCTGATTTTCATGGCATATAGGGAGTCTAATGGTCTTGTAATAATGGTTAGTTTGTGCAAGAGCATGCCTCTTCCATAATTCAAAGTGTGGTCATTGTATGGTTACTAATTGTGGCATATGTATGCAATGAGTGCGACATGAATGAAATGTTGTGTGAGCATTGAGTGCTGCTTGAAGTGATCGTGTGTTCTTGAGGTCTTATGCATGTTGTGATGTGATATAATTCAGACGTGTGATGTGTGGAATGTGTGAATTAAATGAGTAAGAGATTTACATCGGTATTGAGATGCTGGTGATGCCCCGGGGAGTGGAATGCCCATGCCGTGTGATCTTGGATGCCTCTGTTGAGTGAGTTACTAGGATGCCTCAGGGTTGAGATGCCCCTGTATGTAATCAGGGATGCCTCAGTTGTGGGATACCGGGATACCTCAGAGTGAGGAACCCCATGCTGTATGATCTTAGGATGCCTCGGAGTGAGATGCCCATGATAGCATTATCATGGAAGTCTGGATGTGGGATTCCAAAAGTGACTTGATCGGGCCAGCTTGCATTTCTGATGGGTAAACTGATTGAGGGTGGACTTTGATATACACATTATAACATAAATTCCACTAGGCGTGTGAGTTCGCCTGTTGTTGTTGCATCTCATCTTATTTTAGATTAGGAGCATGAGACAAACATGTGCATTTAGCATGTTTGTTATGAAGTGACCATTCATATGACATTTTAGTATTCATTTAGTTATACCTGTGACAATCCTGCCGTAGTTTGTTGAGCTATTTGGTTGTGTTCTCTTGCTTTCTTTGGCAACTGTGGATTGTCTAGCTTAGGGTCTTATTTTTTCTTTACTGGGCATTGCTCATTCCTTTCTGTTTTCAGATCATTAGTATGGATATACCACATATTGCTCGTTATGGGGTGATAGCGTACATTGATATTTCTTTCCACAACGTATATGACCCCGATATCGAGCTAACTTACACGAGATATGAGGCTATGCTTTGGATGGATGATGGCAGGGTAGACTAGATTCCTATGAGGTTCGTTGCTTGGTTCATAAACCATGAAGGAGAGCTATTTGGCCCTCTTTAGTTTGACGCTGGAGGACTTGGAGCCGAGGCAAGAGGTGCTTAGGCACCGAGATCATGATGAAGCCGGAGAAGAAGTCTTTTGTTTTTTGATGGACGTGGGCTAGTGTAGGGGGTAGTGAAGTTAGGAACCCCTCTCACCCTTTTCCCTGGCTAATTACTTACACTTTTGTTTATGAACATGTAAATTGTTGAGAAATATTGTGAGTAATAAGGGTGAAATAGTAACTTAGTTATGAGTAGGGTTAAGCACACACACACACATGCACACACACACACACACACACACACACACACACACACACACACACACACACACACACACACACACACACACACACACACACACACACACACACACACACACACACACACACACACAAACACACACACACACACACACACATATATATATATATATATTTGTAACCCTTTTTTATTTTGATTATCAAAAAACAATTATCCTTCACATGGTATCAGAGCCGCACTTTAAAAAAATAAAAATAAAAACCCTAGCTGCCAGATTATTGGAGACCAATGTTCCGTCACCGGAAAAGGCCGGGCCTCTAGTCGGCAACCTACGACGTTGATCAATGACCCCAACTGTCATCGTTCGAGTCCCGCCTTGGGAACGTATTGATCAGCCTTGTGGTTGCTGCTCGACTCCCCATCATCGCAAATCCTTCTGTCAAACCTTGCTGATCAGTTCCATATGAGAGTCCTTCGACGAAAATCTTAGAAGACGACATGCATCTTATGGTCTGGCCATGATGATGACCCTTGCGAACGGCTTCCTCTGCTAAAACCTTATTTTGATTTTGCCACATCGCGTGGCTCGTGTGAAGGGAATCGAGGCCCTATCCGTGCACGTGAAGATCTATGGAATATTAATCGGATTGGGCTAAGTTTCAGAAGAAGCCGAGCGCTTGATATATCGTCCCCAATCGTTGTCGCGAAGATCGGAGTTTCGATGTCTATCGAGCTTGACGCTTCAACTTGAGGATTCGTGCAGAAGGCATTGATTCCAGGCGCTGCCCACATCAATTTCCTCCACAAGGAGCGTGTGACTGGAGGAACTAAGTTCATCGTTAGTGCTGCTGCTTTGGATATATTTTTCAAATTCGCGTTTGTGATATGAGGAGTTATTATGTGGGTCCGGTGTCGTGGTTTCTATGGTCATGGTGGTGATATTATGGTTTTACCCGATAAGGACAAGGTGCTGCACCTAAAACTTGCAAGCATCAAATTGGTCTTCTAAGAATTGAAAGCCCACACAATCTTGCCATTCTTTTCGATATAGGTCAGGTGCATACTCGTCAAGTTGCTGAAAAGCTATATGTCGTCTGATTCATTACAATCTTCGAAAGCTATAATTGGTTTTGTAGTGTAAAATTCTCCTTTGCTTTATTGATGTTTAGATGCACGAAGACTCGGGTCTACTGTGTGAAAGCTAGATATCCTAACTGTTGGACATGATGGGATATTTTCTGATGGTGCACGGTAACCCACTTTATTATGTGTACTGCACAAAATTTTAGAAGTGGCCATTGTGGATGATAGAATTGCTAGTTATTACAGAGGATAGAGTTGTTGTTCCGCACTTGAAAGTTATTTGCATTAATAAGTATACCGGTGCTTTGGTGATTCATATGGTGATTCGATTGAAGCCTTTCTGTTTGGAATTTTTTGTGTGTATTTGATTGAATTATTGGAATTAAGTATTGGCGATTGTGAAGTTCATTTCTTGGGCTCAATCATTCTTTATTCACTAATGGCGACCAACGGATCGACTTCTGGATCTCCTTTTGGTCATTTTCAATTAACATCTGTCAAGTTAGATGGAACTAATTATCCATCTTGGTCTAAAGCGGTCGAGGTCTATCTTACTGCCACCAGACAACTAGACTATCTCACGTCTACAATACCGTCTGACACGAGTAAAGCTGCCGATTGGATTGCAGGAGGTGCGATGATTCGGACCCTATTATGGAATAGCACGGACCCAAAGGTCAGTCCTCACTTTATTCATTGTGACTCCGCTAACGCAGTTTGGGATAAGTGTGCATTACTTTATTCAGGGAAAAATAATATGATGCGAGTATGTGACACGTGGGAAAAGTTATTTGATATTCAACGTGAAGATCAATCCTTGTTTGATCATTATGCTCGGTTCATCACTCTCTGTCAACGATTGGATACTTATCTTCCAACCCTAAACGATCTAGATATTTTGGCTAAACGCCAAGAGGATTTGAGGGTAATATTATATCTCAAGTCATTCAGGCCTGAGTATTCATCTCTTCGTCAGCATATTACATCTCAGAGTTCTCTTCCCACAGTAGATGAAGTCTTCTCCCAGGCTCTCCATTCTATAATTCCTAAGAAGAGTTCTTCCACACCGGCAGTGGAGATTAGTGCTATGCTTTCTTGTGGTTCTAGTGGACGTGGAGCTCAAGGTCATGGTTATCGAGGTTGTGGACGCGGTGTTGTTCATGGTGGAAGTCATGGAGGCCGTGAAGGGGGAGTTGGGACTCATGGTACCATCAATTATGGGAATAGTCGTGGTTCTTGCTATTGCCATCATTGTCAAAGAGCTGGACATACAAAAGCTTATTACTATTCACTTCACCCAGAGCTCAAACCACCTATTGCTGCATATGCAGAAGTTGAGGATTCTCTTGGCCCTCCCTCAATAGCTCCACCAAGTTCAACTCAAGTTCTTGAGACAAGCGATTCAATTACATTAACACGTGCTAAGTATGATACATTGGTTCGCTCCCAACAAGTGATAGGATCTTCAGCTCCTACTGCTACTCTGGCACAAACCTCTAAAGGTAGTTCATCATGTTTGTTGTCTGCATCGTCTGATTCTTGGGTTATAGACTCTGGAGCTACAAATCACATGACTGGTAACTCTAACTTACTATCTTCTTTTCACTCTACATCTCCTTCATTATCAAATTCAGTTACATTAGCAAATGGTTCATAGTCTCAAGTTATTGATATGGGAGTTGCTCATTTAAGTCGCTCTCTTTCTTTACCATCTGTCCTTCACCTATCAAAATCTCATTATAATTTGATTTCTGTTAGCTCGTTGACCAAAGAACTAAATTGTTCTGTGACCTTTTAGTCTTCCCGTTGTGTTTTTCAGGATATGAGAACTAAACAGATGATTGGTGGGCGACATAAATCAAATGGCCTATACTACCTTGATAATAAGGTGTTAGCTGCCGCAGCGGTGAAACAGACATCCACTGATGTATATCGGATGCATTGTCATGCTGGTCATCCACCACCAAACCTACTTTGACGTTTATTTCCTGAGTCTAAGTTTGTGAGTTCCTTTCAGTGTGAAGCTTGTCAGTTTGGTAAACATCATAGAGCTTCTTTTCCTTCCCGTATTCACAGTTGTGTGTCTAGTCCATTTGAGTTGGTTCAATGTCGTGTGTTTGATGTCTCTGTATTCAAATATTTTGTTACATTCGTGGATGATTTTTCCCGAATGACTTGGTTATTCTTAATAAAAGATCATACAGAGATTTTTCATTGTTTTCAATTATTCTATTTCGAAGTGTTAAATCAATATAATATCTCTATCAAACATTTACAGTCAGATAATGCTAGAGAATATCTTGCTACAACTTTTGGTTTCCAGCCCTTTCTAGAATCTCATGGTATTATTCATTAGACGTCCTGCTCATACACTCCACAACAAAATGGCGTAGCTGACCGTAAAAATCGCCATCTTCTTGATGTCGTCTGCTGCCTCACGTTTCATATGCATCTACCTAAACATTTTCGGGGCCATGCTGTTCTTACGATGTGTTATTTTAATTAATAAGCTTCCAACTTCTGTTCTTCAAGGGAAGACACCATTCTCAATTTTACATCCAAATCGTCCTCTCTTTTCCTTACCTCTTTAGGTCTTTGGGTGTGTTTGTTTTGTACATAGTCTTACTCCAAGTCTTGATAAACTGGATCCTCGTGCTGAAAATTGTGTCTTTGTGGGATACTCTCAAACTCATAAGGGATACAAATGTTACAGTCCTACTTGTCGTCGTATGTTCGTGTCTACAGATGTGACGTTCTTCAAAATCATTCATATTTTTCCTCTCAGAATGTTCCACAGACACCTGGTGATAGTGATGATTGTGGACTACCAATGCTTCCACTACCTTCCATCTCTCCAGCTACCTCCAGAAAATTTCAGTTTGCTGACCGCACCTATCATCGATGACGTACAGTTCCAACTATGACAGTAGAACCTTCGTCAGCACCTGATTCATCTGTTCCCTCATTAGTTACAGTGTCAGCCTCTGATCCTGATCCACCCATTACTTCTCAAAAAGATACATGTTCTTGTGTTGATCGTCCTGTTGATCGTTATTCTGGTCTTTCTTATTGTGTTAGTACGCATCATCCTATTTCAAATTTTTTGTCCTATGATAATTTATATTCTACCTTTGCTGCCTTTGTCTCGTCGTTGTCTTCTATTTCTATGCCTAGTAGTGTTGCTGAAGCTCTTGCTCATCCAGGTTGGTGTCGTGCCATGGAAGATGAAATGCGGGCACTAATTCATAACAAAACTTGGCAACTTACTTTCTTACCTACTGAGAAGCAACCTATTGGTTATCGTTGGGTTTTCACTGTTAAAGTTCACCTGGATGGTACTCTTGATCGAAGGAAGGCACGATTAGTTGCAAAGGGGTATACTCAAACTTATTGTGTCGACTATAATGACACCTTGTCTCTCGTGACCAAAATTCCCTCCGTCAGTGTCTTCATTTCATTGGCTGTGCAATTTGGCTGGATCCTTCATCAATTGGATGTCAAAAATGCCTTTTTACATGGTGATCTGGTTGAGGAGGTCTACATGGAGCAACCACCTGGGTTTATTGCTCAGGGGGAGAATGTGGTATGTCGTTTACACAAAGCTTTGTATGGACTTAAACAATCTCCTCGCGCTTGGTTTGGTAGATTTAGTGATGCACTTAACAAATTTGGATTAAAACCATGTCAGGTAGATCATTCGGTTTTCAGCTCGTGTCTTCGACTAGTTGTATCCTTCTAGTTGTATATGTGGATGATATCATCATTACTGGCAATGATTCAGGTGGTATTTAAAAACTTAAGCAATTTCTACATAAAGAATTCAGTACTAAAGATCTGGGACGTCTTTGATACTTTCTTGGTATTGAAGTATCCTATTCACATGCTGATGTCAATTTATCACAACGAAAGTATGTATTGGACATCCTTGGCAAAGTTGGATTTCTTGGAGTAAAGCTAGTCGATACCCCTATGGATCCAAATATGAAACTTGATGTAGAACATGGAGAATTACTACATGATCTAGCAAAGTATCAAAGATTAGTTGGTAAGTTAAACTATCTTACTATTACAAGACCTGATATATCATTCGCCGTTAGTGTAGTAATTCAATTCATGAGTTCTCCTCGTACCACTCATTGGGATGTTGTACTTCGGATTGTCAAATATTTGAAGGGAGCGCTTGGTAAAGGACTACAGTTCAAGAATTATGGCCATCTAAACACTGCAAGCTTTACTAATGCCGACTAGGCTGGATGTCCTGTGGATAGGAGATCTACTTCAGGCTATTGTGTGTTTCTTGGGGGTAATTTAGTTGCATGGAAAAGCAAGAAACAACATGTAGTTTCCCGATCAAGAGCTGAAGTTGAATATTGTGTTATGGCACATGTGACAAGTGAATTACTATGGTTGAGAATGTTACTATCAATGATTGGAATGTCACCGTCAAATCCATCAGTGTTGTATAGTGATAATCAATCCGCTATTCATATTGCATCTAATCTAGTCTTCCACGAGCGAACTAAGCACATTGAAGTTGATTGTCATTTTGTGTGAGAAAAAGTTCATAAAGGTGACGTCATTCTTCAACACACAAAGTTGGAGGATCAACTTGCAGACATTTTTACGAAATCTCTACAGGGGAATAGTATGAGCTTCTTATGTAACAAGTTGGGATTATTTGATATCTATATCCCAACTTGAGGGGGAGTGTTGAGAAATATTGTGAGTAATAATGGTAAAATAGTAACTTAGTTATGAGTAGGGTTAAGCACATATATATTTATAACCTTTTTTTCATTTTGATTATCAAAAAACAATATCATTCACATAAATATAAGTTGTGCATCGGTGAAGAACTTGTAAAGTAATCCAGGTCGACGTATGTAAGCCCGAATGGTTTTCAACAAGAAAGTTAACAAAGCTTCTCATGATCCTTATATATGTTCTTAGTTGTATCGTTTACTGCTAGGTGACAAGACTATTACAAGGTGATCGTGTGTTAGAAAAGCTTCAGATCGTAGAATATCCATGTTATACATGCTAACCAATTAGGTTTAGATGCTATAGTGCGATAATTGAAACCAACAGGTCTTGTCATGATGATAATGCGTATAATTTCTACTCGCGCTTAGTATGTGACGCTACCGGGACGTCACATCCTCAAGGTTTGAGGTTCGATTCAGCGACTTGCATTTCATTTGATTGCATCTAAAACTTGACGAAAATCACAAAGGTAAACTTTCTTGATCTCAAATCCGATGAAGCGAGATTGGATTAACCGATCAGTTCTAGGATTCAACTTTAGATTTACATGATATGCTTAGATCTGAGATTTATAATGTTGTTGGATGATTTGCAATAGATTGATGACCATTGATGATGAACTTGGCATTGATTGAGCTTAATTTGCCTTGATCTGCAATTTCATAATTCTTTAAATTGACTTTTGGTTCTAGCTGAAACGAGGTAGTAGATGAGATTTTCTGGCTTTGAGCCCCTCTAGACATAGGAAATAGACTTCTCAAGCTTGAATTTGATAGGTCACCTATCCCAAACAGACGTTGTTTGGTCATTGAGAAACACCTCCAAAATCTGTTGATTTTGCAGTAGTTTTTGACCTCAATCTGATTTATGTTTTGCTGCGGTTTTCTGTTTTGTTATTTTTGTACTGGCTTTCGTATTTGGCTTCTGGAAAATTTTTCTTCATATGATTTGCACGAAATTGTCTTGTTTACAATGCATATTATTTCCAGAACCTTTGGAATTGTTTTGATTAGGAAAAATCACCAAAATTCGTCATAGAACCAATCTACCCTGCACTAGGTCCGACCTAGGTTTGCCTAGATTTAAAATCCTAGACGAGTTCATTTGACATTGCATCCTTCATGTGACTTGCAATACACATTGTTAGTGTTCTGAAGAGGTATGATTCATGGGAATTGAGCATCATTTAATATGTCAATTGCATGTGTGAATGTGTCTAGGTGCTGCTGTAATTGACGCATTTCATTACACAACCCTGCTTTGTCATTTTCATGTAGGATTATGTGATCCAAAATTAAGTTTAGATGTCTTCACAAAAAATGTTCATCATGTCGCATTTTGCATGTGGAATTTTTCGTAAGATTTTTGCATGTCATTAAATTATCAAAATTAACCACATTCTGTGATGGTTGTGTTGAATTAGGGCTTATCACCAGCCTAATAGAATCCATTTGTTTGGGTCCCTTAGGGCGCATTTGGTAACGATTCTGTTCCCGGGAGTTGATTCTCATCAGAATTGATTCTTTTTTATTCTGTTCCCGGGAACTGATTCTAAGCATTTTAAACCGTTTGGTAATTGTCCAAAATTTCTGATTCTGGAATAGAATTGCGTTTGGTACCGTGTTCATTAATTCTGTTCCAAATCAATTTCTTTTAATTTTTAAATAATTTTTTTACTTTTTTCCTTTGTTTTCTTTTCTTTTTTTCATTTTTTCATTTTTTTCTTTTCATTTTCCTTTTTTTCTTTTCTTTTTCTTTTTTTTTCCTTTTTCTTTTTTTTTCTCATCTTCTTCTTCTTCTTCGGCCGGCGACCTCACCGAGCGTCGCCGCCCTCGGCGAGGCGGGCCCTCGTCGGCCGAGCCTCGCCGGCGGCGGGCGAGGCTCGCCTAGCCCCGCCGAGGCTCGGCCGAGCCAGATCTGGCGAGGCCGAGCCCCACCGGTGGCCGGGCCGACCTCGTCGGGGTTGGGCGAGGCTCCAAAGCCACCGGCGGGCCGGGCGAGCCTCGCCGGCCACCGATGGGGCTGGGCGTCGCGAGGCTCGCCCGCCCCCTCGCCCGATCCCCCGGCGAGGCTCGGCCTCGCCGGATCTGGGCGAGGCCGAGCCTCGCCGGTGGCCGGGCGGGCCTCGCTCGGCCCCGGCAAGGCCTCGCCCGGCCCCCCGAGGCCCGCTCGGCCACCGGCGAGGCTCGGCCTCGCCCGATCCGGGAGGCCAAGCCTCGCCGGTGGCTGGGCTTGCCTCCGGCGAGCTCGCCGGCCCTCGCCCTGGTCTAGCGAGCCTCCGGCGAGCTCGCCGGACCTCGCCTTGGTCCGGCGAGCCTCGGCGAAGCTCGCCGAACCGCCGGCGGCCGGCGGTGGCGGCGGCCGGCGGTGGCGGCGGCCGGATGTGGCGGCGGCCGGCGGTGGCGGCGGCCGGAGGTGGCGGCGGCCGGAGGTGGCGGCGGCTGGCGGTGGCGGTGGACGGCGGTGGCGGACGGCAGACGGTGGCGGGCGATGGTGGATGGCGATCGCGAGATGGCCGAAGAGAAGAAGAAAATTTATTGATTTTGATTCTCAAATTCATTCCCGGAACAAGAATCAACTTTTTTTTTATTCTTGATTCTGTTCCCAATCTGTTCCCGGGAACAAAAAATTTACCAAACGCGATTCTAGGCCGAAACTGATTCCGGGAACAAAGAATCAAAATTTGGCACTGTTTGGATGGTTACCAAACAGGCCCTTAAGGGCCAAATCATGCCTTGGTCTCTTCTTGACATCTGAAGCATGTGCTTCAAGCTTTGCATCGATGTATGATACACCATATTTGAACCTTGTTTGATATGTGAACATCATACATCATCCTTAGTTCTAAGTCACTTTGCAATGTCAATGACTTATGTGACTTATTTGCACTCCAACTTAGGGTTAAGTGTTTTATCCAAACCTTTACTACATTTAATCTTTTGTCGTGTGCAAGTTTCACACTTTTTATGCACTGTCTAGGTGGTCTTATAGACTATTAAACATGCATCATATTATGTTTTGTATGTGGCTGACATGCGCGATTTCATGAACATCAATTTTTTACCATCAATTTTAGCTTGATTGGGCTTGAACCCTCTTAGGAAATCTTAGGACTCATCTTGATCTTTCTAATTCTGTCAATTTCGTGTGATTTGCATATCGTTTATCCCCCTTTCCATTTTTGTCAATTTAGGTTAGAAATCTGACTTAGGTCAAATTCGGAACCCCCATTTTACCCCTGTTAAGTCTGGCTTTTATTATTTTTGGGTGGTTTTCTCATTAAAGATTCTCAAGTCGGGCCATTAACAAACTTTGTTTATCATTCTTTTTTTCCGTGTTGTGGTAAAATTTTGCATTTTTTAGACTATTTTTACTAGGTCTAATCTCTGTTGACATGTCGTGATACCCTACTGTTTTGCTGAATTTCTGATGCAATGTTGTATGCTATTGAATTTTTTAAAATGCTTATGTAGCTTGTTTAAGAAAAATTTCTTCATGAATTTTGTTCCTCATGATGTCATGAATGTTCTGTAATTTTCATGGAATAAATTATTAATGGTTCCATTGTTAATTGTGCTGATTCCTTTTCCCCGTTCCGTGATGTGTTGTTACAATTTTCTGCTGTGTTATTCTTCTAGTATTATTTAGGTCAACTTGCATGTTGAATTTGTCTTACATGCCTGCATGGACTTTGTTCCTCATCTTTTGAAATTTACACACAAAATTTTTCAGAAAATAAAAAGGACTTTACTGTGATTTTCATATCCTTTGAACATCATAAACTTGTCTGAATTTTCCTGTTCTTATTGATTTGAACCTGATTTTAGTTTAGTGTTGAATGAATAAGTGATTCAAGGTTGGCTCATTGAAATTGCTTGATTTTTTAAGAAATAAGGTTCAATGGCCTACTTGCATGTTTTTTTCTAGCAATGCATATGGATTTTAGATGTATGCTTACGTTCAATGCATGATTTCATGGGTAGACTTTGGGATTCACCTAGAACATGACTTAGGGGTTTATAAGTGTTGGTTGCCATGCGAGAACACAAGCGGTGGTTAATGGCTGTAAACCATAAATAAAAAAAAAAATGAATGGGGATAAGTGTCTAGAGGGACCGACGCATGAATTGCAAAGGCCGAACCCGAAGCCCATCTTGAATGTTGTTTTAATTGCTTGATTCTTTCTATTTGTTTGATGATTGTGATTTTTTTTTCCATGAATGGTCGTTTCTTTCCTATTATATGTACCTAGTCCTAGTTCTAGATTAGGATTAGATTAGGTCTTTGGAGGTGGAGGTCCTTCAAGACTTGAAGACGATGGAAGGTTGATGTCCTATCCAACCTTGTTTTTGTAGCATTTGTCCCCGATATTTGTTGCGGGTTGTTTCATGTTGTATAAACACCCGACAAGGTGCGGGTTTTATTTTTTTCGTTTTATTTTTGTTCGTCACTTAGGGTTGCATTTTAGATTGACCACTTTTCCTCAAACTATTCACTTGTTTTTTTTTACTTTCCACCTTGTTTTTAAATTTCAATTGTATGCTTTCTTTTCTCTTTCTTAGAAATAGAATTGCATGAAATCAACCATCCACGCATCATCACTTAGTTAGTGTTGTCGACCCGAAAAAGTAAAAAAGAAATGTATGGACACCTTATGAAACACGACATACTATTAGGTACCAAAAGGGCGCTATTAGGGGCGCTAAGAGAAATATTGGCATAACTAAAGTCCTCGAATCTAGAATCTCTAGTTGCATAGAGATTGAGAGACTACTCCCAACCCTCGATTGGGTTTTCTGGCCAACCCCCAAAAATGAGGCTAGTGGTGACTCCTTCTTTTTTAGGTTGTTATAAACAACTTAATAATAAAATTAACCCATCATGAGGGGTATGGTGTCACGCCTCGATCCTCCGAGCGTGTACCCATCCCTCTGCAGTCGATTAAATAGCGACGTCCCAGGACGCATCGCCGACCCATTCATTCTTATGCACATACAAAAGCAAATAAATAATCCCTAGACAATAACAAGATGGGATAGGTGATCATCATCATACATCCTCATCACAATCATATCACATACATGTCATCATGCCACAGGTGATCATCATCATATCGTATATGCGAGTCATCATGCCATAGGTGATCATCATCATATCATATATGCAAGTCATCATGTCATAAGTGATCATCATCATATCATATATGCATGTCATCATGCCATAGGTGATCATCATCATATCATATATGCATATCATCATGCCATAGGTGATCATCATCATATCATATCATATATGCATGTCATCATGCCATAGGTGATCATCATCATATCATATTTGCATGTCATCATGCCATAGGTGATCATCATCATATCATATATGCAAATCATCATGCCATAGGTGATCATCATCATATCATATCATATATGCATGATTCAATTTCCACTTTTAACTTTCAATTCGATCACCACATCACTCTTTCTCGGGATCATCAATTTCATCCCACACTTTACCACTCGCACCCCATCCTAGCATCTCGAGAAAAACCTCCGGCATTCAGCCATTTAAGGCCACCAGGCATCCGGCACCCCCACATCCTGGGCATCTCACATCCCAATTGGCATCACGAGGCATCCCCTCGGGCAAAGACCTCCAAGGCTTCCGACACCCAACCATTCCGGGCATCTCGAAACTCCCGAGGCCATCCAGCCATGTATCTCTATACATTCCGGGCATCCGGCACCCCCTATCCCGGGCATCTTGATACTCCCAAGGCATTATCAACCGCCTCAAACAGTTTCCTCATTTATCATTGTTCATGTTCACCAATTTAGGTCTCAACTCAGCATGGCACATGATGTAATGGCAAACAAAATCACTTCCATCCTTTGATTCATACATGCATCTCCAGTCATCATTATACATGCAGCAAGACACAATCATTCATAACAATAAAATTCATGGAATTCGTATAATTTAGAATAGTCCATTTATCATGCCTTTTTGAAGTTTATTAAATTCCAGCTTGTACCATTTTAGAAAATATTTAAATTAAATATCCATATGATTCTCAAAAATCATGAAATCAAGGCACGTGATAGACAAGACAATAAGATAATGATTTCATGAAAAAAACACATGGCCAATAGAGTTCACACCAATACAGCATGCAATTTCGGATAGAAACAGAATGTGCAGTTTTTGAAATAATTCGATTAAAATACCCGAACGACCTCCGAAAATTATGAAATTTTACCAGGTTATATTTAAGACACTAAAGTAGATTTTTCATGAATACTTCTAGGCCAGATTCGTTTCAGATAATTTCCTATAGTCGTCCGAAGCTTCTGATTCTCACACCGAAACGTCCAGTGTAGTCTTCTCCGAAATAACGAGTTTTGACCCACTTATTCTTCTTCGTTTCCTCTGAAATTTGAATATGTTTTACTTCAATAGGTCTCCTACAACTTTCATTAAGGGATGTAAGTCAAATTTCTAAAGAAAAGTCACCATATGGGTCCATGAAGTCTCGGGTGTCCAGTACCGTGTCTCCAGATTTACCGTCTTTAAGAGTAAGTCAATTCACTAGGCTACACTTGTTCATTTCACTTCACATTTGAGTATGTTAGTATTTAAGATGTTTTCTACAAGTTTCATGAAGAAGTCGAAGAGATATTTTTGATAAAAATCGACATGCAACCACAGATCTACCAAAAGGTCAGCAAAATCGTTCCAGATCTAGTGTCTTCGTAGGATGAGGTTTGGACCCCTTAAATCTCCACCATTTAGGCCAAAATTTTAGTATGTTGTATTTTAAGATGTTGGCTACAACTTTCATGAAAGAATCAAAGTCAAAATCGAACTCGAAACATGCATGCAAGCTCTCACAAGATTCTGGTTCAGGCGGTTCATACGAAAACAGCAAGCTATCTCAACAATAAAACATACTAGCTCCGGTTTCTCACTCCTAACCACCCAAAATTCGACACCACTCCAAACACACATGCAAGACACACATGCAAGAGTAGGAAGTGGATCCCAACTTGCCTCTAAACTCAAGAGAACGACGGCACACGGCGGACGAACGGGCGGCAAACGGGCGGAGACGGCTCCTCCTCCTCCTTGGTTCCTCTCCTCTCGGCGCCCCTCTCTCTCTCGCAATTCTCTCTTTCTCTCTTTGGCTTGGACGGAAACCAACCGGCCACTCTCTCTCTCCTTCCCTTTTATTCCCCCAATTCTTCATCGTTTGCCATCATCACTTGCCACCCTTGATAGCCAATGCATGAAGACTCCCCTCTTGCCACTTGGCATGCCACATGCAATGGGCTTGGGGTATTTGGGCCGGCCACTCCTCTTGGGCCTCACTTGGGCCAGCCTCCCTTGTGGCCGACGACAGCCCCTTCGTGGGCTTCAATGGGCCGGCCATCTTGGCCCATCAAAATCCACCCTTGGGCCTAAGGCCCAAACCTAAATAAAAATCAAATTTTTCCCTTTTATTCTTTCTTTTATAAATTTTAAATTTTAAATTCCCCATGGCCAAAATCTTGCAACATTTTATTTATAGGAATTTAGTCTATGAGGTGCATAGCCAAGAATAGATTATTCTCATTAACGAATAAATAAAAGAATCATGAACACAAGCATATATTACTTAGTCCTAAGAGAAAACTAATGGCTAAAGCATAAACCATAGGTAATTTCATTACCTAATTATGGGCTTTAATACACCTTAGAGCTTGTCTTGAATTTTTGGGATGCCACATATCCCCTCGGCACACACCTCTGAGGCTTCCAGCAGCCCCACATTCTGGGCATCTCGAAACTCCCGAGGACATCCGGCACCCCCACATCTCGGGCATCTGGCACTCCCCTTTCTGGGCATCTCGACACTCCCGAGGCATCGTCGGCTCACCCCTCCGAGGGTATTCTCATTTATCATAACTCATATTAACAATTTATTTCTCAATATCAACATGGCACATTATGTGATGGCAATCAAGTCAATTTCAGCTTTTTATTGTATATCTAATGCCAAATATCATCACATGTGCAGCAAGATTCAATCACTTACAACAATACAATTTATGGGACTCATGCAAAATAGAATAGTCAATGCATTACAGCCTTTGAAATTCGCACGATCCAGCTTGCATAGTTTTAGAAAATATTTCCATTAAATACCCAAATGACCTTTAAAAATTTTGAAATTTGAACATGTGATATTCAAGACATAAAGGCAGATATTTTATGAATAACACTACACCAAAAGGCCTTCATATCATTCGGTATAGACCAAGCATCACAGCACCATTATTCTACACAATTCAACTTGCTCAGTTTTTGAAACATTTTTAGTTAAATAAACAAAAGAAATTCAAAAATTATGAAATTTGAATATGTTACAGAGGAGTCATAAAAAGAGATATTTCATGAAGAACACTTTGCCGAAATAATTTCATACAAAAAGATATAGCCCACGCATTGAAACTGACTAAGTCCGAACACATCAGATTACACGGTTTTAGAAACATTTACGATTAAATACCCTAATGACCTTCAAAAATTATGAAATTAGACTATGTGGTGTTCAAGACCCTAATATATATTTTTCATGAAGAAATAAAAGTCATATTAGTCCTAGATGTTTAAATATAGGCGGTTAAAACTTCTGTTCCTAGTACCGAAATTTCAAGATCCAACAACCTCTGAAAAATCACGATTTCACCTACGTATTCTTGTTGGTTTTCTAAATTTTTTATATGTTAAAGCTCGGGATGTCCTTTACATCTTTTGTTAAGAAATTGAAGTGAAATTTCAACAAAAAGTTAACCTTACAGTCCATGCATTCATCAAATGTAGTTACCAAAATTTCCAGATTCAGTCTTTCCAAAGAATAAATATTTCACCCACTTATACTTGTTCTTTCTGTCCAAAATTTGAGTATGTTATACTTCAGGAAGTCCTCAACAACTTTCTTTTAGAATTCATGGGCAAAATTCAACTCAAACATTACATGCAAGCCACTAGAACATCCAAGGTCGAACTGTTTTCTCAAGATCAGTTTACTAACCTCAAACACCCCTTTTAAAACTCCAACTTTTCATACCCTAAGCATCCGAAATTTAACATCATTCAAGCACACATGCTAGGCACAACATGCAAGAGCAGATCAAGGATCTCACTTGCCTCTAGACCGAGCAAGCACACGGCGACGGGACACGGCGACGGATGACAGACGCACGGCCTCTCCTCCTTCCCTCTTCTCTTCTTCTTTCTTCCTTTCTTTCTTCTCTTTCTCTCCTCTCTCTCTCTCTCTCTCTCTCTCTCTCTCTCTCTCGGACGAACCCCCTCTCTCTCTCCCTCTCTCTTGCTTAAACCGGCATCATCTTCCCTTAATCACTTTTCTATAGCAATCCATTTTAGCCTGATACTTATGAAGCCAATCCATTCCTATGATAATATAAAAATCATACATAGCCATTACGACCAAGTCTATTTCCATATCCTTTCCTCCCATTGTTATCTTACAGTTTCCAGACACCAGCATAGACAATACCACATTCTTTATAGGTGTAGAGACAAAAAGAGGCGTCTCAAGAGACTTAGTTTCTATTTTACTCAACCGTCTATACCTTTCAGACACAAATGAATGCGTAGCACCCGTATCAAACAATGCATATGTCTTTTTATCATTTATAAGGATCGTACATGAGATAACATTCTTGGAAGCTTCCGCTCCCTCTTAGGTGATCGCATATACTCTTCCTTGTGCTAGTGGTTATTAAGGATTCCTTGGTAGGTTTGGTCTAACAGCACTCTGCTGTGTCTGTCGCACCAAGCCAACAATCACTTGCGACCTTTCTTGTGGGCAGTTTCTCTTAAGATGACCTATTTTTCCACAACCATAACATCTCATTCGTCCATTACAGGGTCCTGGGCCATGTCGCCCATCACACTTTCGACATTCTTCATCTCGATAAGGTGCTCTTCCTAGATTCAGGCCATCCCTGCCTCTTCCGAAATTCCCAAAATTGCCCTTCTTCTTAGACTCTTAGGTCTGACTTTAACCTGTATAGGGTCTCTTACCCCATCTCACGTCACTAAAAGACGATTGTCTCTTATTTTCCGACCGTTCCCTTACTAACTCCTGCTCCACCAACTGTGCCCTTTCATAGATCTCATTATAATCTCTTATGTTCAAAGGCACCCGATTGTTTCCTAATATCGTCCTCAACCCTTTCAAAAACCTTTTAGCTTTCTCTTCTTGATCCTCAATTAGTCTAGGAGCATATCTAGATAGTTCAGAAAATCTTGCCTCATATTGATCCACTGTCAGCTCCTTTGTTCTAACTGAACGAATTCTGTAATCTTCTTATCCTTAGCACAATCAGAAAAATGCTTCCTATTGAAAGCTCTCACAAACTCCTCCCAGTTAACATCAGTGCCTAGTGGAAAGATTGTATCCCTCGAAGCTCTCCACCAAAACTTTGCATTTCCCTCCAGCTGGTACTCTGCCAAAGTTATTTTCTCAACATCATTGCAATCCAACAACTGGAAAATTCGTTCCAATCCATCAATCCAATGCTCCGCCTCCTCAGGACTTCCCATTCCACTGAACTTAGGTGGTTTCAACTTCAAAAATTGCTCCACCAGTCCTTGAGTACGGCGTTCTGCTCCGGGTTGTTGCTGCGCTTGTCTTTATAGCAGATTTCCTATATTGGCCAATGCCTGTAGGATATCTTCCATCCAAGGTTCAGCCCTTGCTGCAGAGGCTTTAGCCCTTGACGGATGATGACTTCCATATCGTACCATGATTTTCCTACAAAGCATTTGCCTCAGGAAATATCTGTGACTCAATATCTTCATTAAAAGCAACAGCAACTAAGGAAAATAAGTAACATAACCATGTTTCTGGTACCTAAAAGGAACTCATAATAACTACTAGGGATCTACGAGTGATTACTCATCACCCGTTATTCAAAGTTACCTAACTATTCCAGTTAATATCCTATGGTGTGCATTGTCATCAAGTTCCTCAATTTCCAGATGAGGCTTCTTATCACTCCAATCTATAACCATTGCTATAATACCAAAAACGATGTTGTGGCACCCCGAAACACCTAAGGTCGCCACAGGTACCTATCGCTCCACCTAATGAATAGTAGTTACATCTCTTTCCATAAGCACCGTAGTTCATAGGCATTTTTTTTAATACGGTCCCAACGAAACTTATTAGCGGAAGCATAAACAAGTCTCACCATTCCTCCCTCCAATAACCATAATGCAATGTACACCAACTACACACCATATGAAAAAGATGAATGCCGAGCCACTTTTATTTATATGTTTTCATGATGGATTTCTTGGGTCGGTACAACCAAAGAGAAAAGCCAAGACTTTTCAACTAAACTTGGCCACAACCCAAAAGAGATCTCAACCCCTATATCAATCACGTGTCATCCTCCATCTACAAGTGTCGGCTATCCTAAAAAAGTGTCAGCTCTCCACTCCTCATGCGGGTCATCACACCCCACCTCGGTGCGTCAGGTGGTGGCAGTGGCAACATCCCCCGAACCACTCCATCACGGCGGACGTGGATCGACAAGAACTCCCGGATGATCGGGCCCCCAGCCAGGCCCACATCATACATCACTAGCACACAAACCCGTATAAAAGTCAGACCAGGGATGGTGACACAATCAATCTCCGAACACTCGACCTCCACGTTAGATGGAAGGCCGTAAAAGGTACCTCGTGTGACTAGAGGGAGATGCATCTTTCTAATCTAAAATGTTAGTCCCCAAAGGGGTGAGTACAACCAATCAGCAAGTAAAAGATCCATTAAACTACTCAATGTATCACACAGAACAATCAAGGCATCACAAACAAAGCACATATCATTCATGCATCCAAGCATAACTTACCTTACAGACATGCATATGTCGTCATACCATATGTGCATACACCATCATGTGCTCAATATCAAGCATTCATGCATATCCATGCCTCATGTGCATATGTTCCTTCCATTCATACATATCATATCATACAGCCATGCATACATGTCACCATACCATACATGATTTAATTTCAACTTTTTATCTTTCAATTGGGTCACCCCATTTCTCTTTCCCGAGACCAGTGATTGCATCCCACATTTTATTGTTTGCACCCCACCTGGCATCGCGAGGAACCTCCGGCACACACCGCCGGGCATCCGGCACCCTTACATCCCCGGCATCTCGCATCCTAACTGGCATCACGAGGTATCCCCTTGGCACACACCTCCGAGGTTTCCGGCACCCCCACATCCCGAGCATCTCGAAACTCCCGAGGACATCCGACACCCCCACATCCCGGGAATCTGGCACTCCCCTTTCCGGGCATCCCAACACTCCCGGGGCATCGTTGGCTCACCCCTCCTACGGTATTCTCATTTATCATAACTCATATTCACAATTTATGTCTCAATATCAACATGGCACATGATGTGATGGCAATCAAGTCAATTTCAGCTTTTTATTATATATCTAATGCCAAATATCATCACATGTGCAGCAAGATTCAATCACTTACAACAATACAATTTATGGGGCTCATACAAAACAAAATAGTCAATGCTTTACAGCCTTTGAAATTCGCACGATCCAGCTTGCACAGTTTTAGAAAATATTTCCATTAAATACCCAAATAACCTTTAAAACTTTTGAAATTTGAAAATGTGATAGTCAAGATATAAAGGCAGATATTTCATGAAGAACACTACACCAAAAGACATTCATATCATTCGGTATAGACCAAGCATTACAGCACCATTATTCTAACAATTCAACTTGCTCAGTTTTTGAAACATTTTTAGTTAAATAGGCAAATGAACTTAAAAAATTATGAAATTTGAATATGTTTCAGGGGAATCATAAAGAGAGATATTTTATGCAGAACACTTTGCCGAAATAATTTCATACAAAAGATATAGCCCACGTATTGAAACTGACTAAGTCCGTACACATCAGATTACATGGTTTTAGAAAAATTTCCGATTAAATACCCTAATGACCTTCAAAAATTATGAAATTATACTATCTGGTAGTCAAGACCCTAAGGTAGATTTTTGAGGGAGGAATAAAAGTCAGATTCATCCTAGATAATTAAATATAGGCGGTTAAAAGTTCTGTTCCTAGTACCGAAATTTCCAGATCCAACAATCTTCGGAAAACCACGATTTCACCTACCTTTTCTCGTTGGTTTTCTCTAAGTTTTTTATATGTTAAATATCAGGATGTCCTTTACATCTTTTGTTAAGAAATAGAAGTGAAATTTCAACAAAAAGTTAACCTTACAGTCCATGCATTCATCAAAGGTAGTTGCCGAAATTTCCAGATTCAGTCTCTCGAAAGAATAAAGATTTCACCCACTTATACTTGTTCTTTTGTCCCAAATTTTAGTATGTTATACTTCAGGAAGTCCTCAACAACTTTCAATTAGAAATCATGGCCAAAATCCAACTCAAACATCACATGCAAGCCACTAGAACATCCAAGGTCGAACTGTTTTCTCAAGATCAGTTTACTAACCTCAAACACCCCTTTTAAAACTTCAACTTTTCATACCCTAAGCATCCGAAATTTATCATCATTCAAGCACACATAGGCACAACATGCAAGAGCGGATCAAGGATCTCACTTGCCTCTAGACCGAGCAAGCACACGGCGACGGGACACGGCGACGGACGACGGACACATGGCCTCTCCTCCTTCCCTCTTCTCTTCTTCCTTTCTTCCTTTCTTTCTTCTCTTTCTCTCTCTCTCTCTCTCTCTCTCGGACGAACCCCCTCTCTCTCCCTCTCTCTCGCTTAAACCGGCATCATCTTCCCTTAATTTTTCTTCCCCTCCATCATTAGCCATCATTAGGTCATGCATGGAGGACACTTGCATCTAGGAGGGACAAATGGCCTTCTTCATGCAAGATGGGCCTCCATTTTTAGCTGGGCTTGGGCCAGCCATGGGCCGAGGACTACTTCTCTTCCTTGGGCTTCATGGGCCGACCGAGGATGGGGTGAGGTAATGGGCTGGTTTGGGCCTTTAATTGTCCAGCCCATCCTCATCCTATTATTTCACCTAATCCTTAATTATATATATACACCTAATTGAGATTTATTTTTCACCAAAACTTTACGACCCAATTTAATAAATTCCAATCCATAATCCCACATGGCCAAAAATAGAATTTTTCTATCAAATAATTACCTACCAAAAGCTTGGCCAAAGTCTTAATGCAAGACATGAATTAGAGTACTCCTAAAGATTGGCAAAGGAGATTGTGGAAATACGAGACGCTGTGTCTTTAGGGAAAAGACCAGAGTTTCAAGTCTCTAAGGATGGAGTAGTACGATGCCAAGGATGGCTCTGTGTTCCTGACAATGAAGAAGTGAGATGGGAAATCCTATCGGAAGCACATAGGAGTGATTATAGTATTCATCCGGGGAGTACAAAAATGTATAGGAATTTACGCCAGCAATTTTGGTGGAATGGCATGAAGAAGGATATAGCTAAACATGTTTCTCAGTGTTTAACATACCAGCAAGTGAAAGCGGAACACCGCAAACCCGCAGGACTATTGAGACCATTGGACGTACTAGAATGGAAATGGGAGCATGTGACGATGGACTTTGTGCAAGGACTGCCAAGGACATCAAGTGGTCACGACTCTATTTGGGTAATAGTAGATCGTTTGACTAAGTCTGCTCACTTCCTAGCGGTCCGCGTAGACTACTCAAAGAATAAGCTTGCTGAGATATATGTAAGCCAAGTGATACGCTTGCATGGTACGCCTATAACGATCACCTCTGATCGAGACTCTAGGTTTACTTCAAATTTTTGGCAAAGTCTCCAAAATGCTTTAGGGACGAAGCTTCAATTTAGTATTGTTTTTCATTCCCAAACAGATGGACAAGCGGAAAGAGTGATCTAGACTTTGGAAGATATGTTGAGGGCTTGTATTATTGATTTTAAGGGAAGTTGGAATGAAAAATTGCACTTAATAGAGTTCGCCTATAACAATAGTTTTCAGAAAAGTATAGGCATGGCTCCGTATGAAGCATTATATGGAAGAAGGTGTAGGACCCCTATTTTTTGGAATGAAGTAGGTGAAAGGAAATTGACAGGACTTGAATTGGTATAAATTACTACTGAGGCTATTGAAATTATCAAGAAAAGACTTAAAATTGCCCAGAGTAGGAATATCATGTGAAAGGAAAGACTACGCGGATAAGCATAGAAGACCTTTAGAGTTTAATGTAGGAGATCATGTGTTCCTTAAAGTATCCCCTATGAAAGGAATATCTCAATTTAGAATGAAGGGTAAGTTGAGCCCTAGATTTGTTGGACCCTTTGAGATATTAGAAAGAATAGGGGATGTAGCCTATCGATTAGCTTTACTTTAGAAAGAATAGGGGATGTAGCCTATCGATTAGCTTTACCTCCCAAGCTAGAGAACTTGCATGACATATTCCATGTATCGATGCTGAGAAAGTATCAGCCGGATCCTGATCACATACTCGATCATGAAGCCATCAAAGTGGATGAGAAAGTGAGGTACATTGAGGAGCTTGTACAAGTACTGGATCGAAAAGAAGCAAATTCTTAGGACCAAGAAAATTCTAATGGTTAAGATATTATGGTGACATCATGATGTGGAGGAAGCCACATGGGAAAGTGAAAATGAGATGAGGGAAATGTACCCTCACTTGTTTAAAGACACATAGGCAATGTATAATTTCGAGGACGAAATTCTCTAAGGAAGGGAGAATTGTGACATCCTAAAATTTCATAGCGACCTCTAGATGCATTACGACCCGTGAATAGGTGATGGAAGCGCCATCGGACTATATTATAGTCATTAGACCAATTGATTACAATTAATCAAGGCTGAGCATTGAATGGACTATTGTTGTATTGGGAATACATCATATGTCCATGTGTGATTAAGGATTGTATTAAAGGATAAATTGATAAGGAAATTTTGTTCTTCGCCATGAACTTTATAAGTTGGATTTGTATTGATCTATGTTACAAAGTTTTATGGCCATATGAATTTGTAATTAGGTATTTATATAAGTAAGGATCAAGGTGGATTATTAGGAGCAATTGTGGGCTGAGTATTCAAGGACCAAATCAGCCCAAGACAGCCCACAATTTCCCCCACCATTCGGCCTACTGCTAAGCCCGGCCCATGAAGCCCATAGGGCTGTCAACTGAAGGAGGGAGAGCCTGATGGAGAAGCTCACGCCACCCTCTCCATTTCTCCCATCGGAGAAGCCAAGTGTCCTTCCTATAAAGCCAAGTGTCCAATGCCATGCAAAACCTCATGATTACTAGCTAATCATGAGGGTGAAAAGAAGAAAAGGAGAGAGAGAGGGGCGGAATGGACGAGGCAGCAACCGAGAGAGAGGGAGAGAGTGTTCGTGCGAGAGAAAGAGAGGGAGAGTTCGGGCGAGCGAGCGAGAGAGAAAGGAGGGGAGTGCGGGCCTTGAAGAGGAAGAAGAAGGCTGTCTTCTGCTGAGCGCCAGTTGCCGCCGTCGACGCCGCCTGGCACCACCATCGATCGAGCCCGCCGAAGCCCCAAGTCACCGTTTGCTTACTCGTTTGTGTGAACTTGAGGCAAGTAAAGTCCATTAGCCTACATTTTGCTTGTTGTGGTTGTGTGTGAAGTGTAATGGGTGTTGGAGATGCTTGAGTTGTAATGTTGGATGCTGAAATTCGAGTGAATGGTGGTAGTTTTCCTAGAACACGCAAGCTGTTGCATGTAAGGACAGTCTGACTCTTTGTGGTGCCATGAATTTTATGTAATTATCTAGGCGAAATTTGACTTTGTGTTCTTGACAAAAGTTGTAGATGACATCTTGAGGAGGAATATACTAAAATTTGAGAAGAAACGGACAAGTATTGGTTGATAAAATGATTTTTCTTTGAAAGTGTTAAATCTGGAAGTCGTTACCGAGGGTTTGGGGGAGTTACAGTGAATGTAGCTCTCGATATATAACATATCCGACTTTGAGTTCTTTACAAACATTGTTTCTCTAGGTCTTGAATATAACATATCAAATTTTCAGAATTTTCTGAGTTGATTTAGGGTTTATACCGAATTTATGAATAAAACTGTGCAATGGTGATATTCTGAAATTTTAAGGCTGTGATGCATGGACCGTAGCGACTCGTACGAAGCTCTTTTGACATGGTGTTCTTCATGAAATCTTCTTCTCTGGACCTCATTTATAAAATTTTAAATTTTCAGAATTTATTAAGATCTTTTACTAATTTTTCCAGAATTTTAATTAAAGGAGTGCATTCTGTTTTATCCGAAAATTGTTGTATTTTCAAGAACAAATGAGTTGCTCTATGAGATTTGATGTCTTAGGTGGTTAATTATGCTGCATATGTGGTGGCATTTAGCATGTCAACATCAAAAAGCTGGTTTAGACCCTTGACATTATTGCATCAAATGCTATGTTGAAAGTGAGACATATATGTGAATATACATTGTGATGTTGATGATATCGTTGGACCCTTGAGTCGACGATGCCCTGGGAGCGTTGGGATGCCCGGAGGTGTGTGCCGGATTGTGGCATCCGGGAATTTGGACACGAAATATTGATTTTGAAGGAAACAATATTTTATCTCTTGGACCGAACCCCTTATGAAAATGTTAATTGATTATGAGAATGTTAACTGATTTCTATAAATAAATAAAAAAAATCAAAATCAAATGCCCTAAAGTGGTGTAGGAATTATGGGCTTATTATTGATGTTTTTCTATGGGCTATTTAAATTGGACATAGGAGGATTTGATAAAGAAGACTTTGTTCTTGACTATACACTTTGTAGATTTGATGGATTAATGTCACAAAGTCTTTTGGCCATTTTATTATGCAATTAGATATTTATTTAAAATGAGGATTAAGATGTATTATAAAAAAATAATAAACTTGGGCCATTTAAGTTTGGACTTTAGGCCCAAGTGAGATGGGCCTAAAGTGGGCCATAAGCCCGGCCCATGTCGATGCATGGAAGGGGAGGAGGAGGAGCCGCATGGCCTCCAAGTGTCTTCAGCAAAGGAGACACTTGTCTCCTTCTTAGGGACAAGTGTCCCCCATGCAAGATGAGGGTGCATGCAATTTATATAAGCAACCAAAAAGAAAGAGAGAGAAGGGGTGGTCGGTCTAGGTGCCGAGAGAGAGGAGTGAAAGAGAGAAAGAGAGGAAGAGAGAAAGGAAGGAGGAGCTCGCCCGTCGCCACCCGCACGCCGTCCGTCCGTCGCCGGTGTGCCTCGTTTGCTCGGTTTTGGAGGCAAGTTAGGATCAATTTCTACTCTTGCATGTGTGTCTTGCATGTGTGGTTGAAAATCTTGGATGTTTAGAGGCAAGAAATCGAAGCAAATGTGGTTTGCTCTTGAAGATGCTTGCTGATTTCGTGTGTACCGCTCGACCCAGAAACTTGTGGAGTCTTGCATGCATGTTTCCAACTAGATTTTGACTTCGATTCCTTCATGAATGTTGTATCCAACATATTAAACTACAACATACTAAAATTTAGGACAAAATAGTGGAGATTTGAGGGGTCAAACCATCATCCTACGAAGACACTAGATCTGGAACAGTTTTGCTGACCTTTCGGTAGATTTGTGGTTGCATGTCGATTTTTACTAAGAATATCTCTTCGACTTGTTCATGAAACTTGTAGAGAACATCCTAAATACTAACATAGCCAAATTTGAAGCAAAATTAGTAGGTGTAGCCTAGTGAATCGACTTACTCATGAAGACGGTAAATCTGGAAACACGGTACTGGACACCCGAGACTTCTTGGACCCATATGGTGACTATTATCTGGAAATTTCACTTATATTTCTTAATAAAATTTGTAGGGGACCTCTTTAGGAACAACATATCCAAATTACAGAGGAAACGAAGAAGAATAAGTGGGTGAAAACTCGATATTTCGGAGATAGCTATACTGGACGTTTCGGTGTTAGAAACAGGAGCTTCGGACGCCTGTAGAAAATTATCCAGAGCGCATCTGTCCTAGAAGTCTTCATGAAAAATCTAATTTAGTGTCTTAAATATAACCTGTTAAAATTTCATAATTTTTGGAGGTCGTTCGGGTATTTTAATCGAATTATTTCAAAAACTGCACATTCTGTTTCTATCCGAAATTGCATGCTGTATTTGTGTGAATTATATCTTTTGTGTGGAACTCTATTGGGCATGTGTTTTTCATGAAATCATTATCTTATTGTCTTGTCTATCACATGTCTTGATTTCATGATTTTTGAGAGGCACATGGATATTTAATTTAAATGTTTTCTAAAATGGTACAAGCTGGAATTTTGTAAACTTCGAAAAGGCATGAAATATAGACTATTTTAAATTGCATGGACTCCATGAATTGTATTGTTATGAGTGACTGTGTCTTGCTGCATGTATGATGATGATTGGAGATGCATATAAGAATTAAAAATGATGAAAGTGATCTTGTTTGCCATTACATCATATGCCATGCTAATTTTGAGACATAAATTGGTGAACATGAACAATGATAAATGAGGAAACTGTTGGAGGCGGTTGATAATGCCCCGGGAGTGTCGGGATGCCCGGTGGCCTAGTGGCGTAATTCCGGAGGGTCCTCGGGAGTTTCCAATGCCCGGTGGTATACGGTACGTAATTCCAAAGGAGTGGGGAATCCTGGTGGTATGTCGGTATGTAATTCCAGAAGCCCTAGAGGTTTGTACCCGGGGGGATGCCTCACGATGCTAGTTGGGATGCGAGATGCCCGGCCAGGGAGTGTAAATGCCGGATGCCCGGTTGTATCTTGGATACATGCTCGGAGGTTCCTCGTGATGCCAGTTGGGATACGATATGCCCGGAATGTGGGGATGCCGGATGCCCGGTTGTATCTTGGATACATGCCCGGAGGTTACTCGCGATGTCTGGTTGGATGCGAGCGATGAATTGTGGGATGCAAACATTGGTCCCTGGAAAGAAAAACTGATGAGATCCTTGTAAACGATAAGAATTGAAAATGAATCATGTGCATGGGTGTATGCATATGGCATGATGCATGATCGGCTTATGAAAATAAATTGATGTTATTTGATATTGAAAATGCGATCATGAAGGCATGAATGGATCTCATGGTGATGTATGCTTGATAGCATGGATGATATGAATTATGGTTGTATGTGCACCTATGGCATGGTGACATATGCATGGTAATGATGATGGTACATGTGATATGATGAATGCATGGATGCATGGTAATGATGATGGTACATGTGATATGATGAATGCATGGATGCATGGTAATGATGATGGTACATGTGATATGATGAATGCATGGATGCATGGTAATGATGATGGTACATGTAATATGATGATGATATGTGCATGGATGCATGGTAATAATGTTGGTACATGTGATATGATGATGATGAATGCATGGATGCATGGTAGTGATGATGGTACATGTAATATGATGATTATATGTGCATGGATGCATGGTAATGATGATGGTACATGTAATTTGATGATGATATGTGCATGGATGCATGGTAATAATGTTGGTACATGTGATATGATGATGATGAATGCATGGATGCATGGTAGTGATGATGGTACATGTAATATGATGATGATATGTGCATGGATGCATGATAATGATGATGGTACATGTGATATGATGATGAGTGCATGGATGCATGGTAATGATGATGGTGCATGTAATATGATGATGATATGTGCATGGATGCATGGTAATGATGATGGTAAGTGTATGACATGGTGGTGATGACTATTTGATGATGTATGTACATGAGGTATGATGATATGTGCGTGATATCAAGGTAAATTGTGCATGGATGCTTGGTAATGATGATGGTAAGTGTATGACATGGTGGTGATGACTATATGATGATGTATGTACATGAGGTATGATGATATGTGCATGATATCAAGGTAAATTGTGCATTGATGCTTAAATGTCATGTGATGCTATGATTGTGATGATTGTGTCGCATGATGCATTGAGTGGTTTATTGGTCCTTTACCTGCTGAGTGGCTGTACTCACCCATTCGGGGACCAACATTTCAGATTAGTAGATGGATTGAGTGGTTGGATATGACCACGAGGAGGAGGATAGCAAAGGAATGAACTTTTGGACACCAACACTGATCGATGGACTTTAAGTATACGACTGTTGGAAGAAATGTCGGTCATCCTTTGAATTATAGCCAAGTACAGAAAACTAAGGCATTTTGATGTACCGAAGAACGATGTCCATCTGGTTTATGTAAATAAAAGTGTTCGGCTTTAACTCATATAAGATGTTTAGTTGGTGTGCATCGTTTTCTGAATATAAGGAATGGAGTTTGTTAGATGTGCTTCCATCTATGAATTGCGCAAGGGATTTAGTAAAAAAAATAAAATTTAAACCCCCCATGGTTGTATGGATCCGCTGCAATTGAAAAGGTATCGGAGTGACATGTTAATAGGGAAAGTGAAAGGTAAGCAAACTGTGGCAACCCTAACGGATCGGGGGCCGTCGGAGGGGGGCCACACGGATGTCCTTCAGAGTTTTGAGATGCTCGGAGTGTGTGTGCCGGATGGCCTTGTGACCCTAGTTGGGGTGCAAGATGCCCGGAAGTGTGTGCCGAAGGTTCCTCGCAATGCCAGGTTAGGTGCGAGCGATATACGAGGGATGCAAACACTGGTCCCTAGAAGAAAAATGAGATCCTTTTGAAAACGAAAATTGGGAATTGAATCGTGCGCATGTGTGTGTGCATATGGCATGGGATATAATTGCCTATGAAAATGAGTTGATACTATATGGCATTGAGAATGCGATCATGAAGGCATGGAATGGATCCCATGGAAATATATATATATATATATATATATATATATATATATATATATATATATATATATATATATATATGATTATATGGGTGATATGGATCATGCGCATGTATGTGCATATGGCATGGAACATAAATTGCCTTAATGTATGAATCTCATGGAAATACAAGCATGATTACATGGATGATATGTGCATTTCACATGAAATTGTGGTTGTCTTGCCTATTGCATTGTGTAGTTTGACGGATCTTTACTGTTGAGTGGTTGTACTCACCTCTTTTGGGGACTAACATTGCAGATTGAGAGATGCCTCTATCACCTATCACATGTGGTACATTTTATGGCTTACCATCTGATGTTGAGGTCGAGTGCTTGGAGCACCCTTGTGTTGGTGTTCGTGGTTTGGTGTTTATCCGTGTTCGTGTGTTGGTTATGTATGATGTGGGTCTACCCGATGGCCCTGTAGTCTAGGAGTTCCTATCCGTGCATGTTCGACGCGACAGGATGATGATGGAGATGCTGCCGCCGCCGCCGGCCGATGCACCAGGCTGGGTGTGATTAGAGCGTGTGACTGGTAGAGAATGACACTTTTTGGATAGCCAACACTGGATGATGGATAGATGTACATGTCTGATGTGGGGGTTGGGTACTTTTGGGTTATAGCCGAGCTTAGTTAAAGCCTTGGCCTTTTGTTGTGCCGACTCATGATGTTCATCCTAGTTATGTAAATAAAAGTGGTTCGGCTCTAACTTATATATGATGTGTAGTTGGTGTGCATTGCATTATTTTGTTGGAGTAAGGGATAGGGAGATTGGAATATGCTTCCGTTATATAAACTGGGCTTGGACTGATTTAAATATATATGAACCCCCAGGATTTATGGACTCACTACAATTCAAATGATATCAGATTGACATGTCATTAGGACAAGTGAAAGGTAAGCGATTTGTGGCTACCCTAACGGATCGGGGGCCATGTCGGGGGTGCCACATGTTATCCCACAATGGGGTGAGACGATGTCTCAACAAGTTCAACCCCCTAAGCTCTGACTAGGAAGAAAATACGCCCCAAGGGCTGCCTAAGTACAAGCACAATCAGAGGACTTACCTTTGCCTCGGTTTCTTCCTACAAGTCAATATAATTGACATATTCAACCAATCATTTCAACACATCAAGTCATCACATTCCATCGAATCATCAATCAATCGACTCAGTCGATTCCATGTCATCACAACCTTCTCTCAATCGGCC
The DNA here is from genome assembly GCA_014182385.1 of Eucalyptus viminalis. NCBI lineage: Eukaryota > Viridiplantae > Streptophyta > Magnoliopsida > Myrtales > Myrtaceae > Eucalyptus > Eucalyptus viminalis. Next base: position 16,772,495 of record CM024528.1, on the reverse strand, counting down.
CATTCAATACTATTTATAAGGTCCTATTAAATCAGGACTGCTCACCCTAAGCTAAAGATAGATAGTATAGCTCACCCAAAGCTGATAAATTACGTATGGCTCACCAAAAGTTGACAAGAGAGTATACTGCTCACCCAAAGCTGACATATTAGAGCCCGCAGGCTGATAGAGTATACTAATAATGCTCGCCAGAAGCTGCTAAGGTATATTGCTCTCCCAAAGCTAACTTATCATGGCCCTCAGACGGATATAGTATACCAATATACTGCTCATCCAAAGCTGACATATCAAGCCCATAGGCTGATATAGTGTACCATCCTGACCATCTAACAAACTCACCATTTTTATCATACCCGATAAAAATACTCGTGTGTGGGTACACAGTTGGTCTCAGCCAAAATACAATTTTCTCCCACTTGAAAATCTCAATATTTATTATAGTGCCTAAAAACATTTTTGGTTTTAAAAACTCACGCCCCAGTATTTTCTGACTAAATATCGAATTTATTAAATTTTAGGATAAATACCTAAAATTGCAAATCACACGGAATCAGCACAAATTGACACTCAATTAAATAAATAGATCACACCACTACAATCAGCACGAAATTCCGGTTAATGGCTAGCCCAGTCTAATTTCCGGAAAATAATAACTAATTAAATAATTACGAAAAATAATTAATAAATGCCAAAAATTCACACTTAGGCCGGAAAAGCTTAATTAAAAGCCGAGACGAACCCGGAAAATTTTTGAACCACTCTAGATAATACTAGAGCTTGTCTAGGCTCTAATTACACTATTCTAACCAACTAACATGCAATAACAATTAATTAAATTGCTAATCTATTCTAACTATCTACCTAATCCATACTTAATCTAAATATCAACCCTTAAACGTCATTAACTTACTAAGCAAGGATTAGTGAGTTAAACTCACTTGATTAGCAATCGGCTCGGATCAAAACAACGGTGAAGCGGAGACGATCCACAAACTCCAAAGCAGGATCGCCAAGCGGGGTCCGGAAAGGCTCGGAAACAGGCCAAACAGTGGCTGTAAGACCCACTCTGCTCGATTCTGGTTGAAGGCTGAAGGAGCTACTACGGGTGGCCACGAGCGGTAGGGATGGATGGTGACGGTTCAGCAGGGTCAGGTGGACTGTGGCAGAGCTTCACCACGACAGAGGAAACTCCGACTGTGGCCTGAGCTGGCTTGGCGAGCTGCTAGAAGTGCGAATGGCAGGGACTATGGCGCGAGACACGAGAGCATGTAGCTGGCGTGCGGTTGCTCGATGAACGGTCGGACGACGCGATGGCGGCTGTTCAAGCTCCGGGGGGTTGCTCGAACGGTCTAGGGGGAAGGAGCTGCGATTTCTCTAGGTTTGCTGGAGTTTCTTTGGCCTGCAAATGGAGGAGCTCGACGGCAGCAAGGAGATAGGAAGAGGGAACCGGCTACAGCAAGGGGGGCCACCTTGGTCACTCTCTCATCTCTTTGTCCCCCCTCACTTGGTCCCACTTGCAAGCTGTCCTCCTCTACTTATTTTCCAGACCAAAAGCTTCTTCTGAAGCCTTAGAGTGGTCCAAATGTTGGGTCCAAGGGGGCATACGAATTTTGATTGGAATTGGCTCAATTTCCATTCAATTCCTCCTTGAATTCACTCAATCCAGTCTCTATAAATTTAACCATCGAGTCCTCGATCAAATTGGTATTTTTCCTCGCCAATAGATCTTACTTGCACCCCAATTTCGCGATCAAAAGCGGTCCTTGGAATTTCCCGGTCGAAAACAGCGCCATATCGATTTTTTCTGCCAAAATCTCGATTTGCAGAAAAATATTCAGAGGCTGAGTCGATGTTCCTAAAATGACTCATGATATGACAGAACTTTCAATTTTTAAAATCGGATTCAAATTTTTGGGCAATTTCAATCTGGCACGATTTTAGTGTGACCTAGGCTACTAGGTAGTTTTCAGAAATTTTTAGTGCAAATGACCTGTGGTCGATTTTCTTCGAGCCACAATGAACCTCTTCGACACATTAGCGATTCTCAGTGGTCATGAAAATCTCGAGGTTTCAAATATGAACATAGGGTACCAAAATGATAGAAAAATCAGTCTAGTGCCGATCGCCGAGAATTTTATAATTTAGTGGAATCATCCACGTTTAGCCACACATCTCTGTCGAACTGACCTATTTCTGATCTCTAATCGACTTTTAACTATGTTGTAATGATCTATGCAAATGAGCATGGTTGAGTAATTGATTCATGGTCGAATTCCCAAGTCTAATGCATTAAAATTCCTTAATGACTCCCCCAAATGGTCAAGTTATCTCAGGAATGATCAGCTCTGAGAATAGCACTATAGGCGCGTCGATGAAAGGCCCGATTTAATTTAATTTAAAACAGAATTGAGAATTCGGGATGTCACATACGGATCTCGATGAGACTTACCATAGTTTAGGATATCCACTATGGAAAGCTCTTAATAGATGAAGTAATGCTATCCTTAGGGAAGAGAGTGCTATTTAGAGGGCTACTATAGTAAAGGTACTCCTAAATTTGATATCCACACCCAATCTTTTCGTTCGAGGTGTGTTGCCCATATGGGTACCAATCACGACACCTTCTACTGTCACGCAAGATGAGAGCTTGGGAGAGCTCGCAACTGTAACACCCCGAACCCTTCGCAGGTCGTTACCAGTGCCGATGTTACACTTTATTACCTTTCTTTCTTTCAAGCAAGCGTCCTAATTTGCAGACACATATTTTTTTTTTTAAAACAATCGGTCCCAATGCGACTCATAGCGGAAGCAAATTAAACATCACCATCTATCCCCCTACCAATCCATGATACAAATAGACACCACTAATCATCAGGATTTAAAAGAAAAGCCATGCCACTTTTATTTACATATTATCGAGATGGGTTTTTCACGGGTCGATACAAAAAGGAGACCAAGATTTTCAGCCACACTCAGCCTCATCCCAAAAGATACTACGACCACTAAAGAAAATCACATGACATCCCCCCATCCAACGTGGCGGCTACTCCCAAAAAGAGACATCAGCTCTCTACCCCTCACGCAACCATCACACCCACCTGGTGCATCGGGTGGTGGTGTCGACAACATCCCCCTAAACACTCCGTCTCGGCGGACATGAACGTGACAAAAACTGGATGACAACCCTCGGCCAGGCCCACGTCGTACATGACCAGCACACGTACTCGCACAAATGTCAGTCCGGGGATAGTGACGCAGTCGATCTCCGCACAATCTACTTCTATATCTGACGGGATACCATAAAAGGTGCCTCGCGTGACGGTAGGAAGCGGCATCTTTCTAATCTGAAATGTTATCCCCAAAAGGGGTGAGTACAACCACTCAGCAGATAGAGTAATCCAATAACATTCCAATGCATCATGCATATCATCACACGTTGCAAGCATCACTTACCTTGTAATCATGCGTATCATGCATCATCATCATCATGGCATATCATATATCATTATCATCATCATGCATTTCATCATGCATATCGTACCATGAATGATCATCATGTCACATCACACATCATCATCATGCATCATCATGCATATATTATCATAGGTGATCATCATATCACATCACATGCCATCGTCATCATGCATCATCATGCATATATTATCATAGGTGATCATCATATCATATCATCAACCCTTCGGGCATTATCATATCACAAACCTCCGATCATGCATCATCATGGGCTCCCTTTATCTTTCACGGTTTCCAGCCATCCCATGGCCACCGGGCTTCCGGCCCCCACCACCGATCCGGCCCCCAGCATCTCGCATCTCAACTAGCATCACGAGGCATTCCCTTCGGGCAAAACCTCCAACGGGGCTTCCGGCATTTACACTCCCTAGCCGAGCATCCCGCACCCCAAATCCTGGCATCGCGAGGCATTCCTTTCGGGCAAAGACCTCCGACAAGGCTTCCGACCCCCCACATTCCGGGCATCCCGAATCTCCCGGGGAATCTCGGAATTACGCCACCAGGCCACCGAGACAACATCCTCCACCATAACCTCTTACTCATCCACATTTATCCTTTTTTATCTCAATTTAACATGGCAATTGGCATGGTATCAAACAAATCACACTTGGCATGGAATTCACACTTGCATCTCAATTCATATGTCGTACACATGCCAAAACTTTATCCCATACACATCTCAATTCAATACATGTACAAGGACCATGTCATACGCATACCAAGACTTTATCACATATACAGCTCAATCCAATACATGTGCAAAGACCTCATCACACATATGCCACACAAATAGAATTTAGTCCATGGCCAAAATAAAATCCATTTTATTTTATTTATTTATTTTCATAAATAAATATTAAATTTAATATCTATGATTTTCCCAAAATCATAATATTCAAACAATCATTAAACAACCAATTAAAATCCCAATTTCAAACAAAATTGATGGCCAAATTGAATTTCACCTAATTTCACAATTTTCACAAAATAGCACATGGTATTCGGATAATGACCAGAATTGCACAGTTTCCAAATAAATTCGATTAAAATACTCATATGGCCTTAAAAAATTACGAAATTTCACTGGGTGATAGCCAACACATTTTCGTGCACTTTTCATGAAGAACCCTACGCCAAATCCTTTTTATATTAATTTCTACAACCCTACGAAGCTTCTGAAACCACGACCGCATCGTCCAGAACACACTTCTCCGAAATTTGTAGATCTTACCTATCAAATCTCTTTATTTTCCTCTGAAAGTTTAGTATGTTATGTACCAAGGTGTCCTTTACAATTTTCATGAAGAGATCTATGCCAAATAACCAGATTATGGTCACCATTTTAGTCCATGAAGTCTCGGGTGTCTCGGTACACCTCACCAGAATACATCATCTCCAAGATCTAGCCGATTCACTAGGCTATACTCGTTTATTTCTCTTAAAATTTGATTATGTTGTATTTTAATGTGTTACCTACAACTTTCAAGAAGACATCAAAGTGAAATATCCAACAGAAATCAACATGCAACCAAGAAATCAACAAGAGGTCAGTGAAAATTTCGCAGATCTAAAGTCTCCGTACAATAGAACTTTTGACCCCTCAAATCTCCATATTTTTCTACGAATTTTTAGTATGTCATAGTAAAAGATGTTAGCTTCAACTTTCATGAAGACACCGAAGCCAAAATCGCACTCCAAACACACATGAAAACTCAAACAAGCTACTGACTCCAGCAAACCGAACAAGAACAGTCACACGGTTTACAAATAACCAACTCTTACCTCGGTCTTTCGCACGAATCATACCTAAAATCTAACATGCAAACACCACAAAAAAACATGCAAGAGAAGTTACGGACTCCACTTGCCTTAAAGATGAACAAGCAACGACGAACGGCGATGGGACACGGCGATCGGACGGCGAACGAACGGCGGCACCCCTCGGCTCCGCCTCCTTCCCCTCTCGGTTTCTCCCTTTCTCTCGAGCTCTCTCTCTCGCACACCCTCTCTTTGGACGAAATGAAGCAAAGAACCGGCCATCTCTCTCTCCTCATCTCTTTTATACTCCCCTAATCCCATGATTAACAATCATTGCTTTGCCTACAAACCCACCAATGCATGCTCTTGCCATTTGCCACTTGTCATATTGGGTTTTAAATTTGAATTTGAATGGGCTTGGGCTTAGGCCCATCCGGCCATTCCCCTTGGGCTGGTCGAATTCTCCTCTTGGGCTCTAATGGGCCGACTAGCTTGGCCCACCAAGCTTTAGGCTAATGGGCCCAAGGCCCATTTCGAAAATAACCTTCCTTTTCCTTTTTTTTTTTTTTTGAAATTCTTTTATAAATATTTTTGAATTCCAATTTTCATCTTGGCCAAAGTCTTGGGATATTCTTGCTCATTGAAATTTAAATCATATGGCCAAGCATAGATTATTAATCTATTAAATCTAAATTTCCACAATCACAAGCACAAATCATCGAATTAAAAGACTAATGGCTAAAACATAAGCCATGGAAATTTAACACCTAATTAAAGACTTTAACACACCTTAAGCCTTGGCTTTGAATTTCTGGGATGCCACAATTCTCCCCACCTTGGAGAATTTCGTCCTCGAAATTCAAGCACTACTCGCGCCTTCTTGAAATAAATAAGGATATTTTTCCTTTATTTGATCCTCACTTTCCCATGTGGCTTCCTCCACGTCATGATGTCGCCATAACACCTTAACTAATGGGGTCTTTTTGGTCCTAAGAATTTGCTCCTTTCGATCTAATATCTGCACAGGCTCCTCAATGTACCTTACTTTCTCATCCATTTTGATGGCTTCATGATCGAGTATGTGACCAGGATCCGGCTGGTACTTCCTCAACATCGATACATGAAACACATCGTGCAGCTTTTCCAACTTAGGAGGTAACGCTAAACGATAAGCTAAATCCCCTATCCTCTCAAGAATTTTAAAAGGTCCAACAAATCTAGGTCTTAGCTTACCCTTCATCCCGAATCGAGATATTCCTTTCATTGGAGATACCTTAAGGAATACATGGTCTCCCACACTAAATTCCAAAGGCCTTCTACGTCTATCTACGTAGCCTTTACGTCTACTACGAGTTGTTCTAAGTCTTTCTCGATAACTTCAACAGCCTCGGTGGTAACTTGTACCGTTCAGTCCCTGTCAACTTCCTTTCACCCACTTCACTCCAACAGACAGGAGTCCTACATCTCCTTCCATATAATGCCTCATAAGGTGCCATGCCTATACTCTTCTGAAAGCTATTATTATAGGCAAACTCTACCAAATGCAACCTTTCATCCCAATTTCCTTTGAAATCGATTACACAAGCCCTTAACATATCCTCTAATATCTGGATCACTCTTTCTGACTGACCATCTGTCTGAGGATGAAAAGCAGTACTAAATTGAAGCTTAGATCCTAATGCAACTTGAAGACTTTTCCAAAAATTCGAAGTAAACCTCGAATCTCGGTCTGAAGTAATAGTCACTGGAACACCATGTAAGCGTACCACTTGACTTACATAAATGTCCGCATACTTATCCATTGGGTAGTCCATGCGAATCGCTAAGAAATGAGCCGACTTAGTCAAACGATCCACTATAACCCAAATTGAATCATGACTACTTGATGTCCTTGGCAATCCTTGCACAAAGTCCATCGTTACATGTTCCCATTTCCATTCGGGAATGTCTAATGGTCTCAAAAGTCCTGCGGGTTTACAATGCTCCGCTTTCACTTGCTGACACGTCAAACATTGAGATATATACTTAGCCGAATCTACCTTCATACCATTCCACCAAAATTGCTGACGCAAATTTCTATACATCTTTGTACTTCTTGGGTGGATACTATAATTACTCTTATGTGCCTCCGATAGAATTTCCTTCCTTAATTCCTCATTGTCGGGAACACAAAGTCGTCCTTGACATCTTACTATTCCATCATCAGAGATCTGAAATTCTGGTCTTTTCCCTAAAGACATTGCATCCTTCACTTTCAAAATCTCCGGGTCAGATTCTTGCAGAATTTTAATTTTTTGGATAAATTCAGGCTCTATCCTTAATGCACTAAGCATGCCAGTAAGACAATCCATTTCCAATTTAAATTCTGAATTTGCCACAGATTCTAACAATTCCCATTCTGTGATTCTCAAACTAGCCATTTCTACGGCCGACTTTCGACTAAGAGCATCTGCTACTCTATTCGCTTTTCCTGGATGATATCTTATCTCACAATCATAATCCTTAAACAACTCCATCCACCTCCTTTGTCTCATGTTCAACTCCTTTTGTGAGAACAGATACTTCAAACTCTTATGATCCGTATAAATCTCAAACTTTTCCCCATACAAATAGTGTCTCCATATCTTTAAGGCAAACACTATGGCTGCTAGCTCTAAATCATGCGTCGGGTAATTCAACTCATGGGGTTTCAATTGTCTGGATGCATAGGCTACAACCTTGCCATGTTGCATCAACACACATCCTAGTCCTTTGTAAGATGCATCACTATACACTGTGAAACCATCAGGTCCAGTAGGTATAGTCAGAATTGGAGTCGAAGTCAATTTCCTTTTGAGCTCCTGAAAACTCCTTTCACATTCTCCATTCCACTCAAACTTCACATTCTTTCGGGTTAATTTAATTAAAGGTCCTGCCAGTCTTGAAAATTCTTCAATGAACCTTCTATAATAACCAGCCAGTCCTAAGAAACTTCGTATCTCAGTAGGTGTCGTTGGTCTCGGCCAATTCGCTACCATTTCAACTTTTCTTTGGGTCTACTTTGCAATTCCTTTTCCTGACACCACATGTCCTAGAAATATTATTCGATCCAACCAGAATTCACACTTACTGAATTTAGCATACAACTTATGCTCTCTCAGAGTCCGCAAAACTATTCTCAAATGCTGCTCATGCTCTTTAGGCCCTTTCGAATATACCATAATATCATCAATAAAGATAATCACAAACTGGTCTAAATAAGGCTGAAATATTCTATTCATCAAGTCCATAAATGCAGCTGGGGTGTTAGTCAATCCAAATGGCATAACAAGGAACTCATAGTGCCCATAACGAGTCCTGAACGCAGTCTTAGGAATGTCCTCTTTCTTAATTCTTAGCGATGATATCCCGACCTCAAATCAATCTTAGAGAAAACTGAACTTCCACGGAGTTGGTCAAATAAATCATCAATTCTAGGCAAAGGATACTTATTCTTAATGGTCACCTGATTCAAGCGTCTATAGTCAATACACAAGCGCATCGATCCATCTTTCTTTTTCACAAATAAGACCGATGCACCCCAAGGTGAAGCACTTGGTCTAATAAATTATTTGTCAAGCAATTCTTGCAGTTGCACTTTCAACGCCTTCAATTCAACTAATGCCATCCTATATGGGGCTTTTGATATTGGTCCCGCTCCAGGCATTAATTCAATTTCAAATTCAATCTCCCGCTCGGCGGCAATCCAGTAATTCCTCGGGAAATACATCTTGAAATTCGTTAACTACACGAACTACCTCAAGATTAGGCTCCTTCCTTGCATAATTTCTAACTATAGCTAGGTACCCTTGACATCCTTTGTCAAGTAACTTACGTGCTTCTACTTTTGCCGAAATAAGTGCTACGGGAAAATGGGTTTGACCTCCTAAAAATTCACAACTAGACGATCGGGTAAAACGAATTGAATCACTTTTCTATAACAATCCATTCTAGCCCGATACTTACGAAGCCAGTCCATTCCTATAATAACGTCAAAATCATACATAGCCATTACAACCAAGTCTATTTCCATATCCTTTCCTCCCATGGATATCTTACAATTTCCACACACCAGCGTAGACAATACCATATCCTTTAAAGGCGTGGAAACATAAAGAGGCGTCTCAAGAGGCATAACTTCTATCTTATTCAAACATCTATATCTTTCAGACACAAACGAATGCGTTGCACCCGTGTCAAACAATGCATATGCCTTTTCACCATTAATAAGAATCGTACATGAGATAACATTTTTGGAAGCTTCCGCTTCCTCCTGGGTAATCGCATACACCCTTCCTTGTGCAGGTGGTCTCTGAGGATTTCCTTGCGGATTCGACCTAACAGCACTTTGATATCCCTGTCGCACTAAGCCAACACTCACTTGCGACCTCTCTTGTGGGCAATTCCTCCTAAGATGACCCACTTGTCCACAGCCAAAACATTTCTGTTGTCCCGTACAAGGTCCTGGGCCATGTCTCCCATTACACCTTTGACAAATACCAGGCTGATAGGGTGCTTTCCCTATATTCAGGTCACTCTTTGCCCCTCCAAAATTTCCAAAATTACTCTTCTTCTTCACATTCCAGGTCTGACCTTGACCAGAATAAGGTCTCTTCCCCTTTTTCACATCATTAAAATTCAACGGTTTCTTAAACTCCGACCGCTCCCTCAACAGCTCCTGCTCCACTAACTGTGCCCTTTCATAAATCTCATTATAATCTCTTATGTTCAAAGGCACCAATTGCTTTCTAATGTCAGTCCTCAATCCTTTTAGGAATCTCTTAGCCTTCTCTTCCTGATCCTCAATCAATTTAGGAGCATATCTAGATAATTCAGAAAATCTAGCCTCATACTGATCTACAGTCAACCCCTTTTGTTCTAGCTAAACAAATTCAGTAATCTTTCTATCCTTAGCACAATCAGAGAAATGCTTCCTATTGAAAGCTCTAACAAACTCCTCCCAGCTAACATCAGTACCTGGTGGAAAGATTATGTCCTTCGAAGCTCTCCACCAAAACTTCGCATTTCCCTCCAATTGGTACTATGCTAAGACTATTTTCTCAGCATCAGTGCAGTCTAACAGCTAGAAAATTTGTTCCATCCCATCAATCCAATGCTCTGCCTCCTCAGGACTTCCTATTCCATTAAACTTAAGTGGCTTCAGCTTCAAAAACTGTTCCACTAGTCCTTGAGTACGGCGTTCTGCTCCGGGCTGTTGCTACGCCTGCCTCTCCATCAGATTTCCAATATTGGCTAATGCTTGCAGGATATCTTCCATTCGGGGTTCAGCCCTTACAGTAGAGGCTTCAACCCTCGATGGATGAGCACTTCCAGCTCGCACCATGACTTTCCTGAAATTTCCAAGCATTGCCTCAGGAATAATCTGAGACTCACTACCTCCATTCAAAGCAATTACCACTATCACATAAGTAACATATACATGTTACTGGTACCTAAAAGCAACTCAAAATAAACTACTGACGATCTACGAGTGAATACCCATCACCCGTTATTCAATTATTTTGTTTTACATCCTATGGTGTGCATTGTCATCATGTTCCTCAATTCCAAATAAGGCTCCTTATCACTCCACCTATAACCATTCGCTCTGATACCAAAAAGGGCGACTGCAACACCCCGAACCCTTCGCAGGTTGTTACCAGTTCCGATGTTACACTTTATTACCTTTCTTTCTTTCAAGCAAGCGTCCTAATTTGCAGACACATTTTTTTTTTAAAACAATCGGTCCCAATGCGACTCATAGCGGAAGCAAATTAAACATCACCATCTATCCCCCTACCAATCCATGATACAAACACACACCACTAATCATCAGGATTTAAAAGATAAGCCATGCCACTTTTATTTACATATTATCGAGATGGGTTTTCACGGGTCGATACAAAAAAGGAGACCAAGATTTTCAGCCACACTCCAGCCTCATCCCAAAAAGATACTACGACCACTAAAGAAAATCACATGACATCCCCCATCCAACAGTGGCGGCTACTCCCAAAAGATGACACCAGCTCTCTACCCTTCACGCAACCATCACACCCATCCGGTGCATCGGGTGGTGGTGGCGGCAACATCCCCATAATCACTCCGTCTCGGCGGACATGAACAGAAAAAACTCCTGGATGACGGGGCCCTCGCCGACCCATCATACATGACCAGACACGTACTCGCACAAATGTGAGTCCGGGGATAGTGACGCGGTCTATCTCCGTACAATCTACTTCTATATCTGATGGGATACCATAGAAGGTGCCTCGCGTGACGGTAGGAAGCGGCATCTTTCTAATCTGAAATGTTATCCCCAAAAGGGGTGAGTACAACCACTCAGAAGATAGGGAAATCCAATAACATTCCAATGCATCATGCATATCATCACATGTTGCAAGCATCACTTACCTTGTAATCATGCGTATCATGCATCATCACATCATATATATCATCATCATCATGGCATATCATATATCATTATCATCATCATGCATTTCATCATGCATATCATACCATGAATGATCATCATGTCACGTCACATGCCATCATCATCATGCATCATCATGCATATATTATCATAGGTGATCATCATATCACATCACATGCCATCATCATGCATATATTATCATAGGTGATCATCATATCACATCACATGACATTGTCATCATGCATCATCGTGCATATATTATCATAGGTGATCATCATATCATATCATCATCACCCTTCATCATCATGCATATATCATCATAGGTGATTATCATATCACATCACATGCCAAACCATCATCATGTCATGAGGGCATCTTTATCTTTCAATTTTGCTTTTCAAATCCATCCCATGGCCCTCCGACCGGCTCCGCCCCATGGCCACCCCCCCACCACATCCGGGCATCTCGCATCTCAAATAGCATCACGAGGCATTCCCTTCGGGCAGAAACCTCCGACAGGGCTTCCGGCTTTTACACTCCCTGGCCGAGCATCCCGCACCCCAAATCCTGGCATCGCGAGGCATTCCTTTCGGGCAAAGACCTCCGACAAGGCTTCCGGCCCCCACATTCGGGCATCCTAAATCTCCCGGGGAATCTCTCGGAATTACGCCACCGGGCCACCCGGACAACATCCTCCACCATAACCTCTTACTCATCCACATTTATCCTTTTATCTCAATTTAACATGGCAATTGGCATGGTATCAAACAAATCACACTTGGCATGGAATTCACACTTGCATCTCAATTCATATGTCGTACACATGCCAAAACTTTATCCCATACACATCTCAATTCAATACATGTACAAGGACCATGTCATACGCATACCAAGACTTTATCACATATACAGCTCAATCCATTACATGTGCAAAGACCTCATCACACATATGCCACACAAATAGAATTTAATCCATGGCCAAAATAAAATCCATTTTATTTTATTATTATTTTATTATATTTATTTATTTTCATAAATAAATATTAAATTTAATATCTATGATTTTCCCAAAATCATAATATTCAAACAATCATTAAACAACAAACTAAAATCCCAATTTCAAACAAAATTGATGGCCAAATTGAATTTCACCTAATTTCACAATTTTCACAAAATAGCACATGGTATTCGGATAATGACCAGAATTGCACAGTTTCCAAATAAATTCGATTAAAATACTCATATTGCCTTCAAAAATTACGAAATTTCACAGGGTGATAGCCAACACATTTTCGTGCACTTTTCATGCAGAACCCTACGCCAAATCCTTTTTATATTAATTTCTACAACCCTACGAAGCTTCTGGAACCACGACCGCATCGTCCAGAACACACTTCTCCGAACTTTGTAGATATCACCCATCAAATCTCTTTCTTTTCCTCTGAACTTTTAGTATGTTATGTACCAAGGTGTCCTTTACAATTTTCATGAAGAGATCTATGCCAAATAACCAGATTATGGTCACCATTTTAGTCCATGAAGTCTCGGGTGTCTCGGTACACCTCACCAGAATACATCATCTCCAAGATCTAGCCGATTCACTAGGCTATACTCGTTTATTTCTCTTAAAATTTGATTATTTTGTAGTTTAATGTGTTACCTAAAACTTTCAAGAAGACATCAAAGTGAAATATCCAACAGAAATCAACATGCAACCAAGAAATCAACAAGAGGTCATTGAAAATTTCGCAGATCTAAAGTCTCCGTACAATAGAACTTTTGACCCCTCAAATCTCCATCGTTTTCTACGAATTTTTAGTATGTCATAGTACAAAACGTTAGCTTAAACTTTTATGAAGACACCGAAGCCAAAATCGCACTCCAAACACACATGAAAACTCAAACAAGCTACTGACTCCAGCAAACCGAACAAGAACAGTCACACGGTTTACAAATAACCAACTCTTACCTCGGTCTTTCGCACGAATCATACCTAAAATCTAACATGCAAACACCACAAAAACATGCAAGAGAAGTTACGGACTCCACTTGCCTTAAAGATGAACAAGCAACGACGAACGGCGACGGGACACGGCGATCGGATGGCGAACGAACGGCGGCACCCCTCGGCTCCGCCTCCTTCCCCTCTCGGTTTCTCCCTTTCTCTCGAGCTCTCTCTCTCTCGCACACCCTCTCTTTGGACGAAATGAAGCAAAGAACCGGCCATCTCTCTCTCCTCATCTCTTTTATACTCCCCTAATCCCATGATTAACAATCATTGCTTTGCCTACAAACCCACCAATGCATGCTCTTGCCATTTGCCACTTGTCATATTGGGTTTTAAATTTGAATTTGAATGGGCTTGGGCTTAGGCCCATCCGGCCATTCCCCTTGGGCTGGTCGAATTCTCCTCTTGGGCTCTAATGGGCCGACAAGCTTGGCCCACCAAGCTTTAGGCTAATGGGCCCAAGGCCCATTTCGAAAAATAACCTTCCTTTTCCTCTTTTTTTTGAAATTCTTTTATAAATATTTTTGAATTCCAATTTTCATCTTGGCCAAAGTCTTGGGATATTCTTGCTCATTGAAATTTAAATCATATGGCCAAGCATAGATTATTAATCTATTAAATCTAAATTTCCACAATCACAAGCACAAATCATCGAATTAAAAGACTAATGGCTAAAACATAAGCCATGGAAATTTAACACCTAATTAAAGACTTTAACACACCTTAAGCCTTGGCTTTGAATTTCTGGGATGCCACAGCAACTATGTTCAAGGGAACTCATAATGGTTCATCTTGAAAGGCGAGGTGATGATGTCGATTGGAATGCTAACCGCGAGAGAACTCTCATGGTCAAGTACCTCTAAACCCAACCTATTTTTCATCCCCACTTGAGGGGTCCCCACAAGGGGAGGTCGGGTCACGATAGCTCTATAATCTGTTTGATGACAACTTTCAAATGGTGACAAATTCCATGATGCTTTTGGAAATGATGCTAATGGGTTACTTTTTTTTTTTTTTGGTCGGTAACTAATTGATTACTTTAAGGACATTGCTTTGTGATGTGAAAGTGACACTAAAGATGTATTCTGACATTATACGAATACTGGTTAGACGCGTTGGTTCTAGACACTATACGAAGCGCATGTCTAATCAGTAGGAAGCAAGCTTATGATAGGGGCTTCCAGCGTTAATCAGCTAACCCAGTGCACAACCTAGAAGTGCCCAAACTCTTCATGACTCGATTTCATGAAAAGTTTTCGTTCTTTTGTTTATTATAAATATGGGTTGTATTATTGCTGCAATTTGGGCATGCCATTGTTGATATGCCATGAGTCCTTCAAATAGAAGTGCTCTTACTAAGCGTGGATTTCATGCTGTGCATATCCAGAGAAAGAGCAAAAAATGTCTTAAAGCACCGTGGTGATCAAGCGCTTTGTGGATTATTTCTCCGTGGAATTACACAATAATTTTAGTGTAGATTTGTGTATAATTCTTTTGCAAGATTGAGATGTTATTTCATGAAGAATTGTGAGGCCAAACATTGAGTGCATTATTGGGTGTAATTAGGGCTTGAAAAATATTGAGTGTTTTAGTGACTCGAGTGTATAATTTTCATTGATCGCTTGATCTATAGTGAAATTCATCACTACTTTCCCTGTAGACATAGGTCATTACAACTAAACCACGTAAATCTGGTATCTGATTTATTTTATTGTTCTGTCTATTTTATTGTTCAATTGCTCACTTTTCACAACCGTAGAAAAA
The DNA here is from genome assembly GCA_014182385.1 of Eucalyptus viminalis. Lineage (NCBI taxonomy): Eukaryota > Viridiplantae > Streptophyta > Magnoliopsida > Myrtales > Myrtaceae > Eucalyptus > Eucalyptus viminalis. Next base: position 16,756,983 of record CM024528.1, on the reverse strand, counting down.
GTGATGCCAAATGCTAAGGTGGCAGTGGTTCCCAAGATGACCACGTAGAAGTTGTCAAGGATGCTCAATGGCGACATATTCCATGACGCTTCTGGAAAAGACATTAATTGGTTACTTTAAGGACATTGCTTTATGACATGAAAGTGCCACTAAAGATGTATTCTTTAGGGTTAGTGGAAAGCCTCCATAACCTGTTTGATGACAGCTTTCAAATGGTGACAAATTCCAAGAAGCTTTTGGAAATGACGCTAATTGGTTACTTTTTTTTCTTTTTTTTTGGGTTGATGACTAATTGATTACTTTTAAGGACATTGCTTTGTGACGTGAAAGTGACACTAAAGATGTATCTGACATTGTGCAAATACTGGTTAAATGTCCTGGTTCTGGATACTGTGCGAAGCACATGTCTAATTGTAGGAACCAAGCTTCTGACAGGGGCTTCTAATGGTAGTCTGGTAACTCAATGCTTAATCTGGATGCGTTTCTTATTTTAATGTGCTGATGCCGACACGCTCAATAACCTGTTTGATGACAACTTTCAAATGGTGACAAATTCCACGACACTTTTGGAAATGACGCTAATTGGTTACTTTTTTCTTTTGGGTTGGTAACTAATTGATTACTTTAAGGACATTGCTTTATGAGGTGAAAGTGACACTAAAGATGTATTCTGACACTGCGAATATTGGTTAGACATGCCAATTTAGACACTGTGCAAATCACATGTCTAATTAGTAGGAAGTAGGTTTCTAATAGGAGCTTCCAGCGTTAATCCGGTAATTCAGCGCCCAACCTGGATGCGTTTCTTATTTTAATGTGCCAGTGCCTGTACACTTCCCCCTCCCCAATTGGAGAGAAATTTTTTTCTTCTCTCATCCTTGAGAATACTTCCGAATTTTACATTTTAAAGTTCAAACGAAACAGTTTTTGGACATATTGAAGTCTCAAATGACGACGATGACAAATTCCACAGCGCTTTCGCTAATTGGTTTTTCTTTTTCTTTTTGTAGGGGGTCCGTAACTAATTGGTTATTTTAAGGACAGCCTTTTGTGACGTGAAAGTGCCACTAAAGATGTATTATGAGGGGTTAGTGGGAAGCCTCTATCACCTGTCTGATGACAGCTTTAAAGTGTCAGAGGATTTGTCCAGAGAGATCTTTCGTGACACTTTGCAAGTTGCACTGTTTTTGGGACATTTCGACAAATCCACAAATCCCTGCTCCATAACATTTCAATGCTCAAGCTAAGACTGCTTTCCGTGACGGGCAAGGAGGAGGGGAAGTGGCTGCTGGAAGGACGCCGGGGGCAGCAGACTTGAGGAGCGTTGGGTCTGGTAGTCGATTCCACGACTAATGAGCTTGCACTTGATGTGGCTGTTCCTTAGTTCTTGAAAAATGATGAACCGTAAATAAACAAGGAAGAAGATGGATAGTAACTACAAAAGAAAAAAAAGGATAGAAAAGAAAAAAAAAAAAAACAATGAAAAAGGTCAGCAAATTTAAAAGATTTAGCAAAATGGCATTGTTTCGGTTTAGTTTGCCCACATTAGATCACTGGTCATGCCACATATAACTAGATAATCATTTCATCAATTTTAGGCAATGATAGGCTAGATGAACTACATTGAAACTTTGTGTAAATGTTTGGAACTACACTAAAGCAATTAACATTTCTAGGACTATAATGGAATCTGTACAAAAAATTTATAACTGAAACAGTAATTTTTCCCTTATAGAGTGAGCTGTGCTTAAGACTTCACAAATTCTTCTTTGTCAATCTTACTTAGCTTAGATGATAATCTTTTCTCATGAATAATCTTGTAGTTCAAAGAGCTGCTACAAATTCATGTAAATTTCTGCATATTCCTCTGTGCTAATGATATCTCCTTTTTCATTCATTGAAAATACTACGTCTTGGAGATTATAAGGGTAGTGTATTATGCCTTGCTCTAACTCAATTATTAAACGCATAATAGTACCACCTCACTGATTTACACGCATGCAAATTTCAAAACCATCTTGTGTGAGCACATCTACATATTGAAAGGTTATAGATTGTTTCGTTATCATAAAAAAGAGAGAGATTGTTGAGAAAATCCTATATTATGTTTGAAGATGACAAAATAACTAAAAGTTACTTATTCGTGTATTTGAATATGTAAAATAGATTTTGTATACATAAGTTATATGCAACTAGCGTCGAGAACAGAACAACTAAAGCCCTTAAAGGCTTTGGCTCTGTAAAAGGTGAACAAGCTATTGGACTAGAATTGTGTCTAAGTCTAGAAGGACTTTCGTAGAAGGAAAACAAGCTATAGAATGAGGATTCCTGAAGATTTGGATCGACCAATAAAACGTGAATAACTTATAGAACATGAGAATGTTAATTAGCCTAAAGGAAACTGCCTATAGAAGCTGAATAGACCATACAACAGTGAAAAGTCTGAAAGGACCGTCTTGCAAAAGCAGCACATGCTACATATGAAGTAAATAGTTCCGCATATAAGTCTCTATGGTCCTGGTGGGTACACCTAGATGTTTATCAATATAATTTGGACTCAAATTGATGTTTCACTGTTGTCTTCAAGTGTAAAAATCTGCTAAAAGCAAACTAGAGTAAATCCAATATGCTTTTGTTGTTTTTATGAAAGTAGAGAAGATGTTAGGCAGACCGCAAAAGCAAAGCATTAATTGGCCTTCAATGCTCTGTAGAAAGGTGCTCAAGTTTATAGAAACAGCTCCTGAAACTTCGAATAGAAGCAACACCACGTACAAATTGTAACATCTCAAGGATTACATAGTGGATTCCAATCCTATTGTGTGTTGAGGTTGTTAAGATTGAGAGAGTGGAGAAGGCCAAGTAGAAGGCTGAATCACCATAAATATATTTGCAACTCTTTTGTCTCTTTAGCCCCTTCAAATTATGTTTTATAGAATATTTTGTTTCTGTGTAAGTGTTTACATTTCAATAGTAGCTTCTACACACTTATCATTGTAAGTACTAGTAAGATCAACTAGAGAGGGATGAATAGGTGTAAAAACAATTTTTGCGAAGAATAGAGGAAATATTTTACTTTTGAAACTGAGTCTGAAAAACAACAGACTTTGAGCTAGTTCAATGAACAAAATAAAAATAAAAAATCGGGGATGAGAATGTGAACACATAATTTATAGTGGTTCAGCTTAGATCAAGCCTACATCCACTCTCCCACGCTGACAGCCTTCTGACCGGTTTCCACTATGAATTAAAAGAAAATTTACAATCTTGCGATCTCGACTTCATAGTGAAGAGTGTCTACCACTCTCTCACGAAGTCACATTATAAGTCTCTCTCTTTTGAGTACAATTTAGAGCACAGTAAAAGGAATAACAAGAAACTAGAAGTTTCAGACTTTGGAATTTTTCTTTCATGCACTCTATCGAACAACTGGAGAGTCCTCCTTAAATACTCCTTCATGCCTTCTCGACCATTGGTAATTTCCAAATGAATTCTTCCAATTAACCCGTTGGACAAAATCAATCAAGGAGATCTTGAGCCGTCTGAAGATTGTGATGAAAGTCCGTCAATCATGTTCGCCCATACAATCAGGATCTTAGTTTCCATAAGTAGATTCTTTCCAAAATTACTTGCCCTCCAAAAAGATTTAATGTATCCAAATTGATTCTAATAAAGATATCTAATCTCGTAGGTGATATTTCCAACAAGAAGACCATAAATAATTCATACGAACCGAACTCGTGAAGAAAGAAAGATAATCCCTTATCTGAAAAAAGTCTTCATCCTTCACTTTGATTTAGTCTGGAATTTATTAGAGTGAGCAAACTTTGACACAAAGTCTGGAGTCTTCAGACTTTCACAAAATCTAGGAGTCTTTAGATTTTGACACAAAGGTCTAGAATTCTTCATAATAGACTTTGGATAAGTTTTGTCAACTTCAAAACATCAAAGGAGTTTTCTCCAATAGTCTCCCCTTTTTTGACGGTGACAAAACTTCCCTACAGATTTAAAGATATATAACATGCAAAACAACTCTTCGCAGTACATGATATCTTATAAAAACAGTTAGTTAAGGATCTAGATACCATCGATTCTGCAACCACATAAAACATGTTAATCTTAAAAACACATATCAAGATTTAAACATCCTCATCCATAAACATCACCACAAAAGATTATCACCACACAAAAAAAAAAATTTGCTTCAAGAGTATAACTAAAACAAACTTAAATCAAAGAGTTAAGTTTAAAAGATTAAATCTACACATTCTCCCCCATTTTGTCAACAATAAAAAGTGAAGAAACTCAAAATGGAGAAGAGATAAAAGGAGTCAAGGTTGTCTTGGGATTCGAACAAGCTAGAAATCCCCCATGGACTGTACTACCTCTTCAACCTTCCGACACTAGAGATGAACATTCTCTACTTGCGTCTGAACAGTCTTGAGAATTTGTAGAGTCTGATCATTCTTGGTCACAGTTTGAGATACTTGCTGATTCAACATCTATACCTGGCGGCAATTCATGCGGCCAAGCGCAGGTGGAGGCGGAGCGGCAACCGGTGGTGGTGCGGCTGGTGGTGGCATGTGACATCTACAGCTTCTTCCTATACTAGTTGCTGGCGTCGACCATGGCTGGTGAGAGAGAGAGGATGGAGGTGGACGGTTGTGGCACCCCGAACCACCTTAGGTCGCCATAGGCACCTAACGCTACACCTAATGGAACTCTAGTTACATCTCTTAGAAGAAGCGTCGTAAATCATAGACGTTTTTTTTTTTTGAAAACGGTCCTAGCGCGACTCATTAGCGGAAACAAAATATAATATCGTCATCTCTCCCTCCAACAACCATGATACAATTGCACACCAATAAACATCGTAGAAAAGATAAAGCCACGACACTTTTTATTTACATATTTTCCATGATGGGTTTCCTTAGGTCGGTACATCAAAAGAAAGGCTAGGACATGTAGCCACACTCGGCCATAAACCCAAAAAGAAACACACGACCCACTACGTCTATCGTGCAAGATCCCCCATCAACTAGTGTCGGCTATCATCCCAAAAAGTTGCAGCTCCTATTTCTCACGCACGGGCCTTCACACCCATCCCGGTGCATCAGGCAGCGGTGGCGGCAACATCCCTCGCATTGCTCCATCTCGTCGAATGTGAACCGATATGAACTCCTGAATGACAGGGCCTTCAGCCAAGCCTACATCGCACATCACTATCGCACGAACCCGAATAAACGTAAGACCAGGAATGGTGGGACAGTCGATCTCCACGCACGACCTCTACATCCGAAGGAATGCCGTAAAAGATGCCCCGCGTGACAGCAGGGAGCGGCATCTCTCTAATCTGAAATGTTGGTCCCCGAAGGGGTGAGTACAACCACTCAACAAGTAAAGGATCAATAAACCACTCAATGCATCATGCCACACAATCATCACAATCATAGCATCACATGTCATTAAGGCATCCATGCACAACTTACCTTGGTATCATGCACATGTCATCATACCTCATGTACATATATCATCATATAGTCATTACCATCATACCATACACTTACCATCATCATGTCACATGTATCATCTTTTTTACCATGCATCCATGCATATAACATCATCATCATATCACATGTACAATCATCATTGCCACGCATCCATGCATATAACATCATCATCATATCACATGTATCATCATCATCATATCACATGTACCATCATCATTGCCATGCATCCATGCATATAACATCATCATCATATCACATGTACCATCATCATTGCCATGCATCCATGCATATAACATCATCATCATATCATGCATATATCCTCATCATCATGTCATGCATATATCATCATGCATAATTCAATTTCAATTTCATTTTGGACCGCCACATTTCTCTTTCTCGGGACCAATGTTTGCATCCCACATGTATCCAAGATACAATCAAGCATCCGGCTCCCCCACTCCGCGGGCATCTCGTACCCCAACTAGCATCATGAGGACCCTCCGGCATTCAGCCATTCAAGGCCACCGAGCAACCGGCCGTACCCTTCTAACCAGGCATCTCGCACCCAAACTGGCATCGCGAGGCATCCCTCGGCACAATACCTGCCAAGCTTCCGGCTCCCCCACTCTCCGGGCATCTCGATACCTCTCGGTACTTTCGAGGACCCTCCGATATCCAGCCATTCAAGGCCACCGAGCAACCGGCCGTACCCTTCTAGCCAGGCATCCCGACACTCCCGGGGCATCGTTGGCTCACACCTCCGACGGCATTCTCACTTATCTCAATTCTCATCATTCGAAAATATGGGATGTCACATCTTCTTCTTGAGTCTTCTCGTTTGCAGGCCAAGAGTGATGTTCTTCCTCTGTACGTACTCTGATCGGACCACTCTGTGTTTCTTCAGAATCTTCAGATAAAGATATGGTAGTGGTCGCCTCATAAGATTCATTCTCATGACCTCTTCCTTCTTCATCTCTTGCTTCTTCTTCTCTTGTTGCTTCTTCCTTCGCTTGTTCTTCTTCTTCTTCTGTCTCTACTTCTCCTCTGTCTCTTCCTTCTCTTTCAATGGGTTTCTCAAAACCAACAAAACCTCAAAGATTCTTCAAGGCAATGGCAGAAATTGTAAGATCATCATCATCCTCTTCATCCTACAGGTTGAGAGATCTTCTCTTCTTTACAGGTACTTTCATAACTTTCTTGCCTTTTCTCTTCCTTGCAGCAGAATCTACTTTGGTTTTGCTGGAGGACTCCTTCTTCATGCACTCAATAGCTTTGTTCAAATCATTTAACCTCATCTTCGAAATCATTTTCAGTCCTATAACCATAGGAGCAATAGTTTGAGAGCAAAGAGAGATGGGAAACTCGATCTGAAAATATCTGAACAGCTTTGTAACCAGCGCTGAATAGGGCAACTATCATTTATCCTTCATTACTATCCCGTGCATGTGCACTAGGATAGTATGAGGGAGTAAAAATCTCATTCCATTGCAGATAGCAAACATGAGCCGTGCTTCGAATATGGAAATATTTGTTTTTGATGCAACCTTCAGTTTGATGCAGTTAATGATAACTTTGTGCAACATAAAATTTGAGGCTGTTAGTCAAAAATAAGTGATGCCTCCTTCTAGCACTCTATCCTTGACAAGAAATCTCATTGCTTGACCAAATGAGACATTTATTGGTTGGAAACCACTCCTTTCCACCCCAATAATATCTGCCAGTGTATCAATATCCACCACATAGGCTTTATCACTCACAGTGAATTGAATTCGATTCTGGTCATGAAAAGATAGGTTCGAATAGAAAAATGCAGTCAACTCTGGATATGCAATAGTTGTCTCAGAACAAAACTCCTCAAGTTGAAGAAAGGCTAACTTCTCCCTCAAGTTAACCTTGATCGAGTCTAGGAAATCAAAATCAACAGTACGAGGGTTCATCACCCCTCTCTTCAGCATCTATGAGTAAACCTTTTTATGTTCCTTAGAACGAAACAATCTCGTTCTTTCTCCAAGAACATATGCAGCAACACCCATTCTTGGTTGAAAATTAGAAAAAATCTCTCATCATCATCCTTGTTCTCAAGATGACTAGAACCGAACGTAGGGTCTGCAGGAAAATGAAGAAAGGCATTGTATGCCAATCCTTTACGCACTATACCTAATTGTTCCATCCTTCTTAAGAACAAAGTCTCGTTCTTATAACCTTTCTCTCTTAAAAACTCATCAATAAAAATCATGGGAGTACCACCCTGCTTTAAATGAGTGTGAAGCTTATAGTGAACCTGGGGTCTCGAGGCTCTGAGAGGTTCTACGTCTTCTACAACTTCCTCTTCCAAAGGTTGGCGTGGAACATTCTGAGTAAAGTGCTGCGGAGGATGCTATGGAGAGTTACATGGAGAGTCTTCCTCAGTGAGATCGAAATACATCTGCCCTTCTAGCATGCTTCTCGGTCCTTGATTAGCAATCCAAGAGGATTTCTTTTGGTAAGACATATTTGCAGACTTAGAGGATTTCTCAAACAGGTTCGAGTGAAAAAGATGGAAACTTGCGGAACAATCTTGAAAGTAGAAATGAGAGAGTAAAGAGTCTGTATTTTAGAGTTTGGAAAGAAGTGCTCAGAAGGAATACAAAAGGGTATATAAAGAAAATGAAAGGTCACAAATAAAAGAGATAAACCAACCGTCACAAGGAAGAGAAAATTACATTTTTTGAAATAACTGAAAATAAAAACTGCCAAAAATTAAAATAATCGAAAAAGATAACTTCCAAAAATAAAATAGGCAAATAACGATTCAGTTAATCATACATTTTCATTCCAAAAATAAAATACCTTGATTCGAGACTTTCATCAAGTAGCGTCTAGAAATCCTAAGTCTAACCAACTTCAGACTTTACTCGAAATAGAAATAATATTCACCTTGGTGCGAATAGACTCAAATAGATTTTTCTCCAGAGGCTTTGTGAAGATGTCTGCTAGCTGATTCTTCGAATCATTGAACTGAATCATAATCTCTCCATTCTGGACATGATCTCTTATAAAATAATGTTGAATTTCTATATGCTTCGCCCTTGAATGAAGAATTGGATTTTTGGTAAGATTAATAGCACTAGTGTTGTCACATTTGATCTCGATACATGATTCTTCAATCCTAAAGTCTCTCAGTTGTTGTCTTATCCATAGGATTTGAGAGCAACAACTCCCAAGAGCAACATACTCTGGTTCTGCAGTTGAAAGAGCCACAGTACTTTCCTGCCTTGAGAACCAAGATACCAACATATTTCCCAACAGTTGACAAGTGCTAGATGTGCTCTTTCTATCGACTTTACAACCTACTAAATCAGTGTCTGAATATCCAAGAAGAGTAAAGTCTCCTTCTTTTGGATACCACAGACCCAACTTTGGACAGGTCGTAACATATTTAATAATTCATTCTACAGCACTTAGATGAGATTCTCTAGGATCAGACTGAAATCTAACACACATGCACACACTGAATAGAATATCAAGTCTAGAAGCAGTAAGGTAAAGAAGTGAACCGATCATGCTTTTGTATAGCTTCTGATCTACTTTCTTCCCTTCTTCATCCTTGTCTAGTTTCAAAGAACTTGACATTGGAGTCTATGTTTTCTTGCAATTCTCTAAACCAAATTTCTTGATGAGATCTTTGACATATTTTTCTTGATGAATGAATATACCTTTCTTCAATTGTCTAACTTGCAATCCCTAAAAGAAAGTTAACTCATCCATCATGCTCATCTCGAATTCATCCCGCATAGATCTTGAAAATTTCTTGCAAAGACTTTCGTTAGGAGAACCAAAAATAATATTATCTACATAAATTTGTACTGGTATAAAGTCTTTTCCTTCTTTCTTTATAAATAAGGTTGTATCAACTTGTTCCCTTTTCAAAACCATTATGAGTTAGAAACTTACTTAACCTCTCATACAAGCCTCGAGGTGCTTGCTTCAGTCCATACAAGGCATTTTTCAATCAGACTAAGTCGGCTTTCTTTGATCTTCAAATCCTGGTGGTTATTCCACATAAACTTCTTTTTGTATGATCCCATTGAGGAATGCACTTTTGACGTCTATCTGGAATAACCTGAAATTTTTATAATAAGTAAAAGCAAGTAATAATCTAATTGCTTCTAACCTCGCTACTTGGTGCATAGGTCTCTTCATAGTCTATTAGTTCTTCCTATGTATATCCTTTTGCCGTGAATCTTGCTTTATTTCTGATCACTTTACCATTCTCATTCATCTTATTCCTGAAAACCCATTTTGTTCCAATAGTGGATTTGCCTTTGGATTTTGGAATGAGCTCCCATACATCTTATGCTGAATTGTCTGAGTTCTTCCTACATAGCTTCTATCCAGCTTTCATCAAACAAGGCTTCGTCTACTCATTTTGGTTCTATCTCGAAATAAGTCTAGAGCACTAGACTCTAATCTCCCTTTGGATTTGGTGCGAACTCCTTCATCAATGTTGCCAATGATGAGTTCATTGGAATGACTTGACTTATGTTTCTAGTTGCTACTTGGTTTGAAAGTTGGTTGATCCTCTACATTGGTTGAATCTTCTCGTTCTGTTTGTTGCTATTCTCCGTAGTCGAACCTCTTCGGAAATAGACTTTGTAAAGTCCGGAATAGATTCAAACTTTTCAAGTTGAGTTTGGTATGGTAGATTCTCCATATAATCTTGAAACTTAACGTTCATAGATTCTTCCACAGATTGAGTCTTCTTATTAAAGACTCTGTAAGCTTGAAGTCGAATAGCCAAGGAAGATTCATTCATCGACTTTGCTTCAAACTTTCTAGATTGATCATTTGCATTCTTCAGAATAAAACATTTACAGTTAAAGACATGAAAGTTGGAAACATTTGGCTTTTTTCCTTTATACACTTCATAATGAGTTTTCTCTAGAATAGACCTCAAGAATACTCTATTGATAATATAGCAAGTTGTTGAAACTGCTTCTACCCAAAATTGAGAGGATATTTTGCTTTCTATTAAGAGAGTTCTGGCCATCTCATGTAAGGATTTGTTTTTCCTTTCCACAACCTCATTTTGTTCTAGAGTGTATGGAGAAGAGAAAACATGCTTAAAACCATATTCATTACAAAACTTAGCAAAGTCCTGGTTCTCAAATTCACCTCCATAGTCAATTCGTATGCTCGAAATAGCATTAACCCTTTTCATTCCGAACCTTCTTGGCAAACTTCGAGAAATAAGAGAAAGTTTCAGACTTACTTACCAGAAAGTAAACCCAAGTGAAGTGAGAGTAATAATTCACGATTACTAGACAATATTTCTTTCCACTAATAATTTGAGTTATGGTTTGACCAAAAAGATCCATATGAAGAAGCTGCAGAGCTCGATTGGTAGACACTTGATTCACATGTTTAAAGGAACTTCTAACTTGTTTTCCTAGAACACAGGGAGTGCACAACTCATTCTTCTAGTAAGCCAAATTAGGAAGTCCTCGAACAATTTTCTTAGAAGAAATCTTGGCAATTTGCTTCAAGTTAACATGACCAAGCTTCCAATGCTAGAGACTAGCTTCATCTTGAATGGAGATAAGACACTGAGAGCTTTTTGGGTTTACATCTAGAAGGTAAATTTGCCATGCCTTCGCTCAGTGAAAGATTGAAAGAAGTCTTGACTCATTCCAGAACAAATGCCTTCTTGGAAGTTTATTCTAAAACCAGTATCATAAAGCGACTTATGCTCGCGATTATAGTTCGATCCTTCCACCAAGGAAACATTATTGATGGTTAGGCTTCCAATCCTCACAGTTTCACATCCTACAATCTTTCCTTTGTTGTTTGGTCCAAAAGATACTTTTCCTCCATTCAGTCTAATAAGCTTTATAAAGCAGCTTGAGTCTCCTGTCATATGCCTCGAGCAGCCACTATCCAAATACCATTTAATCTTCCTTTTGATAATGACTTGCGATCAATAGAGAAATTCAAACTTTCTTTGGTACCTAGATTTTCTTGAGTCTAGGAGGGTTAGTATTAAAAACAATCTTAGCCCAATTTGTCTTAACTAGTCTCCAAACCTTGGGACGTTCTTTCTCAAAATGTTCTAAACCGTTACACTTTGAACATCTAAGTGCACTTCAGCCAACAGTTTTACAAAAACTTTTTGAAAATGAGTTTTGTAAAATGCCTTTGCAGGTCTTTGTTTAATTCTTTCTTTTACTTTGGGAAAATCGATTAATGGAACCGTTTTTGAAGTTATACCCAAACCAAATTTGTTAAAGTAGGGTATTTGAGCTAAAAGAATTTTCTCCTGTTTCTCGAATCCTTTTGAAAATCTTTTTTTATATTTGAGATATCACTTTTCAAAAAAGTATTTTTCTTTGAAAGAGAATAAGAATTTTCTTTCAAAGTTGCTTTGACCTTCAACCAAACTTGGAGCTAAAATACTAGCCGTAGAGGATCTTTAGCTTAGAAGTAAAACACTTCAAAAATTAAGCACACAGACTATGATACCAATTGTAAGTGCTAGTAAGATCACTTAAAGGGGGGTGAATAGGTGTAAAATAATTTTTGCGAAGAATAGTGGAAATATTTTACTTTTGAAACTAAGTCTGAAGAACAATAGACTTTGAGCTAGTTCAGACTTTAGCAGTTAAATAGAACTACGAACACAGTAAAGAAGTTCAGGGATGAGAATATGAACACAGAATTTATAGTGGTTCGGCTTTGATCAAGCCTACGTCCACTCTTCCACGCTGACAGCCTTCCGGCTGGTTTCCACTATGAATCAAAAGAGAATTTACAATCTTACGATCTTGACTTCACAGTGAAGAGTGTTTACTGCTCTCTCACAAAATTACACTATAAGTCTCTCTCTTTTGAGTACAATTTATAGCACAATAAATGGAATAACAAGAAACTGGGAAGTTTCAGACTTTGGAATTTTTCTTTCACACACTCTATCGAACAACTAGAGAGTCCTCCTTAACCGTTGGCAATTTCCAACTGAATTCTTCCAATCAACCTATTGGACAGAATCAATCAAGGAGATCTCGAGCCGTTTGAAAATTGTGATAAAAGCTCGTCAATCCTGTTCGCCCATACAATTAAGATCTTGGTTTTCATAAGTAGATTCTTTCCAAAATTACTTGCCCTCCAAAAAGATTTGATGTATCCAAATTGATTCTAATAAAGATATCCAATCTCGTAGGTGATATTTCTAACCAAAAGACCATAAATAATCCATACGAACTGAACTCTTGAAGAAAGAAAGATAATCCCTTATCTAAAAAAAGTCTTCATCCTTCACTTTTGTTCAGTCTGGAATTTATCAGAGTGAGCAAACTTTGACACAAAGTCTGGGAGTCTTCAAACTTTCACAAAATCTAGAAGTCTTCAAACTTTGACACAAAGGTTTGGAATTCTTCATAATAGACTTTGGATAAGTTTTGTCAACTTCAAAACATCAAAGGAGTTTTCTCCAACAATCATCATGTCCTTCGGGAAATTTTTTTTTTCCTAAATAACCAATTAACCCTTGTTGGTTGTTGTGCCTAGTCCATTTCAAGTTCAACAGGCATCTAAAATGCCAAGAACTTTGATTGTCTTTCCACACTAGCATCGATCAACTCTTTGTTGCATAAGCGCCAACCAAACAGAAGAAGACAACAATGTCGACAATGATACAAAACTAGGGTGTAAAAGAGGAAGAGGGCTTGGCATCCATTCATCTTCCTAGTTGTCGTTTTCCTCGTACAAATTGAAAATCGAGAGAGAGAGACGCACTTGGGGATCGAGAGTGGGGTGAGTTTTTTTTTTTTAATTGCAATGAGAGTGTTGTGAGTTGTTTCTTTTTTTTTTTCCTTGCCTTAATTTATATATTTTCCTTTCCCTCATCTAGTTTAATGAGAGACTAATTAAATGCCACCAATGAACTAAAGAATTGCATTTGCAATGGCTTGTAGTGCATGTCTAGTCGTTGCAAGTGGAGTGAGAGATCTTGACGTGTGCTAATCAATGAATATGTTGATCAACCGCCGAACATTTATGATGGCAAATATGTTCTTAAGAGATGAGAGTGTGTTTCAAGCTATAGACTGTAGTTTGTCATTTGCATTATGGCATTTATTTGGAATTTTCTAGGCTTGAAAGCCTTTTATAGACCTTTCGTGTATTATTTTGAGAAAAAATTTGAATCTTTCTTACGACAAAAAAAAAAAAAGATGTGAAAATATAACTCAAAATGAAAATCTGAATTTTGGAAATTGATAAATAAATAAATAAAAAGGATAGCGACTACACTAAGGAAATATACGGAAATCTAAATAGTGTTAGAGCGGTCAAGATTGGAACTCCTTTTGGGGCAAATTAAATGAAGAGGCAACATAAGACAAACAATAGAGCCACAATTCCTATATAAATATGTACATGTACATGTGGGCCAAGTCTTTATTGTTGCGAAGGCCAGCGACCAAATAATAATAAAAACAAAACAAGAAAATAAATTGGACACCGGATTTACATGGTTTAATTGTAGTAACCTAAGTTCATGGGTTTTATTCGGATGACGTTGGCTCGTAATATTGCATTTAACATTGTGAAGGAGAATACCACTGCAGATTTGATGAAAGCTCTATAGAATATGTATGAGAAGCTTTTCACGATTAACAAGGTCTGCTTAATGCGACATCTATTTAACTTAATGATGATCGAATGTGTGTTATTTGTAGATCATATCTATACATTTAATGTGATTGTTAGCCAATTGAGTTTAATGGAGATTGACTTTGAAGATGAGGTACATGCTTTGATTTTATTATCCTCATTGCCTAGTAGTTGCCTAGTAGTTGACATACTATTGTTACCATTGTTAGTAATTCCTTAGGGTCAACAAGCTTGTCATTATATGGGGTTCGAGATTTAATTTTAAGAGAGGATATCCTTAAAAAAAAAATGGTGAACTGTATCTATTGCTTTAATAGATTAAAATAGAGAAAGATCTAGTAGACATGTTAACAGGAGTAGTATAAACATGAACAGACGTAGTCGGTCTAAAAGTGGTGGTGTTGTTTGTTAGAGTTGTGGTAAGATGGGACATCTTAGAAGGAATTGCCTTAAGATGAAAAACAAGAAAGATAAAGGAATTAGAGTTGAGTCTGCAGATGTTGTTGAACTTTAACTTAAAGTAATTTGGTTAGTAGTGATTTTATATTGTCTATCACTAATTGTTCATTGTGGATTTTGGAGAAACTAGTTTTTTTTTTTTTTATGACCCGGGAACCACCGTCGGTCGGCAGCCTAGACGTAAACCCGGGGCGGACTGAGCCACCACCACAGACCCAGCCGCGTTTGAGTCGTGCGAACGCGACGCCTCTGGGATTCGAGCCCCTCCCCTTCGTGAGGGGGAGAGGGCTCGAAGCCAGCTGCGCCACCGCGGGCGGTGGTGAGAAACTAGTTTATTAATTATCAATGCATGGATAAAAGTAAAGCCCAGTTGGGAAACAATGCTGAGTGCGATGTTGTAGGTGTTGGCATGTTAAGAATGCATGATGGTATCATAAGGATATTGACTATAGTAAAGCATGTTTCAAAGTTGAAGAAGAATATGATTTCCTCGAGTGTCTTGGATTCAGCTGAGTATCGATATTATTAGAATGTGAAGTTTTTAAAGTTCTTTGAGGTGCTTTAATGATAATAAAAGGAATTGAACATAGTGGTTTGTATGAACTTCAAAGTAAGACAGTGACAAATCTTACCACAAAGATGTTAGATGCATCTATTCAAAAGTCTGAATTGTGGCACAATGCCTTTAGGGCACATTGGTGAGAGAAGCTCGGAAGTTTTAAGTGAAAGAAATTTGTTTTGTGGTTCTGATGCTAAAGAACTGAATGTACACAGGTGCTTAGATGTACGACTATCAAAGAAACCATGGAGATTGTAGAGTTAATTTGCTTAAATGTTTGTAGGTTTTCACAGTTTCCATCAAGGAAGAGTGTCAGATATATGCTAACAATTGTAGATGACTACTCAAGGAAAATGTGGGTGCTTGTTCTTAGGCACAAGTTTGATGTTGTTGTCAAGATTAAGCAATTGAGAGCTTTGATTGAAAAGGAAACTGATAATATGATGAAGCATATGCAAACTAACGGTAGTATGGCGTTTTACTTGGAGCTATTGAATGAAGCGAGACACCACACTAGTGCCAATGAACTACAATTGTTACAAAGTTGATGTGCAGAACATTACTAGAGACATTTTATAAAAAAACTCTCTAGTGTTGGTATGACTAGTAAAAGTACTAGTACGAACACCTAGAGGGGGTGAATAGATGTTCAAAAAAATCTTGATAAATAAATGCGGAATAAAATAAGTTGCGAGTAAAGTCTGAATAAGGATTAGAGTCTGACTAAACGAGTCACCAAATTTATGGTAGATGTTCAGAATCTGTTATGCGATAAAATGGATTTCTGAAATAACCTGTAAGTATGCAACAGACTTAAATAAGAAGAGTTAAGGAAAGAGAATGCTGCACACAAAGTTTATAGTGGTCTGACTTAGATCAAGCCTATGTCCACTCTCCCATGCTAACAACCTTCTGGCTGGATTCCACTATGTGATTAACAAGAGATTACAACTTTGAGTGCAAAACTCAGTGGTAGATCACACTATCTCACTAAATCACTCTTTTGGTATTTCTCTCATGATCACAAACGTTTAAGCTCACTAAAGACAAGTGTATGATCGAAGTTAGCTTAGACTTTGGAATTCTAAATTTTATGCTCTATCTCTTACTTGCTTATCGGTCATTAATCTCCTTATATACTCCTCCACTTCCAAACTAGCCGTTGGACAGTATCTAGAGGATCGTCTTCCAATCTACCAATTGGACAAATCTGTATCTAGAAGATTTAATAGCCGTTGAGTGACAAAATTAGAATCTCAAATTGATTCTGATCGCCCATACAAACAGAATCTTGGTTTCAATAAGTAGAGCTTCTTCGTTTAGAAAGTTCTTGTCTTGTCAATCAAATTTATCTTGATGTAAATTCTAAACCGGATCACTAACCATTTTATGTTTGAGGCTTGTGTTACGTTCTGTCAAGTTGTCTCGTTCTGAACATGCTTCGTTCTGAATCTACTACGTTCTAAACTTGTGTCTTGTTTTGAATCTTGTCACTTTCTGGACTTGCGTGTCATTCTGGATGTAAAGTCTGAAAATATTCCGTCTGAAGTAGAGTCTGAATGTCTTCCATCTGAAGTAGAGTCTAAGTGTCTTCTGTCTCAAATAGACTTTACAATCTGGACGTAAATCTGAACATATTCTGCTTCTGAACATATTTAGTCTTAAGGTTTGAACACAGTTTAAATAAGTTTAACTTCAGCATAGAGTCTATCTTCTGGTTCTTTCAAGTATGGACCATGATAATAGACTTTACATGTTCTATCATCTGCATAATCTATTACTCAACCATTAAACACGTTAGTAGCCTTTGATTTTTTTTTTCTTTTTGGTAAAGACCTTTGATTTTTTTTTTGTCATTTTCAAAATATCATAAGTGATTTCCCTAATAGTCTCCCCATTTTTTATAATAACAAAACAATCTCTGAATATGCAGATGTGTAATCACACTTTCTAAAAATATTAATAAATCATTGCAATGTAATTCAAATCAAAAGATAGCAGAAGATAGCAAATAGATTGAGCATAACAATATATAGAAAAATAATCGCAGCTCAATATTATGCAATAAATAATATGAACCAATCAACACATATGCATATTTATATTCTCTCCCCCTTTTTTTCATAATCAAAAAGCGATAACAATAGAAATAGTATCACGTAGAGAATATAAAACGATAACGAATATGTCTTGCATGAAACACAATTTCCAAAAAATCTGTTTTTACAAAGTAAGTCGAATATCAAAGATATGTAATATCTTACTTCGATCATATATATCAGCAAATATCCAATAAAAATCACGGATGCATTATTCACTTACCCTTTTTGTCATAATAAAATGATAATATCAATAAGATCTTTTCGATGACAAAAGGTAATAAAAGATGCACTAACCGGATTTCGTAAAACTTAACAAGTTCTGTCATGTTTACCTTTTTCTTCCTTCCATAATAATCAAGATCCTAATCAATTCAAAAAGATTTTTCCAAGATTTTTCATTTTCTTTTGGATTCACTTTCTCCCCCTGTCATCATGATTATATTTGCGAATAATACTAATTAAGGGTTGTGCATGTTGAGCATAATAGTTTTCCATTATTTCCTTTGTAGCAACAACATCCGCAACAATCATTTGCTTTTTGAAATTCGAGGCAAAAATTTATTTTCTTCAATCAAGCTTATCTCGAATTCAACCTGCATAAACTTAACGAACTTTTTGCACAAGTAAGTTGTAATAATATCCACGTAATATAAAATTCCCTTTCTTCAAATAAATAAATTGAATAGCATATATAAGATTATCAAATATTTAAATTCAGAGCTACTCAACCTTTCGTACGACACATTAGGGACTTTGCTCAATAATTTGCGAAAACTTTGCACAAAGAAGAGAATTTTTTAGCCTCCAGAAAATAATATAGAATCTCCACAATTTTCAGATTAAGCTTTCCAAAATCTATATGGAAGATTCTTTTGCTACCTGCAAATTCTTGTATAACAGATAACAATCCTTGCAAAAATATCATGTAATACCTTCATATGATTTGCGAATCAAACTTGCTAGATATAAGATATCTTCTAAAAATATAGCAAGAATATCCATGAATATGCAATAATATCTTTCAAGATCAAAGGGATTTCCTTTAGCATAAATCTCAAATATATATTATTGATGCATTTTGCAAAAAGAAAGTAGATATTTCTATCATGTGCCGAATCAAGTAAAAAAATTGTAATGCCTTATATTTATGACAAGAGATATTTGCAATATATAATTCATTTATAATTCATAGGCAATCATCTAAAATCTTCATAAAATCGAGCAGAAATTTGCTAGGCGGGATGATAAAAAAAAAAAAATATTCTCTTACCCAAGATATATATTTGAAATATACCATTTATTAAAAAAAAATCATTACCAATCTTCACAGGAAATACTTTTTTGATTGCACCAAAATTTGTATAGATTCGCAATCATTCTTCCTTTATAGAATTTCCTGCAATGAACTCATTTCCTATTTGGTATCCTTCAATATGGATCCTTCCATTTCGTTAAAGCAAAATACAAAATCTCCATAGATAATCAAATGTTATTTCTTAACTCATCATAAGATATTATTTAAGGAAAGAACATTGTGCAAAATAATATCTTGAAAAAAAATTCTCACTTAGTCGAAAAACAATAAAATCAGAGAGAATAAAATCGTTGAGTATCTAAGAAAGAATATCTTGCATAAACAAATTTTCACTTTGCAAAATATGACAAAATCTGAAAGCATAAAATCAAACCTAATAAATTCAATTGTCTCTATGCAAAATATCAAATCAATCATACGTATTAAATCAAATCGCAACTCATGAATTAAAAAAAAAAAAAAAATCATGCAATTCTTCCTTCAATCAAACCAATCAATGAATATGATCATAATAAAGTCTAAATCAATCAAGGCACAAAGAGAATATAAATATAATGAGAATTTTTAAATTATGTACTCAAACCAAATTGAGAACTTTAAAATACATTCATTACCAAATTCTCTTTCTTCTTTTCCTTTTTCCTGCAAAAATAACTCATCTTTTCTTTGGTACCCATATTTTCTTGGGTCCATGAGAATTAATAGAGTATGTTGTTTTTACCCAATCCTTCTTAATAGGTCTCCAGACTTTAGGACATTCTTTCTCAAAGTGTTTTGAATCTCCACAATTTGAACACTTCAGGGGATTTCGACCAACAGGTTTTGTAAAGATCATTTGAAAATGCTTATTGTACACAAGTGTAGGAGGTCTTTGTCTAAGTCTCTCATTGACTTTAGGAAAATCTATTAGAGAATCACTTTCCTTATTAAAGCCAAGTCCCGACTTATTATAGTAAGGTACTTGTATCAAAAGAATATGCTATAATGTTTTTGAACCCTTTGAAAATTCCTTTTTTAAAGAATCATTTTCTTTGACAAGTAAATCTCGACTTTCTTTTGTTTGTAGAAAATCTTTTTGCGATATTTCAAACTTTTCTTTTCGAGAAAGATTCAGTTGCCTAAGCCATGAATTCTCCTTTTTTAGTTCGAAGATCCTTTTAAGAGAATATTTGATATTTAAGCAAAGATCATTTATATACTTAAGAACTTTAGTAGGAATTTTTGAATGACTTACCTTGATTTCCTTGTCCAATTCTGAGTCTGTGTCTAAGTCGACTCTAATTTTGAGTCTGATTATGATTTTGAATTTGAGTCTGAGTCTGAAGTACCATCAAGCATATATTTCCTTACTCGTCATCTTCTTTCATGGTTCTTTTCTGCCCATTCTGCTTGTATTGTCTTCTTCCATTGAATTTCCTTCCTTTTCTACTCAGCTTTTTGAATTTCTTGATCATAAAAGCAAGTTCTTCGTCGTCCATGTCATTTTCTGAGTATGTATCATCAGAATTAGCTTAGATTTTAAAGCTATGGACTTCTTACCTTTGGGATCTTCATCAACAATTTGTTCCACTTCATAGGATTGAAGAGTGCCAATCAATTCATCAACAGAGAGTGGCATGATCCTCTAAGTCTCTCGGATTGAGGTCTTAACATGGTTCCAATCTTTTGAGAGACCTCGCAAAAATTTGTTGACCTTCATTTGAGCAAAAATTGGATGACCTTGAGACGCCAAACCATTTACAATTTCTGTAAAATAGCTGAACATATCTCCAATCGATTCTTCAAGCTTCATCTTGAAGGATTCATATTGACCAAGCAGGAAGTTTATTTTTGTCTCATTTACACGATCGGTTCCCTCATAAGTGATGTGAAGCCTATCCCAGACTTCCTTAGCTATTTCACATGAAGAAATTATGTTATATTTAGCAAAAGACAAGACGCAATATAAAGAATAAATGGCTTTTGCATCAAGAGCTTCTCTTTTGGATATCTCCATCCAAGACATAGGAGCAGGGGGTTTGGTTTATTTATTTTTGTCATTCGCAGCAGTGGGATTGACTCATTTTTCCACAACATCCCATTGCAATGGATCTCTAGATTTTATCATTTTGTTTTTCCAAACATTGTATTCATTTCCATCGAAATAGGGTGGCCTGTTGTTGCTTTACTCTTCCATAAGTCATGGTGCCAAGATACTAGCCATAGAAGATCTTTAGCTCAAAAGTAAAAATACTTTAATAAAACAAGCACTTTGCTCTGATACCAGTTGAAAGTACTAGTACAAACACCTAAAGGCGGGGTGAATAGGTATTCGAAAGAAATCTTGACAAATAAATGCGAAAAAAAATAAGTTGCGAGTAAAGTCTGAATAAAGATTAGAGTCTGACTAAACGAGTAACCAAACTTCTGGTAGATGTTCAGAATCTATTATGTGATGGAATAGACTTCTAAAATAACATGTAAGTATGCAACAGACTTAAATAAGAAGAGTTAAAGAAAGAGAATGCTGCACACAAAATTTATAGTGGTTCAGCTTAGATCAAGCCTACATCCACTCTCCCACGCTAATAGCCTTCTGGCTGGAATCCACTATGTGATTAACAAGAAATTACAACTTTGAGTGCAAACACTCAGTAGTAGATCACACTATCTCACTAAGTTACTCTTTTGGTATTTCTCTCACGATCACAAACATTTAAACTCACCAAAGACAAGTGTATGATCGAAGTTCGCTCATACTTTGGAATGCTAAATTCTATGTTCCGTCTCTTGCTTGCTCATTGGTCCTTGATCTCCTTATATACTCCTTCACTTCCAAACTAGCCGTTAGATAGTATCTAGCGGATTGTCTTCCAATCTACCCATTGGACAGATTTGTATCTAAAAGATTTAGTAGCCGTTGAGTGACAGAATTAGAATCCCAAATTGATTCTGATCGTCCATACAAACAGAATATCGGTTTCCATAAGTAGAGCTTTTTCGTTTAGAAAGTTCTTGCCTTGTCAATCAAATCTATCTTGATGTAAAATCTAAATTGGATCACTAGCCGTTATATGTTTGGGATTTGTGTTACATTCTGTCAAGTTGTCTCGTTATAAACTTGCTTCATTTTGAATCTACTACGTTCTGAACTTGTGTCTCGTTCTGAACCTTCTCACATTCTGGACTTGTGTCTCGTTTTGGATGTAAAGTTTGAGAATATTCCATCTAAAGTAGAGTCTGAGTGTCTTCCATTTGAAGTGGAGTCTAAGTGTCTTCTATCTGAAATAGACTTTACAATATGGATGTAAATCTGAACATATTCTGTTTCTGAACATGTTCAGTCTTAAGGTCTTAACACAGTCTGAATAAGTTCAGCTTCAGCATTGAGTCTGTCTTTTGGTTCTTTCAAGTATAGACCTTGATAATAGACTTTACACGTTCTATCATTTGCATAGTCTATTACTCAACCATTAAACGTGTTAGTAGCCTTTAATTTATTTTGTCATCTTCAAAACATCATAAGAGATTTCCCTAACAACTAGGAGATTCTCAGCAGATGCACTTAGTACGATGAACTATCTTATGAATAGATCTCCATCAACTACAATTGGATATCGGATTCCCAAAGAAGTGTAGCCAGATGATATTGCTGATTATTTGCTCTTAGAATATTTGGTTGCCTATGTTGGTAAGCTTAATGTGAAGGTAAGAAAGCGGATGTTCCAAAGTTATGCACAAGGTGAGTGGGTTATTGGTTGTGGTGCCCATAATTAAATCCACCTATTGTAAACAGAGAAGTTACATCTAATGAATCTTCAGTATTTCTGGCTAGGAGTGATTATAGCAGTATTTACATGGATTTAAATGTGTTCAACTTGAGGTGGAGTTACAGGGGGTAGCAAGTATTAGCAAAGTAATTGATACAAATAGTGCCTATAGTGAGGTGGAGCCTAGAGAGCCAACGGTTGCTGTAACATTGATATTAACAAGGTACATGTTCAATTTCTTGATAAATTTGGATGCAATAATGGTATTCTTCATCTGTCATAGAGGAGATTGTGTCAAAAATCCTTGCAGATTAGTTAAAAGTGCATGTGGAGTTAGGATCCGTTTGGTTTGACTTTGGGGAAATACCCTTGGGAGAATGCAAATACCTTTGAGGTAAAGGGGTTTCCCAAAATGCTAGACTATTTGGTAAACTATAACTGAAAAGTGCTTTAGGGAAAGGCAAGACTATTTGGTAAATATATATTTGAAAAGCCCTTTAATGTGACCAAATTAAGCTTTTGAGTTTTAGTATTTTTAAAATTATAAAAAAAAAAAACAATGACTATATAACCTTTCACATTTTCATGTTGAGAGTAATGTAAAAGATATATATTAGTAAATTTATTTAAAAATTATATTAAAAGAATTTGATTATAGATTAGATGCAAAGCTCAACTTTTGGCCTAATACTTTTTTAGGTTTGTTTTCAATTTTCAATAATTTTTTTAATTATTGTAGTTTTAATCATCTTCATTAATTAATGATTATTCTATTGTATTGATAAAAATTTGGGCTATTGATTGTCAAAAGATAAAAATGACAAAAAAAAAAAGGTGAACCCAACATTTGCAAAGGGTTTTTATTATTTTTTTAAAAAAATAAAAATAAAATCCGATGAAACTCCGTCGCCAATCAACGACGGTTGGGGTGTGGGGAAGATGATTTGTTTAAAAAAAAAAAGAAAAAAAAGAAAAAGAAGTCAATGGATGAATAGTAGAGGTGGACTTACATTTTCGAAATGCCGAAAGCCCAAAGCGGTCCCCACTTGCTTTAGGCTTTCAACATTTTAAATGCTAGTATTTGGCCAAATACACCTCCAAATGCTGAACCAAACACCTAAATTTTTTCTCAAAATGTTTTCGGGGTTGAAAACCTCTTGGGAATGCTTTGAACCAAACGGGGCCTTAGTGCTCTAATGAGGCCCACAATTGTTGTGAAGTTCAAGCAAGGCTAGACACCTGGAGTGCCAAAACTTAGCACGGAGGGACGCTTAAGTGCCAAAAATTAGGAAATTGACACTTAAAAGCCAAAATCGGAGTAAAATGGATCACTTAAGTGTCAATCCGGCCAAAATGCTAACATGGCGATTTTCCAAAGAGGTAAGTGCAAAACACACTGATGTGGCTAGAAAATGCAAAAATGACTTTGTTTTGTCTTAGACGTGGTAAAAAATTAATATAAAAATTAATTAAATTAAATTTAAAACTATATTTATTTAAAACATTCAAAAATACAAATACAAATATTTAAATAAATAAATAAATAAATGGGGAGAGGAAGACAGCTAAGGGGCTGAGCCCTTGCCGCCGCCTCCTCCCCGCCATCGCCAGGAAGGGTCGGCAACGGAGGGGGAGGGTCGGCCGAGGTTGCCGCCCCGACCAACCGGCAGCGAGGGCCCATGAGCCCTCGCCAAATCTGGCGAGGGCACGACCCTCGTCCATATCCGGCAAGGGTTTGCGGGCCTTCGCCGCCTCCCCACTATCAACAAGAAGGGTCGGCGACGGAGAGGGGAGGGTCAATCAGGGTCGCCAGCTCCCAGCCGATTGGCGTGAGGGCTCGCGAGCCCTCGGCCATCTCCCTCTCATTTTTTTTAATATTTTTATTTTTATTTTTAAATGTTTTAAATAAATTTAGTTTTAAATTTAATTTAATTAATTTTTATATTAATTTTTACCACTTCAAGACCAAAACGATGTTGTTTTTGCATTGTATAAATAAGTCAGCATGCAAAACAATGCCGTTTTGCACTTATTTCGCCGGAAAATTGTCACATTAGCATTTTGGTCGAATTGGCACTTAAGTGATCCATTTTATTCCGATTTTAACACTTAAGTGTCACTTTCATAACTTTTGACACCTAAGTGTCTTTCAATGCTAAGTTTTGGCACTTGGACTGTATTTCTCCCCATGAGGAGCTATGAGAGAATAGCAGTAGAGTTCGAATTTTTGGTGAAACGATTGTAACATGGCTCAAAACATCGAGCCAATGTAGAAAATGTTAAAATATATCTTCATTTTTTAGCCCAAAGTGAAAATTTGAATTTTGGAAATTAATAAGTTAAAAAAAAAAAAGGATGCCGACTGCTCGAGGGAAATATATGGAAATTGGGTTTGTGTTGGAGTGGTCAAGCCTAGAACTCCTCCTGGGGCGAATTAAATGAAGAAGCACTACAAGACAAAGAAGGGGCCCACAATTCCTATATAAATATATGCATGTACGTGTGGGCCAAGTGTTTTGTCGGAAAAGGAAAGTTAAAAAGCAAGGGTTTGCTTTTCTCCTCCCCTAGTTGCGGTAGTTGCGGGAATATGTATATCGTGTGAAAAGAAGCTTGAAGTGCCGAGACGAATGCTTGGGTAGTGTGGGCTATCTTCATGGGTTGTTATTTGTGCGGTTACATTCAAGAGACAAATGTTCAAGCCAATTAAATTATTGTGGTAAGAATTTGTGTACAATTTCTTTAGGAGATTGAGGGATTATTTAACAAAGAATTGTGGAGCTAAACACTACGAAGTTATTAGATGTAATTAGGATTTGGAAAATATTGAAAGTGTTTGAATGACTTGAGCATGATTATAATTTCCGTTGTATCGTTTGATCTATAGTAAAATTTATTGCTGCTCTTTCCCCAGACATTGGTCACTATGACCGAATCACATAAATTTGATATCCAATTTATTTTGTGGTTTTGTCTATTTTATTGTTCGATCGCTTGCTTTTGCAACAAGAGGATCATAAAATTGGTACAAAATAACAAGTATATTACTGACAGTAACAAAATGCCATCGATGATATTGAAAATTGTTGCTAATAATGTTTAACGATGACATATGAACAAGATTATGGGAAAAAAAAATTATGTTGATAATGCTTTTTATGGAGGCGCTTTAAAATGTTGCTAAATGCATCTTATTGTGGCAATTTAAAAAATGACGCTAATGTAGTGTCAAAAACGACTAATTTTGTTGTAGTGTAGTGAGTTGGTTTGAGAGAAAGTTCTCTATGATAGGGAAACTTTACTTTTTTGCCGTTTATTGTGTGAGTCGGAGAAATTTTATTATTATCAAAAAATATAATCGATATAAAAATGAGATGACTTTTGACTCAAGATTCATTTGTAACTTCTTTATATATGATAGTCAATATTTTTTTATTTGGAAAAGTAATTTTCCAATATATTGTTAAATCCAATGAATAAATTACACCGCCATTGATAGCTTTTTTCGTCATTGGAAAAGTAAGCACGTAGTTATTAGTAACGATTAATTTGTTCACGTGCTTAGTTGATTTTCGATAAGGAAAAGTGACTTTCAACCTATTATAAATATGAAAAGTTAACCTTCCACTTTCATACAAAAAGTAAAAAAACTCTAATTGGCAACTTTTATATCTTTTTACATTTAATTATGAATGTGTATTTGATTAATGATATTCTCAAAAAAAAAAAAAAAAAAAGAGGCAAATTTCCAAGAAGAAAAGTGACTACAAAAAAAGGGCAAATGTCCACGAAGAAAAGTGACTAAAACTAAAATAGAACTCGCCACTCCACATAATGTGCACATGGCACGTTGAACAGGCTAAGCCAAGGTCTTGGATAATAAATTTTAGACAATATTATTTGTGCGGGCATGGTGAAAGATCATTTGCGGGCTATCGAATCTATATTTGATTAATGATATTCTCAAAAAAAAAAAAAAAAAAAAAAAGAGGCAAGTTTTGACCCCAAAAAAGTGAAATAATAGATTTCATCTGTTTAGCGAAAAATGTGGGGTTTTTGAAAAATGTTTTCTAGGAATCTATTCTCTGATAATAAGATAATATTTTTCAATGTTCAACTGAAACATGAAAATAAAAAAGGAAATACTTAGCTGTTTGGTATCGAAAATTTAATTTGATTTTCCTTTGTGCATTCCTTTTAATAATATATTCTTATTTTATTTTTAAAAAAATTGAATTTTGAATTATTTTCTTTTTTATTCTTTTTCTTTTCCTCTTCCTTCTTTGGTTGGTCGCTGGCATCCACAATGGCCAACGACTTGCCACAGGCAAGCTCAAGACTCACTCAATCAGCAAGCACGAGACTTGCCATAGGCTCAGCTTGAGCTTGCCCAATCAACGAGGGTGAGCCTTGCCACAAACTTGAAGCTCGCTAGAGCTTGATAAGGCCTCAGCCTTTCCAAATTAGTGAGCTTGGGGCCTTGCTAATCTGGCAAGCCTCGAGCTCTGGCAAGGCCCTGAGCTCGCCTTTGGTCAATCGATGACCTAGCCCCGGTTGAGTAAGAAGGAAATCCATTTAAAAATAGAAAAATCAAAAATAAAATGAAAAAAAGTGTTTGTTGAAAGAAAGTGCTTGGTCTAGAGGTGAAAAAATGAATCTAGAAAATCTTTTCTTCTTTTTGAAAAGAAAAAAAACATTTTTCTCACCCACCCCGCAGTGGACACGCTGGTTCGCGCCCTGCCCCCTCATCCGGGAGGGGAGCGGTTCGAAACTCCGCGCCCCCATTACACAACTAAAGTGGAGTGCCATGGGAGGTGGGCCCTCATGCTAGTGCTCCCCTTGGCTTATGCCACCGGCTGCCGGCTATATGGTAGTTCCAGGGTCAACAAAAAAAAAACATTTTTCTCATTTTGAAATTTTTTTTGTATTTGTGAAAAATATTTTTCTTGATTAGTTTATTTTCTAGGAATTAAACGGCAAGAAATATTAAATTTATTTTTTCAAAAAGTTATTTTTCGTGTAATGAATGGAGTCTAAAATAGATCGCTCGAATCCTTCTGCTGTCTAGGCATTGTACAGGCCAACTATGTAGCACAAACACATTCAAAGGGCCTCCGTGTCGTGTCGGACACTCTAACATGTGTCTGACACGCTCAGACACGTTTGAACATGCGGTCAACACGTGTTAGAAAATCCGACAGGTGATCAACTCTTTTTGACATGCTCCAACACATGTGTCTGAAGGTTTTTGGGGCGGGTATGCACTCTACAAGTGTGAAGGGAAGAAGGCAATGGAGGGTGGAGGCAAGGGCGAGGGAGCAGAGGTGAGGCCGTGAGAGACAGCGAGGGAGGGCTAGAGGAAAAGCAAAGACTAAGGCAACTGAGAAAGCTGTGACTGCAATGCCGAGATGGAGAACTGCGATGCGGCAATAAAGGGTCAAAGGCGAGGCTACTATTGCAAAGGAGGGAGGGCCGGAGGCGAGACAGTGAGCGATTGCGATGAGGCGATCGAGAGGGAGCAGAGATCAAGAGGTAGAGACCGAGCAAAGGGGAGGATCTTACGCGTTACTCACCGGTCCGGCACTGGAAACACCACTTCCCGTCCGACTTGCATGTGTTAAGCATGTCGCCAGCGTTCATCCTGAGCCAGGATCAAACTCTCTATGAGATTCATAGTTGCATTACTTATAGCTTCCTTGTTAGTAGACAAAGCTTATTCGGAATTGTCTTTCATTTGTATGTTGTATGTATTATTTATAAGGTATGTAAAACTGTCAAAAAGATAAGACTATAATCACGTTTTTCTTTTTCCGCTGCTAAAGCGGAGGAGCGATCTATCAATTGCTGGAAAAAACAAGTGTGAACTTTGTGGCACAAAATAGGTGAATTGACATGTTTCTTTTCCTGGAATTAATATTTGAATCTGAATAAAAACATAGCCGAAGAACATATTCCTCTTACCTTACTCTTCAATTAATTTTTGAATCATTCAAATAATTCTTCGGTGGCGCTTCAAAAAAAAAAAAAAATTCTTCGGTGGGGAGCAGCAAGTTGAAAACCAGGGACAATGAGCTGTACGACGCATTCCACGTGTCCCTTGAACAAAATTGGCGCACAGATTACTAAAAATCTTAACTTCTATGCGCTTTAAATGACCGTGACTCAGCACGTTGTCCTGGAGTAGCTCATATATCACTATATATATGCCCTTATGCATCATGAAGCAATCATGAAGACGCGCTTTCTATTTTTTCCCTCTGTCGCTCATCAGTCCCAAGTCCTACACAAACACCCACGAAAAGAGAGAACTGGAAAAATGTCGCCACCAATCGCACAAGATGACCAGGGTCAACTGCTGGAGATTGAGAAACTTATAGAAGCCAGTAAGAATCTACAAGAGCTTATCTCGAAGCGCATCAGTAGGAGTCTGCAATTCACGAATCTGTGCTTCGTCTTCCAGGGTTTGATTTATTCTTCTATTATATCACCCTCGAAAAAGATAAACTGTAAACTGAAATGGATTCCATTCACACTCTCTTTACTGGTTTCCATTTTCAACTTCCTCGCGGTATGTGTAAACATCCACATGTCACTGGAATTATATGAAGAGTTGGCCAGCAACCGGAGACATCTGGATCAAATGGTGGCGGCAAAACAAAACGCTCATGCCTTAACATCCCGGCAGTCACATGAACATAAAATCTGGCTTTCTAAAGCAATGTTTTATTCGACACTGCTGCTGCTTTTAGTGTTTACTGGTGTAATGTTATGTGGTTGCTTCCAAATTGAGTGTGTCACGTAAGATCAAGGTGAGTTTTATATTATGTAACACTAGATCACACGTCAATATGTGTGGCATGGAGACTAGTCTTGTCGATCATGTCGGGGTCAAGCTACGTAGATGTCGCCCCCATTTGCTAAGTGCTTCTTGCGTGTATTGAATAAATTTTATTTGGCCCTTAAACCGTTCTTCCATCGTAAAACACGGAAGTTTGGATTGTGTTAAATATGAAATGTCCGCAAGCGGAAAATATCAAAGGATTTTTAGTCTCATATGTCGCAACCTACTCACAGGTGAACCACTAGAAGGAAAATTGATAGACTAAATGATTCAACGAAAAATGTAGACAATCGCAGAATGCTAAACATAAGCGAAAGGGGTAAATTTGTAATCTAAAGCAATGACAGTAGCTCCTTCGCCATCCCCTAGCATGTCTAAGTACGATTGCTTTTCGAGAGCTATTTAAAATGTCAGGAGAAGAGTATGGGCTATCAGGTAATGGACCCATCATCATTAGGGGTGAGTGGTTCCCGGTTCCAGTTCGGTTTCGTCTAGAACTTGGAATCTACCCTCGGGTACAGGTTCCTCAATTTTTGGAACCTAGAACCTACCCGTTAGAATCAAGAACCTGGAACCTACCCCCGTTACAGTTTCCAGTGGTCGGTTCGGTTCCAACCGATTTTTTTTTTTTTTTTTCATAGGATTAGAATAGCGCCACAACATGCCTCATCAAGCACTGTTCAAAAACTCTAGGTTGATACTCGCAAGGTTATGAATTAATTGAAGCTTCATTCATGAAGCAGCACATAAAACAGGGAATAGCATGCACAAAATCAATTGTCGATTGTTTTTTCCTATCTTCTTATCACTTATCTCTCTGGTACAACTTGACATCTTGGCATATTTGTACATGGCGATCTCATAAAACCAAACAGATCCAGCAAAACGGAACCACACCC
Organism: Eucalyptus viminalis; assembly: GCA_014182385.1. NCBI lineage: Eukaryota > Viridiplantae > Streptophyta > Magnoliopsida > Myrtales > Myrtaceae > Eucalyptus > Eucalyptus viminalis. The sequence continues at coordinate 16,726,906 of CM024528.1, read as the reverse complement.
AAATTCAGCTCGACTACATCCAAACAAACAACCAACCGACGCTCAATGAATGGGCTATTCCCAACAATCACAAGCAATGCCGAACGAAAGAGGGTCGTCGAAATTTGCAAGAAAAATCAAATATTTGCGCTCTCGGCTTACTCATCTCGTTGGGAGTCAAGAACTAGCGGTGACCGGTGGGCTTGCCCTTGAACTTTCCCCTCCCCATGGCTCAAAGACGCGCTTCCCCACTTGCAGAACACGATTCGAGCACGAAAGAGAAGATCGACCCAGATCTGCAAGGAGACAATCGACCTCGTTCTTGACATGATTGGGTGGTTATCGTTTCGCGAGGAATGAGAATCTTCCGCAAAAGAGCCAAAGAGAGATGGAGCTGAATCGATTCCTTCTTCCCTCTTTTCACCTCCCCCATTATCTCCGAATCGGAACCCGAACAAGAAAAATCAAATACACTTGTTTTCCATAGTTCTTGTATCAAAAATAAGAGAATAAATCCGTAGCCAATAAGTCAAGGGCAAACACGTGGCGATGGCGACGTGACGGCGACGAAGACACGAGTCTCACAGCACCAACAGCGGCATAGACGGCATGGCGAAGACGGCGGTGGTTGGGGCTCAACCCATAGCCAAGGGGGGAAGAGCTCGGTTATGGTAGATGCGGTGGCGGTTCGGAGCAACAACGGCCTGGACGACCGAGCGAGTGGTGGCAAGAGGTGGTCACGGTGGCTTGGGGACAGCGGCGGTGGCTCACCGTGGCGAGGGGCGGAGCGGATGGCACGACAGCTCGTTAGGCTCAACGGCGAGACGGCTCGTCGGACGAGCGGTGGGTGGTGTTGGTTCGGTGGCCAAGAGGTGGTGGTGAGTAGGGCATGGGGCGGCGATGTGGTGGTGGGTGAAGCAACAACCAGCAAGAAGAAGAAGAAGAAGAAGAAGAAGAAGAAGAAGGTGGGGGTTCGGCCAAGAGAGGGGGAAAGAGAAGAGAAAGAGAGAGAGAAGAAAAGAAAAAAAGTAGGGGGCAGGATGTGATGTGAGGAGGAAAAAGAGGAGAAAAGAAAGAGAGAGAGAGAAAAGAAAGGGGAAGGGGGAAGAATCGGCGGGAGGGGGTGAAATCACGTGGGGGAAAGTGTCCTGCTATTTTTTTTTTCTTTTAAAATTCTGACAGGTTCCGGTTCCGGTTCCCAAAAAAAGGGAATCGAGAATCGGAACCGGTCTCTTAAGAACCAGGAACTGAACCGGACCCTAATCATTATGCCATTTGATGGGCGGTTTTGCAGTACAGCATCGTGTTGGGGTTGTAAAAATTTGTATCTCCTAATCTGAGCCATGATACCGGTGTTAGATGATCTTGGTCTCTTTCATTCTATAAACTAGCTCAAAGGGTGAGCTATTCCCTTGTAATGGGCACAGACAGAGAGAGATCATCGATCAGTAAATGACACAGTGGAATGGGGTCCACATGTGCATCCTGCCACCTTAGAGACTTGAAAACTAAAAACTTACCATGGCCTCTCTCAGGTCATACCAATCGCAACTTTGGAATTTTGCAATTTACTTTAATTAGGAGCTATCATTAATATATTATGGGTCGATTAGAAACTTAAATAAAGTGTGGGAGAATACTTTATTCTTGTGAGTCAGAGATATCAAGGATACAAGGACTTGATTATTCTATATAAATTATTGCCTTTTTTTTTTATATATCTTTTCTCTTATTTCAAAAATGCTTTGTAGGCAGTCTTGGTTAATTTTAATCCTAAACCTCTCATAGGTGATGGGTGATCATGTTGGTGCATAATAAATTATATAACACTCAATAAATCATAGTAGTAAATAAATTGATAAAAATAAGGCAAACCTTTATGTATTAAGCAAAGCATAGATTCACTATGATTATGCCCCAATATCTGCAAGATGATAATTGAAAAAATGCATGCATTACCTAAACATAATTTTTAAATATAATGACAATGAATTTTCTTTTTGGGTTTTCTTCTTTTTATAAAAGATTAAACTATATGCGATGCATGAGATGTAATTTTAATCTAGGTTATGTGTATGTGATCCTAATTTAACTAATGGCATGTGATGTGAAGTTAAACGCAATCTATATACAACCTTATAATGCTGGTCAAAAGAATTGAGACTTAATCTAATATGACATGCAATGACATGGATGTTATGACATAAAAATATAATGACATGGATATTACAATGACATGAAATTGATGACATAGTGATGTGATGATGTGGCAATGATGCAACAAATTCTTATGATATATGCATATTATTTTTTATGATTTTCTTTTAAACTAAAATAGGCAATTACCTAAAATTTGTGATTACCTAACTTTCATTAGAAAATAATTTATACCAAATCCTAATTAAATTAGATAATTTCTTAATTAATACATGATTCCTAGATATGCAATTTTAAATAGAAAATCGGATGAATGCAGACTATCCTAACATGCAAGACCTTTTTTTATTTATTTATTTTCAAAATAAGAAAGTTTCTTAAATTGATAACACACGACATTCTAGCCCAAATAATCAAATATTTGCCACATTCGAAACCTTGACTATTATGCACAACAATCAAGTTAGGAATTTAAACCAAATGGTTAGGATCACGTTAAATAACTTAGCAATTTAAATATTCAAGTTGAGTTTGAGTAATTATCTAATTTGGAGATATCCTAAGTGCCATAATATTTTTCTAACAACTTAAGTGTCAAAATTTCTAAAAATGTGTTCACTATAGGAAGGGGGGCTTTGGGCTTGTTTGTTGTGGGCTAGGTTCTTTTAGAGTTTGGGCCAAAAAGGTTCATGGGCTTATTTAATTAATTCTGAGCGGGCCTTAGAGTCAGCCCTGTTTTTAGCCCAACTTGATCCTATATGGCTCAGGTCGGTTAAGTTGGGTGGGGTCTCTTAACCCGGTCCGAATTTCTTTTAAATTAATATTTAAATAATAATAAATTAATTAATTAATTAAACATTCAGATAATTTTTTAAAATAATTAGAAAATTTATAAAAACTTAAAAATTCAGAAAAATCATAAAAAAATTCAAAAAAATTTACAAACCCTTAAAAATATTAAAACATAAATTTAGACAAGCCTTTAGGGTTTTACAATATGGTTCTTTGTTTTGGATTATCTTTTTTTTTTTTTAAGGACAATATTATGATACTTGTGTACTTTCTAGCCTTTCCTTTACGATTATATTTGGTTGCATTTTTCAAGATCTTGGATGTTTCTTGATCTATAATGGTTAGGACAACACCTGGAATTCTTTGATAGGCTGTTATGTCCCTAGTTAGCGTGATCAAGTTAGGTATCGAAATGGAGTTAGTTTAGGCTAATGTAATCAAGCCCTCGAATCTATAATCTCTAGTTGCATAAATAGGTATCTTACTGGATTTCTAGCCAATCCTAAAACGACTAGTAATGACTATTTAGTCAAAATTTGCATATATTTAATCTATTTAAAATTTTAAATGCTAAATGTCATGCAAGGAATGGGCTTGGGAAAGCTTGAGTTAATGGAAGGATGTCAATCCAAAGTTGACAATATCCTAAACCTAATTCTTATCCCCTAATCAAATGGGTTTAAGCCGCAAAATCAATGAGTCCACACCCATTTTCTAAAATGCAATGTAACGAAAGGAAATGAGAATGTTTTACCAAAAAAAAAAAAAAAAGGAAATGAGAATGTAAATGCTAATGCATAGATAGAAAATGTAACTGCTGTTACTTACTCGGGGAACAATTTCTTAATTCTGACATGCACATGAATTTTAAACATTTGAAAGGTTTGAAGATTTCTTAAAAGTCTTGTGTCACGTGGATTTTTCCTTAGGTATTTGGAAGGTGCTTTTACAAAATACCTAGATTTATTCTCAAGCACTTAAAAAGGGTTTAACGAAATATCATGACTTCACTTCAGGTATTTGAAAAAAATATTTCTACAAAATATCTAGATTTCACTTCAGATATTCAAAAAAGAGTTTTTTTTAATTACAAAATCCCTAGATTTTACTTTAGGTATTTGAAAAAATGTTTTTATGAAATATCTGGATTTCACTTTAGATATCTGTAAAGAGCTTTTACGAAATACTCGGATTTCACTTCAAATACAACACTAGGCTTCCGAGTGCAACTGAAGTGTTAGGAACTCCTTGGTTTATTAAATAAACACTGCTTGTCAAACACGATTAGAGAAAATATGTATATGCATTCATCAAAGAGAAAGACAATCAAGGCTATTTTAGAATGCACATTTCAAGACTCATCATTTCTTTTTTTAATTGAGGTTTATGCATAATAATTTTATCATGCTTGTATCACCAAAATTCTACTATGGAGAATCATTATTTAGATAATTTTCCCTTTTACAATGGATTTCTTAATAATGTTGAATGAGGTTCGATTTGAAATGACTTTTCACTCACTCTCATTAGAAGGCTATTTTGTTTCATCTGTTGATGTGGTATATGAGAATCACTCGATTTTACCATTATCATCATGTTGACAAGGGCCCAGTTTTCTTGTTAGTGATATGGCCTTGTCAATCTAAGAGGTCTTTTGATAAGCCATTTTGATAAGACCGTATTATATGATTGCTCAATGGCTTATCAAAGAGATAATTCAATTCGTGGCTTTAAAATAAATATTCTTCATTCATGCTTTACAAGTCAAGAACCCTACGAATGAGATAGAAACAATTTCATCCACACTCCTTTGAGTAAAGACTTTTAACATATGAACCTACTACATTAATTCGAGTGCTATAATTTGAAGAGACTTTATAAGGGACGTAATCCAGTCTCAGTTAATGGGTTGAGACATGAAATGATTCATTAGACTTAAAGATTTTTCATTGAGGTTGTTTGGACTTGGTAATCGTTTCAATATTGTTACCAATCTTCTACTTTACTAGTGATTGTCTTCTCATGTAGACACTTCATTGAGCACTAGAGTTTGACACTTGCTCTTTGCAACTTGGGAGATCAATATTTTTCCATTGGGAATGATTTTTGCAAACTTGGCCTTTGGCCACATCCTTTCACCATTTTTCCGACAAATGGGCCTTTGGCTTTTTTTTTAATTCTTTTGGTAACACATTGCTTGCAGCGCATTCGCGGGCTAGCCAATCTTCGGCTTTTGTGGCTCCATCAGCTCTTGAATAATTTATCCCTCGAACTGTCGGAATTTTCATAGACACTCCAAGCAATGCTGATCCAGTGTGGTAACCCATCCGCCTCACCCCAATGTGGGGATGATTACCAACTGAGTTTAAAAAACAAACTCATAGGCTCAAGTAGGCTATACAAGGGATACAAGTGTATATAGGGTAAAGAAATGCTCTTCATCACTTTACTGCACTTAAGAACTCATTTGAGTTCATTTGCAATAAGACACTCGAAAATTGATACAAGGTAAAAAAGTTTTACCCATTTTTACATCTTGTAATGTCAACTTCACCTCCAATCTACCCCAGTATAGAGTGGTTCTAGACAAGGTTAAGTCAAAAGACCTTCTAAATATTTAGGCTCAAAAGGTTAAGTAATGGTTTACTTGCATTTGTCAGATGGAGAAGGGAAATGTCTCTCATCTTTTCAGTATGTGTACCTATCATGAGAAAACCTTTTACCTTGTGGGCATGAAATTTTTTCACTCATCTTACAGTGTATAAGTAAGGGATTGTGTACAAGATCGGGTTTGCTTTTCATCATCCCAATATGTCTCATTTAGAATTTTCAATAAATTCCACATAATTCATTGAATTGGTCCATCTTCATAAATTTTGAATGGAATTGGTGAATTAGACAAATAAAATCATCATACAAAATCTTCTTTCGAAAACATAGGAGCATTTTAAGAGCCTATCAACTTTAAGCAGGAGAAAGCTTGTAAGTTTAAAGCAAGTATATTATCATGCCAAAGAGTCTATCACAAAAATTTTGACACAAAGGATGTGACCTCAAACACTCAACAATGCTAAAGAGTCAAACATGGGAAGTTATACAAGTATTTCTACAAGAGACGAAAGGTTAGATCATATGCAGCAACGTCTCTGCAACGACAAAGTTCCGGAATTAAGAATCAAGAGACGCTTTTAGAAATGGATTTTCATAAATTGCCCCTATTTGAAGAAAAGGACACGTGAATCAATGGTAATTTGATCATTGACTTGACAGACACTTTGGTTTTGCTCTTACCCATGCACTCTCTCACCCACGCACAAGAAATGTTCATGAATAGAATACTACGCAATATAAAAACAAATGCAAATTGAGACTCAGGAAATGGAATATCAATTTCGGCTAGGATCAAATTGGCTATTCACAATCGGATTATTCGGTTTGCTGTTGCTATCAGATTCTGATGTGCCCCCCAATTCGTCAGATGCAAGGAAAAATAAGGTCATTTCCATAATAAATTGAGTTATTTTTAGGAACGAGATACACCATTTCTTTCAAAGTTGGATGCTTGTCTTTTATTTTCGTTCTTTTGTATCTTCCCATCTGCGAAAATCTTTTTTTCTTTTTGTGACTCGTTTGAAAGGAGACCATCATGAAATCGAGAAATTTTAATATTAGGAACAAACATTCCCTTTCGCTCTTTGAGGTGGGCATGGCCCTTTCCCCACGATTGCCAACTTCTACCGCCACCAACAAAAATGAGTGATTGAGTTAATTCGTCAGTGAGTTGATTATACTTCGAACGGATTCTTCCTTTTTCTTTGAAGAAGGCGCCACTCTCATTAAGGTCGCTCTTCCTATTATCCATACGAGATTTACCCTTCCCTTAATTTCGTTTGCCTTTGTAAGTACAGTTAAAGAAAACAGAAAAGGGACAGCTCATTCTCAAAATAAATCGAGCTTAAATTGGAACAAGCACCACATTTTCTTTCAAGACATATTCGGAAATGATTTGGTCCCCCTTGATGCAATGATAGTTTATTTGTGTAATTTGCTTTAAACACAATAGCATGTGTTGGGTTCGGAAGGAATCAGAGTGCCGAATACGACAAGCCCCAAAACTTGGTACCAATGGACACTCAAGTACCGAAACTTCCAAAGTGTATATTTAAGTGTTCCTTCATGTTAAAATGGGAGAAAAAAAGGAACACTCAAGTGCTAACAACTAGAATTTCCAGCCAAATAACTAACATGGCTTTTTCCAGTGAAAATTTAAATGATGTGTCATTTATTTTAAAAAAATTTACCATGTAGCACTAACGTAGCTAGATAGCCCAAAACCCAAAATGATGTCGTTTTGGTGCAAATTTGATTTTAATATAAATATTGATTAAATTAAATAAAAAACTAAATTAAAAAAATGAATAGGGGCAACAAATCAGCAAGGGCCTCTACAGCCCTTGCCGTTGCTACTGCTGCTGCTACCCCTCCATCATCATTGTTGGGCCCTCACCCCACCATTGTCAACCCTTTCTGGCGATGGTAGGGCGGCTGTGGTGAGGGCCATAGAGGCCTTCATTGATTTGCTACCCCTTCTTTCTTTTCTTTTCTTTTTAATTTAATTAATATTTACATTAAAAATAAAATTTGGGAGCAAAATGACACTGTTTTGGGACAAGCATTGCTAAGTGGACATTTCGACAAGTCACGTAGACCAGTTTTATTATTAAAATAATGCAACATCAGATTTCCAACATGTCTCATCGGAGTTGGCATTTAAGTGTCTAATTTTCAATAAAAGTGGCATTTTAGTGTATATTTTGAAAGTTGACACTTTCAACTAAAAAAGAAAAGAAAGTTTTAGCACTAAGCGGCCATCTGTGCCAAGTTTTGACACTTGGGGTGTACTTTATTGAAGGAATCATATAAATTGGAATAGGCACCACATCTTTTTCCTCGAAAGTGTGTTCTCAATTCTATGCCATTAATCTACATCTTGGAGGATCGAATGATCAAGGTGGTTTTGCCCTACATTTTATAGCGATTATTTGGCTTTCCCCGACCTCCTATGATCATCAAATTTGCGAATGGTGCAAATTCTAAATCTCACTACTTCACGATATTAGGATTCATTCCATTCAATAGGAAAAGGATCAAATAACAAAAAGAACCTTCCATGAGATTTTCTTTCATACAGAAATCAGGGCAATAGAGATTTGTTTGCCCGAGGATCTTAGTTAGATCGCTTTCATGCATACATTGCTTCTTTGAACACACGTCAAGGACTCAGGTTTCGATTACTTTTTGCCAAGGTTTCAGTATATAAAAAATCATCATGGGAGGCTAATGATAACACAAAATCATATGACCACCCAAGTGTACCCAAATGGAATAAATTGTGGGCCTCACTCATTCGTGAGATGCATAAAGGCCCAATGTAACTTTGAAAAAGATTTTTTAAGTTAGTCTTTATAAAAAAGCCTATTGCAATATGAAGTACCAATCCAATTCCAAAAATATGCTCGAATTGTTTTGAGTACATCCATACGCTATTTTCAAGTTTTTGACAAAAAATGGATTTTACATCAAGTGGGATGCAATTTCAAGAGCTTTGCTGTGAAGGCCTAATGGCTTTTTTCAAAGGAAAAGCAAAGACAGGCCAAAAGCAATTTTGATTTCAATTGTGAAAAATGGGCATTATGTATTCTAAAATGCGTTGGATCTGATCGTTGAGTGCGAGTCCATTTTAAAATAATGGGCTTTGGAAAATGGGTTCACCTGTATAGGTTTAATGTTAAGAGCTGGAGTGCATAAGCAATAGAAAACAATTAATTTGCGACAATAAACATCACGGACGAATAGGTTAGTGACGGTATAATAAGTCATAGACATGCCTATGAACAGATGAGTTTTGACGCCTAAACTAAAACGCTTAGCAAGTGGGGCCAAGAAGATGATCCAAGTAGTCATAGTCTTGCGTACCAAGATGGGGTCCTCTGAACTCTAGTTCAGTCAAAAAGTTATCCTATAGTCATATAGTTTTGCGGACAAAGATAAATACCTTAGGCACTAAGAAAGAAAGTTCAGAGTTGAGAATGACAACCTTTTCCCCAATTCTAAAGCTAAAGTCGTGTCTTTCTGAATACCATCTTAGATCATTTCCTAATTGTGGTCTAGGTTTAATAGTAGAGCATGTGTGCAAAAGTGTAGCGTTAAACATTAAAAGCAAGCACAAGAGTTTATAATGCAAATAACGCTTTAATATCGAATCAAACATTCATTCTCAACACTTTTCTACAAAACAAGGGTTAGCAAACACTCCACCTCTATAAGTGCATTGTCCGCTTCTCTTTTCGTGCTCTCTGCTATTTTATTTGGAAGTATAAGAATAGTATCCTCTTTAAGAGAGAGACCTTGACTATTCCAGCGGTGAAGAATCAGCTCTTTCAAGTCGTCAAAGACAAGGCCATCACTTTCAAGAGTGTGGATGATATGTTTAGAAATAGGAGGCTGCAGTGAAGTGGGGCATTGATTCGATTATCTTCTTAGCTAGGGACTCTTCAATTCCTTTAGGACCCTAGCCTGTCTGAGATGCCGATACGCTTATACCCTGCTTGCGGTTGCTCCTCGGAGTCTCTTCACTTTTGTCGCTGTTGGTCATGGTTTAAGGTTTGGAGTCTTCCCGGCCCTGCATGCAGCCCTCTCCTGCCTCTTGCTAGGTTTTCTTTGCCTTTTGTTTAGGCTGTTATTCACTTGTTTGTTCCGCTCTTTGTAGACTTCTTTTGCATTCGGCTCCCTTTCACTCACTCTAACTTGTTGTCTTGTTGAGTGTAAGTTTTGTGGCGCCAGATCTTATTTAATTGTTGGTTAAAGCTCAATACAATATTACCCTTTTACCAAAAAAAAAAAAAAAAAAAAACACTCCAAATCTTATAACTCACATTTGCAAAAACATAAGGGGCATATTTTTTCTCAAAGTTGCCTAACAAAACTATTTTTGAAAAGAGAAAGATTAGACTTAAATCCACTCAGAATTTTAACTCGAGTTGCTAGCGAAATCGCCAAGCTGTTACGACTTTCCTTGAGGTTTTACCAAAAGAAAAACTAATGGATAACTAAGTCAAAGACTGAGTGCGCATGTGACATTGGGGTTTTCGCTCGATGAAATTATGAGCTTTGCTGCACCGTCAAGCTCGTCACCGAACCAACACCATCTGCGTCACTACCGCATCTTGCCAACCGTGCCAACTCATCATTGCCACTGCCTCACCGTGACACCTTAAGCCGTGCCAAGTCATCAACCATGACATCTCAGCGCCGCGTCATTTCCGGACCACAACACGTCCCGCTGCTTCAGCCGCATCACCGCTACTCCGGTACCTCAGCCGATCAGGTCACGCCACCTTACTCTCAGCGAGACATCTTCGCGCCTCGTCACCTTCATCAAGCCACCGCATCCCAGCCTTCCACGAGCCACGCCACTCAATTCTTCCCGTTCACAGCCATGTCTTTACAGCTGGCACAATTTACCGCGGCTGAGTCACGCAGCGAGAAAACACGACTGGATTTCCACCGCATTTTCTTCGTTACTTTCACCGTTTCACTGCTTGTGGCCACCTCTCCATCCAGCTGTCACGAACTTTGGTTGCCAGAGTCAATAACAAAGATCAGCAGCGACTGAAAAGTGAGGAACGACTAATATATAAATAAAGCAGCCTCTTTAGTTCACCGAAGTTTGCTCGCTGCTTTTCAGCATTTCTCACCGTCCTTCTCTAATTCTCTTCTGTTTTACGCGTGCCACGCACCGCACGTAGCGTCGTGTAGCGTCACGACTTCATCGCCGACGACGCTCAGCTCAGTCAGCTGCTCACACCTCATCGTCTAGCGTCGTCCCTCAACGCAAGCAGACCGCTGGAGCTCAGGTTTCAGCAAGTTCGGGACTTCACCGAGATCACCGTCCAAGCCGCGACACCACTTAGGGCCCGAGGCAAGTAAATTGCCTTTCCTTTTTTTTTTTTTTTTTTGGTAAAAAAAATTGCCTTTCCTTTTATGGTTGATTTCTGTGCATCGAGGTCAATTTCTTGGAATTTTAATTGTCTCGATTGATTTCGTACATAGTCATGTTAGTTGACGATTTCAGAAAATGTACATGGTGAGCATTGTTGAAATTTGTTGACACCTAAATTTTGGCTATATAGTTAGTTGTTTATTGCATAGAAAATTAGGAACTAATTATTAACCCCTAAACAAAAATATTAGAATTAAATTGCATAACATGTAGTTTTAGGAGCACTATCAATTAGTAACAATGAGTCCACATAAAATTGCATTGCATTAGAATTAGCCAAACGTGTTTGATTTCAAGGGCCTCTTGCAAAATTTGGTGGTGGATGTTTGAAATTGCGAGCAAGGAGCCCACTCACGCATGAATTTTGAAAAATTGTCTTGGGCAATATCCAAAAGCTGAACAATATTTCTGCTGAGGAAGATAGCGAAGAGAACTGAAGTAAAAATTTAGAGATACTGACACACGTATCTATGGCAGTATATGTCTTGATGAAATTTGTTTCATGGACACGACGTGGGCAAATAAAGCAAATAAAAAGAAGAAAGAATTCGGCTGATTCTACAAAGACGCGGGTAAGAAGATTTGAGGAACATGGATGGAAAAGAAAATATCATAGTTCTAAAATATAATATGTAGATTTATTCTCTTTCCTCGAAAATCTAGGTCATTCCTACCTTTAAAAGGGCCATCTACGGACAAGCAAGGAGAGGAGGCTACGATGAGATAGTCTTTCTTTTCTCTCGGTCAAGAATATACACTCAAAGGGGTCTCTCTTATCTCAAAGGGATCTCTCTTATTGTCTAGTGGTCAATAGAATATGCGCCGCACCCTCACATTGCGTGCCTCCCTCTTGTGCCAATCTACTGCTGCCCTGCCCGACGAGCTGCTGCCTTCGCCTTGATGCGCCAGGACACATTGCTATCTTTGCGCATCGTGATCCTCGAAGGCGCTATGGCTTTCTTCTCTGTTTTTGCAGCTTGCGGCTGTTACTGATTCGTAGGGACGCTCCCTGCGACAAGCCCCATGGTCTCATCATCACCATCACATGCCGAAGACGCCACTTTTTGATTTCTTTTGAGATAAAGTGATGGTCAAAGTGGATTGCCAGGTCGAAGTATCAAGTCTCCAGTGGAAGCTCGGACAAATAAATTCACGAGGAGATTTGCATATTGAGGGTCAAGGTACGCATCTGACTAGGTGGCTCACCAGCGATCCCCAAGCTCAAAGGCTGTCATCTGACATTCAATTTTGGTAACAATATCCGTGAAATGGAAAAAGATATTATCCGAATTTAATTTGGTTATTTCATTACTTAATTCGCTGATATTGTGAACGAATTCAAATCTCCGAACCATATTATCTTATCCAAAGTTTCCCTGATAGCTTTTTTAAATTACAAACTATTCCCTAATTTCACAACATGCATACAATTGACAATCCGATTTTATGCCCGAAATATGACTTGCAATCACAAAGAAAAATTACCAATTTGATCTCATGCTTGAGATATGATTCGCAATTTTGTTAAAAATTGGCTAATCCGATCTCATCCACGAGATATGATTCGTCAATTTATTTTTAAAATTAAGCGGACACAAATGATATACTGCTTGATTTGCTACACATATTGTTTTTGATGCCTTTGTTCGAATTGATTTTTCTTCCATAAAAGAAAACCCAAAAATATATTTAAGTTGGATCGAATTCTCACTAGAATATTGTCTGTTTTATGATAGTTTGAAATAAAAATCCAAAAAAAAAAAAAAAAATATTACTTTAGGATGTTAGATTTTCTTGTCTTTAATTTAAATTGCATGTGTAATTACTAGGCACATTTAATTTCGAATTTTAATTAGCATGAAATGTTATAATAGTTGCATTAATCTTTTCTTGTCATTAGATGAGGTCACTTAATAAATATCACATGATATACAATTTGTATATTAGGTTGCATGTTGTATGTCATTTTAGTTAGGCATTTTTGTACGTTCTTGCATTGCAATGCACGTAGCTTAGGTTTTATTTAAACAAATAAAAAAATTGAGTGACTGTGTGTTAATTAAAGATCATATATAGGATTGTTGATGTGGATTCTGAGCTAACATTGCAAATGATTTCGTTATTATGAGTAAGTCTTACAATTTATTTATTATTTTATTGGGTGTTAAATTGATGGATTGTGCACCCGCATGATCACTTCACATATTAGGGAGTAATAAAATGAATTCAAGCTACCTGATAAACTTTTTTTTTTTCATGAAAAGAATGGTATTGAAATGGCATTAAAAAGTCTAGTAAAATCAAGTCCTCATACCCAAATTCTCTAGTTCAAGGAAATAAAATAATTCTCCTGTTATTTTACTTAGGTATCTAATTAACCTACTATAAATTGATTAATGACAACTTCTAGATAAAATTTATTTGCATGCTAAAAACTTGAATTTAAGTCGTGAAATGGAATGGGCTTGGGAGAGCTCAAGCTAAGTCTAGGCTTAGTAATCCATTAATCAAACTCTAGATGGTGCACTCGAGGTTAGGTCGAGACAAAATTATGGTTTATTGAGTGCACTGATGCGTTGTTGAAATGCTAGATGTTAAGATTTGCGCTGGTTTGAGTTTAAATAGTATGAGTCGTGGAAGAATCTGAGGTTATGGCTATTTTTGGTTCGGTTTACTGTAGACAGTGATTTTGCCAATTTTATGCTGGTATTTGTGGTATGAATTTTGTGAGGTTTCCTCATGAAAGTTGCTCATTATACTTTGTTTTACGACATACTTTAATTTTGGATTTTTCAGACTTCGTATGTTCAAAATATATTTGAAATATTATACGATTTCAATACGTTTTCATAGGAAATTTTCAGATCTCTACTCGGTTTCCATTTTCTATAGCATTTTTGACAAACGATTTGGACAAATGTTCTTCCTGAAAGTTTTAGAATAACATGTAATTTTCCATGATTTTTGAAACTCATTCAGGCTTTCGAAATGCCATTTTCTTGATTTGTTTTACTTCGGAAAATGGCCCCATTTTTAAACTGATTTATTTGAATTATTGGGAATTGTACAAGCTGATTCTAGTTTCGAGTTCTTCACAAAAAACGTTCCTCGGAGTCTCTTCCACATCGTGTTAAAGTTTCATGATTTTTTGAACTGATTTACTTAGCAAATATCATTGATTTCCAAAGGCTGGTGGATCGCCCTTTTTGAGTCAACTTTGGTATTTTTTAATAAGTTCCCTTTATAACCCGTCTTTTGAATTGGTACTGCCAACTAGTTGTTTTGTACCACTTCTCTAGCTTATAAAGGATTGTTGATGTTGACAATGAATTGGTTCCTGTGCATCAGCACAATGGATGGCTTTTAAAAAATTGAATTATTAAATTGCTGCATCATGATATGAGTGTGTAATTCAGGAATGCTATTGGTCCTTAGACGACGATGCCCCAAGTGTTAGTAGGGATGCTTGGAGAGGTAATTGGGTTCCTCCGAATGCCTAGGGGATGTAATAGGGGTCTTTTAGATGTTCTTACGATGCC